>CM054127.1:68766558-69289058 GCA_028751855.1 Ambrosia trifida
GCTTTGGAAAGCGTGGCAAGCTTAACCCTCGTTATGTCGGACCATTCGCAATCCTGGATCGGATTGGACCGGTGGCATACAGACTTGACTTACCGGCGGAGCTCGGTAGTGTGCACAACGTCTTCCATGTGTCTAACTTGAAGAAGTGTTTGGCTGATGAATCTCTCATTGTACCACTGGAGGAGATCAAGGTTGATGATCGTCTTCGCATTGTGGAGGAACCTGTCGAGATTCTCGACTACAAGATTCGTAGCCTTCGTCGGAGTAAAATCGGCATCGTCAAAGTCCGTTGGAACTCGAATCGTGGACCGGAGTTCACGTGGGAACGGGAGGATCAAATGAATGCTAAACATCCTCATCTTTTTCCGAAACGCGCGTTTGAATCGAAGCATGTTACTGCTGAAGCGGAATGAATCTCAGGTCGAGATTCCTTTCAACGTGGGGATGATGTGACATCCGGTAATTTTCTAATTTTCTTTTCGTTCTGTTCTTTTTGTTCCTTTCTGTTTAGGGCTTTGCGCAATTTTCGGGATGAAAATTCTTTCAATGTGGGGATGATGTGACACCCGGCATATTTGGCTTAAACATTTTAATAACATCTAAGTCTACCTTAGCAGAAAACGTTTATAAACGAACTTAATTGGGTTAGTTGAGTCGGGTCAAGTTAGGATTGTCCAGGGTACAATGATCTGGAGGATCATTGGGAGTCGTTTTGGGAATACACTAGTACCGGGTCCCGTTGTTGGTGACATTACATGAACTAATTAAGTATATGTGTAGATTACGGGTCGTATGGTGGATTATACACATAGATGTGTTTAAATGATGTGTAAATGATTATCCGTGCTTAAATATGTTAAACATAGACTAAGGTTGCACGCTCATATGTTAAGGTATGTTAGAATCTGTTAAACACGTCAAACTGGAAAACTAGAAAAAACATGGATTCTGGTTCGACCACTTCGAGTGGTAGAAGGAAGAATTTTGCTTGGTTCGACCCTTTGTAAATGGGCGAACCTGGGATATGGAATTGAAAGAATTCCCTTCGACCAGGACAGGGCTCATTCGACCCTATGGAAGGGTCGAAGGA
The DNA here is from genome assembly GCA_028751855.1 of Ambrosia trifida. NCBI lineage: Eukaryota > Viridiplantae > Streptophyta > Magnoliopsida > Asterales > Asteraceae > Ambrosia > Ambrosia trifida. Next base: position 68,767,649 of record CM054127.1, read on the forward strand.
GGCTACCTTCGACCACTTACAGGGGGCGAAGGAGGATCAGTATAAATACCAAACTTTGTCATTTTTCACCATTTCACAAATCCTAACCGTCTCAAAACACTCTCAAACGATTTTAATCACTAAGGAAGGAGTTTTTGCTCTTCTTTTTCATAATCTAACCTATCTACAACATCTAAACAAGAATCCAAGGTGTGTTCTTGATCCTAAACCTTTTTAAAGCATTTTAATTCGTTTTCATCTAACCCTAATTGTCCGGATCTGTTCTATGTGTGTTTTCATGATTAAAAACCTTTTAAACATCTTTCTAAATCAAAACCTTTTCATTTAAACATGGGTCTTCATGATGATAAACATATGTAAATTTTGTATTATGTGGTGTTATGTGTTGTTCAATGATTTGCTGCCGTATCTATGATAGAAACATGATATAGGATTGTTATTAATGCTAGTTTATTGTTGTTTAGGCTTAAAGAGGGATAGATGGTGATATTATGGGTATTTGGGGGGTTTTAACGAATCTAGACTTGATGCATGATATTTATGATCAATAGAACTAATAGGGAAAGATCGAACACTCGACAAACTGAGCATTTTAAGTTGAACATGGATCGATTTCAAAAGTTTCCAAATTGGGTAAATAATCCATGCATGATAGTGACGTTTCCATAATTCTTACCATTTTGGGAAAGGGCTGAAATGGACGTATTATTGGGGGAAATCGGTGGGGTTTTGTAGGGATAAGTTATTCATACTTGACTGCTGTGTTTGATGGTGTTTCGAGGTGTTTCGAATGTGTTTGAAGCGTTTTTAGGAAAATTTGTACAACAGGGGCGAACCTGGACTCCTTCGACCGATCGAAGGTGCGAAGGAGAGAATCCAGGGTCGAACCTGGGTTATGTTTGGGCGAACGTGGTAAAACGGTCGAAGGAGACATCAAACGGTCGAACGAAACATAAAACGGGCGAAGGAGACTTAAAACGGGCGAAGGAGACTTAATCTGACTGGTTCGACCGTTCTGATGTAGAAATGAGATTTTTGATACAGACTAAGTGTTTTATGCTTGAACCTTGTGTGTAATCTATGTGTACTTGATTAGTTAGGGTAATGAGTCGCCAACGGGATGTCGAGTCGGTCTAGTGTGTCAGTTAAACATTTAAACACGATTTAGAACATACTTGGTTACGATCTGGACAATTGGGGACTAGATAACCTTATGGTTATTAGTCGAAACACTTATGTGAACATTTTGATAGATCTCCGGTAGAGGGATTATCAAGGGCTTAGCATTTTTACTTGTAACTGAAGAACGCTATCTAAGGTGAGTTCACGGCCCCACTTTTACTGCTTTAACTTTTGGGGGAGAAAACACGCGCTAAACTATTTCGGTAACATATGTCATACTATGGTTTTTAACTATGTATTGCTATACGATCTTTTGGAAGTCCCGGGGGAAACCATGAATGTGCGGGGATGCACAACGGGGGAAATGTGGATAGATCTATTGGGCGTGACCTGCCGCACTCGTCGGCTTGGAGGGCCGGGCGGGTGCATATTGTCTCGAACAGGAACATTGGTATCATGCTGAACATTCGGGCTGCTTAAACATATGCTAAACATTGCTAAACGTGTCTAGTAATGGTTTCCAATCGTAGTAGTAATAAAACATACGCCTAGCTAGCATAATTGGTAACATTGATATAGTATGGACATGGTAACGTTTTGGTAAAATTATGGTAACATATTGAACAAACCTGTGAACTCACCAGCATTATATGTTGACGTCTTTTTGGCATGTTTTTCTCAGGTCGCTAAGGTAGCAACGAATGGAACTAGGCGCACGAGTCTGCATTGGCGTCTAGGCTTAGTTCATGTTTTGTAATAACACTTGGTACTTTTGGTCTACGGTCTGTAACTTGATTAATGCTTTCGCTACTGGTTTTAAGTTTATGAAAACTATGTCTTTTTGAATGTCATAAATCTTCATATAGAGTTGTTTATTGTGATCGTTGACTTGGATCCTGGTTTGTCATACGCCTCGCGGTAAAACTTCGCAAGTGGTAATTTGAGGGTGTGACAATATGTGAGCAGATAGACTACAATCTTCCGAGTGTTTCGCAAATATGTGATAAGAAGTTTTCAGTCCACTTTGATGACAAAGCGTCTTACATCTTGAAGCCTGGTTTTGAAATTCTAAAAGAGTGGATAATGTTGTAAGCTCCAAGAGTTAACAACTTGTATATTCTTGACATGAGCAAGGCGACGAAAACAAAGGGCCAAGTTACTTGTTTCTTGTCAAAGGCTACTGAAAAGGAATTAATCATATGGCATCGGAGAATGGGCCATATTCATTTCAGGAAAATGAATAATCTTGTGAAGAATGGTCTAGTTGAAGGTGTCAATGTGAAGCATTTCCATTTGAACGACAAGTGTGTTTCGTGTAAGAAAGGCAAACAGCACAAACACTCCCACAGATGCAAGAAAGTAAACTTAGTGAGTATCCCGCTTGAACATTTACACATGGACCTCTTTGGACATGTGAAGCATAAAAGCATCAACGGAGATTTATATTGTCTTATCACCGTAACTTCTCCTGCAGAAACTTTTAATGATACCAATACTCCTACCAGTACAACAACAGAAGAAGAAGTCTTTCAAGATGTTTTTGATACTTTTGATTCTTTGGAGTCGGAAGACGATAATGAAGTGACAAGTGAAGCAGTCTTAACTCATATAATAGTATCACCTCCAGTGAACCCAAGTCAGTTTGTATCAACAGTTGTACCTTCTACGTCAAATATGGGTAATAATCTAGATTCCGCAGAACACGTGAATGTTCAAACGGTGATTCCTGTTCCAGTACATCTGGAATCTTAGATCAACACTTATCATCAGTTGGAACAACTCATTGGTGATCCTGGTAGTAATGTGATGACACATGGACAATTGAGACGTGCATCATTTAATGAAAACATTGGATCCCTAGCCCTTTATTCCAAAATCCAGAAATCAAGTGAGCAAAATGATTGATCATTTCCTTGTTATGTTTCGCAGGTTGAACCGAAGTCGTACAAAGAAGTATTGAATGACGAATCATGGGTGGACACGGTGCAACAAGAACTTCAATAGTTTTAAAAGCTTGGAGTGTGGACGTTAACTGATTTACTAGCCAATCGAAAGAAGATAGAAACGAAAAGGGTGTTTAAATGCAAGAAAGATGATCGAGGAGTGATCCTAAGGAACAAAGCTCGATTGGTCATACACGGCTTTCATTAAATAGAAGGAATTGACTACAATGAGGTCTATACACCTATCACACGTATAGAAGTTATTAAAATGTTTCTAGCATACACATCCTACATGAAATTTAAGGTGTATCAGATGGATGTCAAAAGTTATGGCACGGTAAAGGAAGAAGTATATGTAGGGAAACCACCGGGTTTTGAGGATTCGAATCACATCTTCGACAACTTTGGTTGCTGAAGATCTACATGTGACAAACGGCAAAAATAAGGTAGTTTCCTACAAGTTAACTATGTATGATTAACTTAATTAAGTGCAGTTTCAAATTAATTATATTAATTTGGCATTTAGAGAATAGGAAATTACCTATTGGATGCATGGGAATGCACTTGTTTAATTGGAAGCACAACGCAATCACGTGCAAATAAACGTGTCCAAGACGGATGTTGGTGATTACCTAGTAACAATTAAATAACCGAAAAAATCCCGGACAACCAGGATATAAAATAAAGGGTATTTCAATTAAATACATTGTGTTTTGGAACTCGAAAACCATAAATGAAAACTCCAAATACAAAATTCCAGGTACCGAATAAAGTTCGCGTACCACGTTCGGTGCACGTAAAAATACATAATTTGACCCGGTAAGAGCGTAAATAACTTACCACTGCCTAAACTAGTCAATGTTTAAGGGTAATTGGGGGTCAAATATATGTCCGAAATACCTTAAATTATAACCGGACAAAAATCCTAATCAAATTAGTTGGAAATTAACTAGACTTTTGAAGATAGTTTACAAAGGAAAGTGGGTCCCGCAAGCCTCCATGTGGCCAAGCACACTAGGGGGCATGGAGCAAGCATATTTTGCTTCACCACTTTAACAAAATCATTATGGTAAAGCTTGCTTTATGACAAGTCATATCCCTAAGTACACCCAATGCATTTTATAAACCTCATATTCTTATGATCATGCACCATTATCAAACAACAACACTCTTCCTCCCCTCCTAGAGCATTCACGGCTAAAGGTTCTCCATCCCCACCCATTCTTGTTTTCAAACCAATCAAACACAAAATCACCTCCATTTCATACCCACTTCAAGTGTGCACAAGTTCTAGGAGCTTAACCCTTGGAAGACACACTTAAATCCCAATTTCAACATGTGTTTTCGAGTCTTCCCTAGCCTTGTGGTAGTAGTAAGCTTCTTAACCTTGCTTTATGTTCTTAAATATTGATGTTTTCATGTCTTAAATTCAAGTTGTACACAGGGTTTGGAATATGGTTTTAAACATATGATTTGTATGTTCTAATAAAACTAAAATGGATGATTAAAACATGGATGTGGGCCGTGGGTTATGGGTAACGTTGTAGTTGTTTTGTATGTTGTAAAAACACACATACACTTGCATGAAATGATGATCTAAGCATAGATTGTAATATGGGTTTTAAAAATAAGATGTTGTATGTTTTTAGAAGACTAAAATAGATGTTTAAAAGCTTATATTCGGGTCATAGGTGGTGATGTTAATGTTGATACATTTTATAGTTTATAAAAGCTCACATAATATTGTTTATGCAGATGTTTTGGAGGATGTTTATAAAAATAATATGAACGCACTTAATAATGGTTTGAAACATCTTAAAATGATCATCTAAAACATAATATCATGTTGGATCTATGAAATGTTGAAAGATATAAAAATTTCATTTTCAATGTTAATAACTTTGAAACACCAAAAATGGGCATTATGGACTTAATACACCAAATACACCTATTATTATCCTTAATGAGGTTATTATGGACTATTAATAATGTCAGTTCATAATAATATTCTATAATGACAAAGTTGACAAAACTAAGTTTACTAGTTAAGTAGGAAATTGTCACTTTTGAATGATTGAGGATGGAAATGTAACTTGTGAAAATTAAAGGTGATATTTGGTAATTTTAAATGTTGAAGGGTGTAAAATGCCATTTTAGAAAACTTAAGACTAAAAAGGTGACTTTTGTACAGTTAGTGTTAAAAATGGAAAGATGCAACTTTCTAAGGCTTGTTTTGGAAAAATCTACAATTCTAACAAAAAGTATATTTTTGTATAAAAAATATTTTTATAATGGGGAAAGTGAATATGGTGCTGTTGCATATGTAACCTTACATGTGCAACCAATCAAAACTACGTAGTTTTGGTAAATTTTAATTAAAAATATTAACCTTTATTATTTCGAAAACAATATATGAAGAAGTAGGATTGAAGATTTTGCTCATTTGTAAACAAAAAAAATGTAAGAATCATGGAATAGTGAGGCTATGGGCCATGACTACTTATGGGGATTAGGTAGAGTAGTCCCTATTATCATTTTGATAAACGAAAACTAGCTTTTCGTTTGGATATATACTCAGATAATCATGGAAACTAATATGTGAAAATGATTTTTAATTGAAATTTACCAAAATTATGTAGTTTTGATTAGTTGCACATGTAAGGTTACATGCGCAACGACACCATATTCACTTTCCCCTATAAAATAGGATTTCATAAAAATATAAAATTTTCAAAGATGATGAGGAAAACAAAAACTAAGTTTTTATTACAAAATTTGTAATTTAAAGGCTTGGTGAAATTTGTTTAAAAAATGAGCCTATTTATATTTATGGGAATATGAAAATGTTGAAGCGTTTTATGTTAAAAAATAAAAAAATGATTAATTTGAGAATACAAAAGTTATTTTATAAATTTCAAAGTGAAAATATGTGAAAATTAAAAGATGATTAATTTCGAGTAAAAAATATTAATGGTAATTTAAGAAAAATAACTAAACATATGTTTCGGAAGTAGAAAAATAATAGTATGTCGACAAGTAATTATTCCTACAAAAATATATATTAATAACTTATATTATTTGAGTTGCGATTAATAGATAAGGTTGGATAATCGAATATGGACATATGTAATGATAAAACTAGATATCGAACAAACATGTAAATTGGACGAATAAGTATATATTCTATAACTTCCTACAAGATACGTGGATATGTTATTGCGTCAAATGAAAACAAAAGATATATATGTTTTATGGACTAAAATATATAAGCACAATTATTGGTGAGAAATACATATATGGTAAATATAATAACGAGTCGACAAGATCCAAGTTTATTTATTTAATGGGAAAATAAATATATGGTAAAGTCAGTCTAGTCGAATGTTGAAAATGAAATATCGATCAACAACATGCTAGTGAAATTATTTAATGAGAAAATAATTATATGGTAAAATGAGTTGAGTCACAGATAATATTATACAAGTTAGTTAATATATATTGAAATATGTATAATAAGATCATGACGTGATTAAATTAGGCAATGATCTTGGTACGCAAGGATGAACCTAACTAACTTAAAAACAATGGTTATTTAGAATATAACTTAAGTGTAACTTATAACGGGGGTAATCCATCACCAACGGACCTAGGGCACACGTGTAAATTAAACGGAAAATTGTGTTATATAGTGGTGTTGGGAGTTGGGTGTACAACTTGTCGGTAAAACATGCACTATAGTCTAATTGACTTATACGTCTAGAACGCTTGTAGCTATTTGACCTTGGGCTTGACTATTCTCTATTACTTGTTCCACGCTGTGATTGAGATGAGTTTCATGACCCCATTTTAAACTGTTTTTACAAATTTTTAGGGAAAGATATGTTTGTTAAATTTCTATAACACGTGGAAATATAATAAGTAGCATGATAGATACCACGGTAACTAGAAACCACTTGGGGTAGGACCTCGCTTGTTTACTGTAACCATTAACTCAGTGATATGAAACCGAAGGAATATTAAGATATTACTATTAGTGCCCGACGAGGCCTACCTCTGGTTAATAGAATCAACCCGCTAAAGACAAGAGGTGCATGTATTATGAACTAAGTTGTTCTCCAAGAAACAACTCATGGGCAATTTATGGTGTAAGTCTTGGGCTGGTTATACGCCCGGGATAGGTCGCCGTCTTCTTGTAGGAACTTGCAAGTCCTTCTATAAGACACTACTTATATTATACTTCTATTACATGCTTGTTTTGAAATATTGTTGACATGGGACTAAAACTTGTGAACTCACCAATATCTATATATTGACGTCTTTTTAAACGCATCTTTTAGGTAACTAAGTTATGAAGGAAACAATGGCTAGTGCCGGAGAATTTAGGATGTCGGACTTTTGGGGGATTTTACTTTTATTTTTCATTGGGTTTAGATATAATTGAGAAACCCTTATTTTGAACTAAATTTGAATGTTTGTGTAATATATGAAACAAGAACCATCTTTCAACGTCTTAATAATATGATCCTTTTCTAATTAATTATGGTTTGTGTTAATCTTGACATTGATGCATCTTTGAGTGTCACGCCACGTGTTACTGTCGTTGGCATGTAGTGATACAAGTGGTATCAGAGCCAAAGTTATAGTGAACTAGTGTTTTCTATAACTAGTTTTGTCTCAAAGAGTGAAGTTTTCTAAAAACTAAAAACACGAAAAAATATTTTTAGAAAAAGAAAGGAAAATTGTACAATGGGTGTACAAGGAGAATTCCAAACCAAGCTAGCCATGTTGGTCAATATATGACATGTTAGAAAATAAAAGATAGAAACCCTGTGTTAGACGAAGGTCTAATTTTCTAACTTAAGTTAGTTAATGACTTATTTATATTTAGTATGGTTCTTTCACTTATTTTCTAGCAAACATCAAGTTCCAGTCACACGATTCTAGTTCCCAGCTTTGATAGTAGCCTTCAGATAGTAGAGGTTGTTCCTGATGATTCAGAGGAGACTATAGATCTTGACCCTGACGAGGATCCAGATGAGAGGTCTGTCGATTATGAGACGACTGATGAGGATGAAGATGACGATAATGCTAATGGTAATGGTAATGAGGACACTGTTAAGAGTGAGGAGGACGAGGACCCGTCTAAGGCCGTGGACGATTCTGACTCGGAGTCTGTCACTTCCCCAGTCAATGCTACCAGCGAGCCACCGATTGTTTCACCCCGTGTTGTCCCACCCCCTGTTCACCCAGTCCCTGCTGTCAGGGACATTCCTGCAGGTTGTAGAGGTCCTATCGATCCCGTCAGGGACAATGTAGTCCTTGCTACTTCGAAGTCTGTAGATTCACGCTTCGACCCTTTTGCCCCTGTCGACCATGTACCCATCCCTACCCAGTCCATTCATGTTTCCTCTGGAATGAGACTGGTGTCTCTTGTGAAAAGATTACTTGCTGGGTTCCAAGAGCCAGGTGCCTGAGCTTTGTTGCAGCCGACCTGACGATGAGCAGTATGTAGCGTCTGTTGTGCCCATAGTGTGTGGCCATAAGTCTATTTGGCATTGGGGTCCTAGGAGACCCCGGGTTATCCTTACCCTTCCGACGACCCCTATTGAGCCCTCACATGCCATTCATGAGAGTGTCTTTAGCTCAGACGATCCTCTTGTACACACTGATCTGGTGGAGCACATCGCTACTATCTCACTTGGGGTGTCGATTGCAACTCTCCCCCTGCTACCTCTTTTGAGCCTATAGCCCCTGTTCCTGCAGTTGTGTCTGAGCATTCTACTTCCGGGCTTGTTAGAGTCACTCTCGAGGGTAGTTCTACCCTTAGCTCTGAGCTCAGGCGAACGGGTATTAGCACTTATCCCTTTGCTAGCCTGGATACCCCAGTTTCTGTTTTCCCTGCTATTCATGATGTGGTAGCACCACCTCACACTAATGTTGCCCCTAATGGATGAGAGATTGTTACCTTCCTGTGAACCCACAGTCCCATCTCTGGACCTTATTTTCACTGCTCCAACACCTGTTCCTATCATGACCTTGACCCCACCTGACCCTATTGTATCCATGACCCCACCTTGTTTACCTTGGGTGCGGGCAACCTATACTTGGTTGATTTGTCTATTGCTCCTGTGGCGGCAGGCCTGCCCCAGCCTTTTTTGCCTTCACCCTTCCTTGTATTGGACTTTGTCGGCCCTTTCCATACGAGGTGGCCCATTTTCATGTTGTTGCAATGATCTCCTTGATTTCATTAGAGTGAGACTTCCAGGCATTGTCCGAGACTATCCACTGCACGCTCACTCACATGGATTATCAACTTTGAGTGATGTGGGCCCATATCATTGATGCGAGCTCTGATTTATCACGCTACACATATGACCTCTTGAGGATGGATGCGGTGCTTGGCATCACGGGTGAGGATCATTTTGCTCATATGCAGTATCTGTACAATCGTAATGCGGCCATTAGCATGGCCATTAGCCTATATGCTCCTCAGTATTCCTATGAGCCTCCCTCTCCTCAGTAACTTGGACTATGCAGCAGCAGACATGACAATGTGGCGGCATGGTGATGGGTGTAGTTGTAGCATTTTGTGTTGGCCAGGGTTGTTGTAAAATCAATTAGTAATTGTTTTTTTTTTTTTTTTTTTTTTTTTTTTTTTTTTTTTTGCATTTTACTCAACTGAGTGGGATATGATAGCTTCATATTATGATGTATTGTAATGTTTCAAATGATGTTTGTGGGATGTTGTAACTCACCCTTGTAGATGCAAAAGTGCGACTAAAGCTTTGGATTGTATAATACATTTTGTTTTGGTGATATCGAAGGTGCGAAGGAGTTGATTAGAAGGTGCGAAGGAAGATTATATGGTGCGAAGGAAGCAGCTTGGACGAATGAAGAATTAGATTATTGTAAAGCTTGGTTCGACCAGTTGATTTGGGCGAACCTGCACATTCGCATGAACAGTTTGGGCGAATGTGCAGTCTATAAATAGACAAGTTTGATTTTTGAATGTAACTTTGGATCATTATTATTCCCTCCACTTTCAGAAACTCTCTCTAGTGTTTTGTTAAACCTGTTTATCGTTCATACCTTGATTGTATCTATATTTCAACATGTAAACAAGTGTTTTATTAATGAAAACGTTTGAAAATGATGATCTGTGTGTTTGAATCTGTTTGATTATTATTTTGTGATAGTTCTAGGGTTTCCGCACCTGAAACTAACTTGTTTGATCAATCTTTGTTTGTTATCGATCCTTTCACGCACATACAAAGTGGTATCAGAGCCATTTCGGATCAAACAACCACAAATTAATAATCTCTCAGTTGATTTGGACCCAATTTTGGTCAACAAGTTTCTGTTTTCAATGAACAAACTGATGTGACAAGATTTTCATCGATTACACCTTGATTTCGAGTTTAAATCGGATAATTCTCTTTATTAAAGTTGTTCCAAATCAATTCCGATTCAAAACCTGATTAAGATCATCAAAATCCATCAACATTTGATAAACATGATCAAAATTAACCGATTTTCAAAGAATAACCGTTTTTTGTAACACCCCAACCGATGGCGGAAACATCGGGATGTCACGTATTGATGATTGTTCAATAGCTCATGGTAAATAATAGATTTCATTATATGATTTAAATAAATTACATACAATTGTTCTACAAGAATTCGTACATCAAATTGAATAAAACTATGCACACATCTTCAAGCATTAATTCAAATCTTCAAGCAAGTAGAACCTTAGCAAAATGTTATGTCTCGTAAAAAAAATAGAATAATGTGTTGTGAATGTATGCGAGGCGAATCCCAAAGACTCAACAACGTAGCTAGTCCAAATTGAAGAAAACGAAAAAGAAAGAATATCAAGCTTCCAATTCGCCAATTACAAGAGCTTATAATCAAAGCTTCAATTGTAGAAGTAATAGACTATAGAAGAAAGGTATGAGGGAAAGTTTAATCGGATTGAAACAATCGATTTAGAGGTGCAAAGTATAATGGGTCATAGGTGGGTTTTTATACTAGTTTTGGAGTCAATTAGCCATTAAAATTGGTCAACACCATAAAGTAAGGTTTTATGATGAATTGACTATTTAACTAAGACTTTGACTGTTTGACTCAAGGCTTTATTTAAAAAAAAAAATCTTGTATGTGAAAAAAAAAAGAATTTAGAATCATATTATTATTATTATTATTTATATACATTTATGTATGTATATAAATTGTGAGTTAGGATAAATAAAGACTTAGGCACATTTGTATAATATTAATGATAAAGGTGTAATAAAAAAATATATATATATATATATATATAATGGCTTTTTATGTATTAAAATTTTGGGGAAAATTTTGCGATGTTACAGTCTCCCCTACTTTTGGAAACTTCGTCCCGAAGTTTATTGAAAACATAGGGTTGAAGGTGATTGGGTAGAAATTAGGACAAGGGTGGTTTGGGAAGTTTCGAGTTAAGGCATGACATAAATTTATAGGTAACAGAATAAACTGTTTTGAACAATTTGGGTAAGAGTTTTGATATGTGTGAGTTTTAAGGGTTGGATTAGGTTCATCTGAAATAGCAAAGAGAATAAGAATCTTAAGTTTTAGGACTCCTAAAAGAAATGCATGAGTTGATTGACTATAGAAAGACTAAATGAACTAACAGGTAACTAGAGTTTATAATTGGTTATTTATTGAAAACCTTGATAGAATTTCACACTACCTTAACGTACCTGTAAATTCATGATTACGTTCCGGACCGCAATCATCAATTTACCTTACATTAAAGTTTTGCGTCCTTCTATATCTCCACCGATTGTTGAGCAGGTCCGATAGCCTCCACCAGTCGTGGAGTAGGTTGTAGGGCCTCTCCCGACTGTTGAAAAGGCATAATGACCTCTACCAATCGTTGAGTAGGTTCGATAGCCTCCACCAGTCGTGGAGCAGGTTGTAGGGCCTCTCCCGAATGTTGAAAAGGCATGATGACCTCTATTAAGTGCAGCATTTATTATACACATAGGTTGCAAATTGATAACATGTTTATGCAAGCAAGTATAACAAGCACAGTATATGAGTTGTAGTTGTATAGATTTATATAATTAGTTCACATTCAAACAATCATGCACCATGTAACAACTCTCAGACAAATATTTTATTACTTGAATCAAATAGCGTCAATACATAGAATAAAAGCAACCAATAGTCAAATGGTGAGACTTGCGGTTAGGTAGCTGGAGGATCTTGATCTCTGTTTAGTTTAGGGCATCGGTTACGGAAGTGATTTGGGTAATGAATGTTCAATAAGATATGGGTTGAATGAAGGATAATGAGGTAATATAAGGAATGTAATCATTTATTCATTTAATTAAAACGAATAAACGAAAACGTTGACTTATCAAAGATTCTAAATTCTAATAACATATGAAGACATGCTTTAGCCTATAAGTGAACACTCATCCCGAGAATTCCCAGGTAGGCATCCGGGTCCCTCGTCTGATTGGGATATATGCGCAATGCCAGCCTAGACAGAAGACTCAGAATACAGGCGTTCACCCTTCCAGATTGCACGTGTTCGTTATTAAAATCTAGAACTTCGACGAGATCTCAAGGTGGTTCAGGCTAAACATGAGGATTTAGTCCTATTAGTCTAAGAGTAGATCCAATGGTGGAGAGCAACCTTCTTGTAAGGATGAAAGTAGGGATAAGAAGTAGGAGGGAGATAGAGAATGGCAAGTAAAAGAAGCAAATACTGGTTATAATCCTATGGTTATAGACTAGATTATTTTTCTAATAACCTAATTCCCTATAACCATGGCTCTGATACCAATCTGTAACACCCCAACCGATGGCGGAAACATCGGGATGTCACGTATTGATGATTGTTCAATAGCTCATGGTAAATAATAGATTTCATTATATGATTTAAATAAATTACATACAATTGTTCTACAAGAATTCGTACATCAAATTGAATAAAACTATGCACACATCTTCAAGCATTAATTCAAATCTTCAAGCAAGTAGAACCTTAGCAAAATGTTATGTCTCATAAAAAAAATAGAATAATGTGTTGTGAATGTATGCGAGGCGAATCCCAAAGACTCAACAACGTAGCTAGTCCAAATTGAAGAAAACGAAAAAGAAAGAATATCAAGCTTCCAATTCGCCAATTACAAGAGCTTATAATCAAAGCTTCAATTGTAGAAGTAATAGACTATAGAAGAAAGGTATGAGGGAAAGTTTAATCGGATTGAAACAATCGATTTAGAGGTGCAAAGTATAATGGGTCATAGGTGGGTTTTTATACTAGTTTTGGAGTCAATTAGCCATTAAAATTGGTCAACACCATAAAGTAAGGTTTTATGAAGAACTGACTATTTGACTAAGACTTTGACTGTTTGACTCAAGGCTTTATTTAAAAAAAAAAATCTTGTATGTGAAAAAAAAAGAATTTAGAATCATATTATTATTATTATTATTTATATACATTTATGTATGTATATAAATTGTGAGTTAGGATAAATAAAGACTTAGGCACATTTGTATAATATTAATGATAAAGGTGTAATAAAATATATATATATATATATAATGGCTCTTTATGTATTAAAATTTTGGGGAAAATTTTGCGATGTTACATTTTTGAAATCACAGGGGTCGAACGAGAGAGTTTGGTCGAAAGTAGAAATCATTTGGGTCGAAAGAAGGATTTTGTGTACGAAGGAGGTGTTTTAGTGGTCGAAGGAAGACTTTGATTGCTTATTTTTCACATTCGTCCATTTGTTTCACCTTCGTCTGATCGAACGGTCGAAGGAGCTGAAAAACGGTCGAAAGAGAGACTAAAGTGGTCGAAGGAGATTTTGTTGTTTAGTTCACATTCGTATTCATTAAAAACGGTAGAAGGAGAAATTTATTTATCATTCGCACGTTCGTATATACGAAGGAGCATCCTGTTTTAAAACATTTTTAATCTTTTCGTGTTTAATCGTTTGCAGGACAAGATGTGGAACTTTCCAACAACGCCTAGACCAACTCAAGCACCACAACAGCAGACAACACAAGATCCGTGGTCCATTGCAGCTCAGAAAACTAGTCAACCATCACAGCCAATCAATTATATGGCAATGACTAGTTCGGCTCCACAACAAGTTGTTCAACCATTACCACAACCGATTGACAACTATTGGGGAGTCGCAGCAGCAGCAGTCCATTCACAGACGAACAACGCTATATCCACTCTTATTCATGATCTATCTTCTGGAAGCGGCAATCGTCCACCAAAGCTAATGGACATGAAGGAGTACAATACTTGGAAGACGAAGTTCAAGATCCATGTTGAGGGACAAGGACTTGAGGGAGCCGAGGCATGGCAAATGATTGTGAAGGGTTACGTTGCTCCTATTCTGGAGAATACTGGAGAACCGATCCCTTTGGAGAATTTAGCGGATGATGAGAAGAAAAGGTTTGCGATAGAGAAGAAGGCATTCTCTCAGCTATCTCAGGCGATCAACACTGATCTATTGCATCAGTTTGGATCGTGCACAACATCCAAACAACTATGGGATATGCTGAGAAATCGACATGATGGAAATGAAAAGACAAGGAAGCTTAGGATGGAAGAGCTTCGGAAGGAGTTTGAAAACTTCAGTTACATGGGTAATGAGACCCTAAAAGAGTTGGTTCCACGGTACTGCCATTTGCTCACTGAATTGTCGAGCTATGAGATCAACATTCCAATGTCGGAATTAGTAGATAAATTTGCTGATGCTTTACCACCCTACTGGAACCAACACATCGAAGTGTTAAAGGAGAAGGATGTTTACCAGTATTGGACTATTAACGAGTTCATTCAAAAGCTGGAAAAGAAAGAGATGGAGGAAAAGAGAAAAGCTAAGAGAGCTCAGATTCCACAGAATCCTGATTTATATGTGAGTGGTACATCTAACTCTCTTTCTGCTTCAAGCACCACTTCTAATGTTGCACCTCACATAGCATGTGTATCCAACGTTGTTGAACCAACAAAAGCACCCATCAACTACCTTGCTCAAACTTCTTCCTACACACCATCATACACACAATAACCTTATCAAACATCAAACTTTATTCCACCTTTTTCACCTTTACAACAAGCCGCATGCTACACATCAAGTCAACCTCAACAACAACAACAATATCCTCCTCAAATGAATCAGATGCAGATTACTCAAGCACAGTCAAGTCAAAACCCGATTGTGTTAGAGACCTCAAACCTTAACAATGTGACTGTTGAAATTGCTCAACAAGATGTTGCTCTTGTATCTGCTATGGTTGCTTCTTACAACGGTTTGGTAGCAAGTCAAATTGGTAACAATAATCTCACCAATGAAGACTATGCTCAAATCGACAAAGAGGAGATGGAGTTGATGGACATTCAGTGGGCTTTTGCAAGCATTATGAGGAGAGCCACTGACTTTATTCAAAAGACTGGCAGAACTGATCTCTCAACATCTCCCAACACCACATACGGATTCAACAAAGAAAAAGTTACATGCTTCAACTGTGGTGAGAAGGGACACTTTAAAAGGGAGTGCACACAGCCAGCGCAACAAGGTAACCGAAACCCTTTCAATTCAACATACCAAAATAGACAAAACCAAAACCAAAATCAAGTGTCATACAACAGTCCAAATATCTCAAGCTTTCAACCACAAAACACTTATCAGAACCGTCAACAAAACAACAACACGAGACAATCCACAACTCAAAACCAACCTCAACAAAATCCAAACCGAACTATTGTTCCTATCTCCACACCTAACACACAAAACCAAAACCAAACTGACAATCAAAACCAAGCACATGTGATCCAAAAGGATGAAGGTTTTGATTGGACTGGAATGCAATTGGGGGTGGAGGAGATCACTGCTGGGAATGTAGCTTGTGTAGCACAGCAGATGAGTTTGGATGAGAATGAGGAAATTGAAGAAGAGGTTGTGATTGAAAAAGTGTCGGAGTTGAAGATTGAGGAAGTGAATGAGGATGTGATTGCTGAGAGTGAAGACAAGAAATCGGGGATGATTCTTGATTCTGTCACTGATATTGGAGACCAATACGATTCAGTTTACTCGGACATGGAGAGTGAATCTGATTCAGAGGCTAGTGTGAATTCACTAGATGATGACATTGACCAACTGTTAGCTGAAGCTGATTTCTTGATGACCCGCAAGTCATGTATGGTGGATGATGCATGCACCAAGATTGACTACTCCAAATTTTTCGGAGGGAAGGAAGCTCACTTTGGTTTGATGGCCATGACAGAACCTCCTAAGCCGGTAAGTTCTGAAACTCAATCTCAAGCGTGTGTTAAATGTGATAAATGTGCTGATTTTGAAAAACTGACTGATGAAAACAAGCTTCTCAAGGTTCAACTTGAGAGTGCAAAAATCAACTGTCAGATTTATCAAAAGGATTTAAAAGATTTCAACAAAGTTCTTGATGGTTATAAAAAGGATGTGTCTGAACTTAAAAAGGCTTTGTCAATCAAACAACTTGCCATTAATAATTACATCAATGAAATGGAAAACACTAAATTGGAAATGGCAACCATCAAGTGCTTTGCGGAAAAAGTTAACAAAAAGTTAGAAAGTTACAAGCACATAACATATGTAGTCGACCATATCATTGAAGAACCCTCCCAGTCAAATAGTGCAAACTATAAATCGGTCCCATCTCCGGTATTGTTTGAGAATCACACATTACATGCAATACCACCGGAGACTTTAATCCATTCTGATTCCACATAAGAAAATGAGCCTAAAACTTCCAGTGTCGGGGATCCATATTCTGATGTGAGACCAGTACTGGGAAATAATGAGGGTGTGGTCGCTACTGATGATTCAGATGAAGAAGATGAAACATCTGAGACGGTTGAAAGTGATAGTGATATCCCTGTTGAAAATCATATAATCACTACTGAGCCAGTCTCACCGTCTCAGATCATTCATCCAATGGCAAATGCTCATCGTAAAAATGAGGTTAAGAAAAATGAAAAGTTTGTTGGTAAGAGTTTTGAAAAGAAAGAGGTAAAAAAGGTTGAGAAAAATGTGAGAAAACCGGTAGAAAAGAAAAATGAAACCAAATTTGAGAAAAATGTGGTAAAACCGGTTGATAAGAAAAATGAGCTTAAATCTGAAAAATCTAATGATGTGAGCAATGAATCGTGTGATAAACCTGTCAAAATCTTCTATCGGATGCAAGGCTCCGATAAGATTTTATCCGATGATGAATATCCGATTAAGTTTGTCAATTATTCAAAAATAGAAAAGATCTGGCAGGAAAGTACGATTTGGTTTCCAAAATTTGAAAGGACCAATGACATTCCTCAAGAGATTTTAGACAAAATTTATTCGGATAAAGAGGCTAAGGTCAATGTCACACAATTTGTTTTGCCTGTTCATAAATAAAATAGTTTTATTGAACCGACTTACTCAAAGGACCCAGCTCCTGAGAGTTTAAGGAAACAATGTATGGTCGATCGATATCCCATTGCTAGCTTTTCCAAGTCGCCGATCAAGGAAAACTATGAGGAATACCGTGCGTGTTATATGTGCGGGGAACGGGGACATTTACTTGCTGCCTGCCCGTACGTACGACATAAAAGGCACGAGGTGGAGATGAGGAAACATCATGATTATCCGGTTGACAACTACGGTTATCAACAGAGACGGTATTGTCCTCAGCAAGAACCATATTTTTATCAAAACAATTTTTACAACAAGAGGGAAAACCGTCAGATGACGTATGATAAGCGCAACCGGATGACCACTGATAAATCTGCTAAGAAACCTATGATGAACTCAACTGCTGATAACAAAAAGGTTGCTCCTAAACCTAATGGAAAACAAGCAGTTGGACCTGTCTCTGTTAAATCAGAGAAGGTAACCAAGAAGGTCGCTTTTAAAGATGAAGTAAAGAAACCGACTGTGACTTCAAAATCTCAGATTCGGATCTTGAAAAGATCTGAGCAATCTTGGTCATCTAAGGAATCTGAAGGAGCCTCTACTTCACAGAATGAGAAGAGTGAGAAAAAGAAAATTGTGAGTGAGAAGGAAGGGGTTGATGTAAACCAAGATGTTTGTGATTCAAAAGACTCTTTGAAACAACCTGTTCAAAGACCCAAGACCAAACAGGCTTGGGTCCCCCGAAAGAACTAACTGCTTTACTTTAAATGTGCAGCGAGCTCCAGCTGGCCCTGTTAGCAGCCTATGGATTGTTGACAGTGGAGCTTCTGGTCACATGACAGGGGACCTCATACTACTCTTTGACATCAAAAACATTAACGGAGGTTATGTGGCATTTGCTGGTAATAAGGGAGGCTACATTACTACGGAGGGTAGTGTAAGTAATGGGGTCGTAACATTTGAGCGGATTTCATACGTGAAACAGATAGACTATAATTTGCTCAGTGTTAGTCAAATTTGTGATAAACAATTTTCTGTGTATTTTGATGACAAATCCTGTTACATCTTGAAACCTGGGTTTGAGCTACCGAAAGAGTGGGTGATGCTAAAGGCACCGAGAGTAAACAACTTGTATATTCTCGACATGTCTAAAGCAATGACCACCCATGGCCAAGTCACGTGTTTTCTCTCCAAGGCTACAGAAAAAAAATCGATTATGTGGCACAGGAGAATGGGACACATCCATTTGCGAAAAATGAATCAGCTTGTCAAGAATGAACTTGTCACGGGAGTTAATGTGAAACACTTCCATCTGAACGACAAGTGTATCAGTTGCAAGAAGGGAAAGCAGCACAAACAATCCCATAGACCAAAGAAATTCAATTCCGTTGAGCTGCCACTTGAACGTTTGCATATGGATTTATTCGGTCCAGTCAGACGTAAAATTCATGCCGGGGAGTTATACTATCTTGTGGTGACTGATGATTATTCAAGATTTTCATGGGTAATGTGCTTGCATCAGAAAAGCGACACTTTTGATAAACTGAAGGTTCTGTTTACATGTCTGGAAAATATATATGGTCTGAAGATCAAAAGAATCCGGAGTGACAATGGGACGGAGTTTAAAAACGCTCAGATGGAGGATCTTTGTGCAAACAAAGGAATTCATCATGAATATAGCGCTCCGTATACACCCCAACAGAATGGTGTCGCAGAGAGAAAGAACAGGACTCTAATAGAGACGGCGAGAACTATGCTTGCGGATTCAAATCTTCCAGTCATGTTCTGGAACGAAGCTATTTACGCGGCATGTTATACGCTTAACCGTGTTTTGACAGTGAAGAAGTTTGGCAAGACTTCTTATGAGCTGTTGAACCGACGCAAACTGAATCTGGAGTATCAAGAACCATTTGGTGCCCCATGTACAATGCTGAATCCTTCGGAGAAGTTTGCACCAAAGGCTGAAGAAGGTTATTTTGTTGGATATGCAACCCCATTAAAACGGGTATTCATCAAAAGAACTAGAAATGTCGAGGAGTGGACTAACGTCGAAGTTCAAAGATACACACAAAATGTACAGGGTGGAGGACCAGATTGGATGTTTGATTACAAAGACTTCTTTGAATCATTCAATCTAGATAGCATGGTTGAAGAAGCTGTACTTCGCTTATATTACAAGGTCGAAAACGCCGTAACTTCACCGTTAGTGCGTCCGATCACGGTAAACCCCCAAACAGCTTCTAATGATACCACTGCTCCTGTGTTGGAAGAAGAGGTGTTCCAAGAGGCTTCTACATCGCTTAATTCATCCGAATCAGAATATGAAGACGATGATGCAACAAGTGAAGCTATTCTAGACAACGCTACAGTGACACCACCAGTGAACCCATCTAATACTGATGCTTCAACATCGAATGTGGGTAATGATCTGGTTTCTACAGAGAATTTGACAACTCAAACGGGAGTACAAGTACCTGATTATCCGGAATCTCGGATACATCGGATACACCCGCTTGAACAGGTTATTGGTGATCCTGGTAGCAGTGTAATGACAAGAGAGCAGCTGAGAAATGCTCAAGCACCAGAAAACATTGGCAACCTTGCTTTATATGCCAAAATTCATAAATCTGGTTTTCAAAATGACTGGTCATTTGCTTGTTATGTTTCGCAGGTCGAGCCGCGAACTTACAAGGATGCTCTTTTGGATGACGCCTGGGTGGAAGCAATGCAGGAGGAGTTATTACAATTCCAGAAACTTGGTGTATGGACCCTGACAGATTTGCCCCCTGGAAGAAAGAAAATTGGAACCAAATGGTTGTTTAAATGCAAGAAGGATGACAGAGGAGTCATAGTGCGAAACAAAGCTCGTTTGGTCGTTCAAGGTTTTCATCAGGTTGAAGGAATCGACTACAATGAAATCTATGCACCGGTTGCACGCTTGGAAGCTATCCGAATGTTCCTCGCGTTTGCATCATGGAAGAAATTTAAGGTGTATCAGATGGATGTAAAGAGCGCTTTTCTTTACGGTGTGGTCAAAGAGGAAGTTTACGTAGGTCAACCGCCACCCTATTCACCGGGATAAGGTTTATGTGTTGAACAAAGCTCTTTACGGGTTGCACCAGGCTCCGAGACAATGGTATGAGGAGCTGAGCACGTATCTTCTCTCGAAAGGATTCAAACGCGGACTGGTAGACTGCACACTGTTCACGAAATGAGCAGGAGATGATTTGCTTCTCGTACAAATTTATGTTGATGATATTATTTTCGGGTCAACTAACGAACTTCTGTGCAGGGAATTTGAACAGCTTATGCAGGAAAAGTTCGAAATGAGCGCAATGGGAGAAATGCAGTTTTTCCTCGGCTTGCAGGTGGAGCAAAGACCAACAGGGATCTTTATTCACCAGACGAAATACGTTTCTGAAGTCTTGAGCCGATTCCAGATGGATGATTCGAAGCCGATGGATACCCCGATATAGCCCAATCACGGGATTGGAGTTGACCTTAAGGGGGAGCTCACTGATCCATTTACATACAGAGCAATTGTCGGATCTCTGATGTATCTCACAGCGTCAAGACCTGATATAATGTTTGCGACATGTCTTTGTGCGCGATATCAATCGAAGCCGAAACAGAGTCATCTTGCAGCTGTCAAGCGTATCCTTTGATATCTGAAGGGTTGTCCATCGAAAGGACTTTGGTACCCTCATGATGATAATTTTGACCTAATCTCTTTTAGTGATGCAGATTGGGGCGGCTGTGACAAAGACCGCAAATCCACAATGGCTGGATGTCAGTTTATGGGGAGCAGGCTCGTGACCTGGCAATGCAAGAAACAAACCGCAGTTGCACTATCCACATGTGAAGCAGAATACGTTTCAGCATCGAGCTGCTGCTCACAGGTTCTTTGGATCCAACAGCAGATGGTGGATTACGGTTTGCAATTTCTTAAAACCCCTATTTTCGGTGATAATGAGGCCGCAATCGCATTAACAAAAGACTTAGTAAATCACTCAAAGGCTAAACATATCCGGATTAAATATCATTTTATCCGTGATTGTTATGCTAAAGAGTTGATCGATATGGTCAAAATCCACACTGATTATCAACGCGCAGATCTTTTTACCAAAGCTTTTGACAAATCCAGATTTGATTATCTTTTAAAAGCTAATGGTATTAAAGAAAAACAGGACTGATCACCACCTCAGTCTATCACTTTTTAGTATAAATTTTTACTGTTTTTCAGAAAAATTTCGAAAATCCAAAAACATTGAAAAATTTCAAAATCCATAAAAATTGAAAAATTTCTTTGCTGACTGCTATATCTTCTTCCCTTAGATTAATGCCGTCAGATTAATGCTATATAGGGCGTGTGTCTGAATCCGTGCGATGTGCTGATAGGCTTCGTAGACCTATTACTGCGTGCCTGATACATACATATCAAACGATTTGTTGTGTGGATGAACTCCTCATGGGCATATGGTCTTAGTACCGTAATTTCGTTTGATAGGGTATCTGTACAAAACTCGGAGGTTTAGGGTCGTTATGTTATTAAGTTGTCTGGGGATAGCCTCTCTAATCTTCTGCTGTAAGTCATTACGGACCTAGATCAGACAGGGTGTCTGTATAAAAGAGCTAGATGCCAAATCCTAAAGTTACCGAATTGAGGAACTTTCCATGTTTTATGATGATCAAAGATTATCTATTACATCGTATTGATCATTGATGCAAATCATGATTAATATCAGTCCTCAACCTGGTATAGTGCATATGTTACTTTGTTGCATTAATTTGCTAACTTGTATACCTCTATGCATTATATCTTGTACAATTACAAACAACGAAAGCATAATCACGCTTTACAATGAGTCTTTGTGCATTTACTTCTTGATACGGGAGTATGTCGTGTGCGTGGGAACCACAGACAATTGTGTTTATACTATAAATATCAGTATCAGTATAAAGCACCGCACAAAAGTCTGCATGTGAGTTTATGTGGATCACAATATCAACAATTGCCAGATCACACATTGTCTTTAATGATAATAATTTCAAAAAGATCAACGGTGTGATCAGATTTCTCAAAAACTGATATGATCCCTTTACCGGATATCCCAAAAACATTTACAGTTTTCATTTACATTTCTGCATTTTATTTTCTCATCAAAAATTACAAAACTCAAAAAGATTTTAGGTGTGTTTTAGCATAAACTTTAGAAAATCCAAAAAAAAAAAAAAAAATCTTTTTTCTTTTTCATCTTATTTTTGATAACTGAGGTGGTTGATGTCGGTTTTCTAAACCTGGATACACCATTTGAGCTTTGTAACTTTTAAAATGTGAAAACATGAATGTTGGATGCTTAAAAGTTGGAAAATAATTGGACCGGGACTCGTTTTTGAGATTTGGAAAATTTTCAAAAATCCCAATTCTCATTCGCCCATTCGTTTGGTCAAATGTGGGATTTCACTTGTTCATTCGTATGTTTTGGTTGGGCGAAGGAGAGTGTTCATGAATTTTTCTCATTCGAACCCTTTTAGCTTCATTCGTACCCTTTCAATAGGGTCTAAGGAGACAAAAGTTTCTCCTTCGTATGACCAAAACGGGCGAAGGGACAAGCCTATATATACCCAACATCTCATTCGAACCCCTTCATAATTTTTTTTCAGATTTTTAATCCTAAACTCACCTTATTGCTCGTTTGTTTAAAATCATTCCATTGTGTTCCTCACATCTTGCTGATCATTTTGCTACCAATTTTACAGGTTATCAACATGGATTTCAAGATCTAATCTCTGTTTTAGTTTACGAGCCCTAACTGTCCAAATTCGTTTAAAACCATCATAATTATCACAATTGATGCGTAGGGTTTATTGTGTGTGTGTTTTAGGGGGAGAAATAACCAAAACCAGAGTTTAAAACAGGTCTGATTGATCAATCATGGTTTAAACCCTAGTTTTTGGGTGAAAACACAAACACAATGCAAAATTGTTGAATCTGTTAGTCTAGGAATGTTTATCGGCATTATTAGGCCTGATTTCAATCAAATGGACATGTTCAGAATCATTAGATTTCAAAATTGAAATTTCAAAAACATGAACTGTTTCCTTCGACCAGATCGAATGGGCGAAGGAAGAATTCAAAACGGGCGAAAGAGGATTATTTGGGCGAATGAAATATTTTTTCAAAATCAATCATTCGTACCTAATATTTTTCATTCGTACCTTTATAAAAACACCTTCGTAACCCCGTTTGGGCGAAAGAGGAGTTTTTGACCAAAAAAAATTTTCAATTTGAAATTTTATCAATTTTTTAACGTGTGTTTTTGTTTGTTTTGCAGATTTAACGATGTCCGAACAACAGAAGACGACGAAACAAGTAGGATCCTCATCACCGCCTGCTAAACAGCTAGATTTTGAGAATGCGCACAACTGCTGTGCATATCTTGGAGATGTGAAGAAGCACACAGAATTTGTCGGAATTATTGATTTTCTGAAGAGAAGCAGGGTGATTGATGCCATTGCCACGCCGACAGTTATTTACCGAGATATGATTCAAGAATTATGGACGAATGCTAAACTTGATTTCTGGAAGTGTGAATCCTGTTTGACAAGCAAAATTCAAGGACAACGAGTAATTGTTTGTGAAGAGGATTTGAGAGAAGCATTGAATCTGAATGATGATCCGAAAGATCCAAAGGAGTTTACATTCATGGATCAGCGAAAGTGCTTTCTCAGGATGAAGTATAACGGACCAATCACTGACGGTTCGTTGCATAAAGGAAAACTGTGCCCACAATTCAAGTATCTGGCACACGTTTTGATTCACGTTTTCGGATCTGCAGCTGGAGGTTATGGTTTGATGAGGAAGAGCATCAGTTCTATGATGGTTGCTTTAGTATTGAACAAACCGTTCAATGTCTCTGGTATGCTGATGTCTCATTTACTGGAGCCCGTGAATGGAACGAGGAATCTGAAGTTTCTTTTATATCCTCGTTTTCTCCAAATGATATTCGATCACAAGTACAAAGAGCTGAAAAGAGATCCTAAACACATTGTTGTTCAGGAACATATGTCGTTGAACACACTAGCTAGGATGAAAGCTTATAAAGGTTTGTCTGTTGAAGAACGTCCTCCTGTTAGACGTTTGTTTGGACATCTAGCTAGAGTGGATTACACAGATCCGGGCGAGGGGCTGGTGAGGAATGTAAACAGTGATTCTGATCAGGATAATCCTTTACATCATGTTGATCTTGACGCTAAGCGCAAGAGACAAGTTGTGAATCTTGGCGCGAAGAGTGGTAAGACAAAGAAACCAGAGATAAGGATTGAAGTGTGTGAACCAGAAAAGAAGAAAAGTACTCAGAGAAGAAATAAGAGAATGGCGAAAAAGGGATTGAATTTAGTTGATGAAGCGTCCATTGATTCAGAAGAGACGATAGAGGAAGAACAATGGAATTCTGATGCTAAAACGGTAGAGACGACCATGCCCAAGGCCATTGAGGCTGGTGTGTCTGCTAGCCGAAATGTTGAAGATCAAGGGAACAAAAGTCCTATTCCCGTTGATGTAGAAGAGCTGGGTTTTAATGTTGAAGAGACGTTTGTTGGTTCTCCTGTGCAAGCTGCTAGAAAAGAAAAGAAGAAACAGGAGAAGCCAAGTATAAAGAGGAAGAAAGAAATAGAATCTTTGATAGCTGGTAAGAAACTGCCACCAGCTACAAGTTCTAAATCACCGGTTACTGCACCAGTTCAAAAGAAACAGAAGATTGCAACAACATCAAGTATCCCATAGACTGAAGAAATACCGATGGATGATGTTAATGAAGCATTGGATAATGTGCTAAAGAAGATCAGAAAAGGTAAATTACCTGATGTTGTTGAACCACCAAAGAAGACAAAAGTATCAGTGGACAGTGATTTATGGACTAAAATATATAAGCACAATTATTGGTGAGAAATACATATATGGTAAATATAATAACGAGTCGACAAGATCCAAGTTTATTTATTTAATGGGAAAATAAATATATGGTAAAGTCAGTCTAGTCGAATGTTGAAAATGAAATATCGATCAACAACATGCTAGTGAAATTATTTAATGAGAAAATAATTATATGGTAAAATGAGTTGAGTCACAGATAATATTATACAAGTTAGTTAATATATATTGAAATATGTATAATAAGATCATGACGTGATTAAATTAGGCAATGATCTTGGTACGCAAGGATGAACCTAACTAACTTAAAAACAATGGTTATTTAGAATATAACTTAAGTGTAACTTATAACGGGGGTAATCCATCACCAACGGACCTAGGTCACACGTGTAAATTAAACGGAAAATTGTGTTATATAGTGGTGTTGGGAGTTGGGTGTACAACTTGTCGGTAAAACATGCACTATAGTCTAATTGACTTATACGTCTAGAACGCTTGTAGCTATTTGACCTTGGGCTTGACTATTCTCTATTACTTGTTCCACGCTGTGATTGAGATGAGTTTCATGACCCCATTTTAAACTGTTTTTACAAATTTTTAGGGAAAGATATGTTTGTTAAATTTCTATAACACGTGGAAATATAATAAGTAGCATGATAGATACCACGGTAACTAGAAACCACTTGGGGTAGGACCTCGCTTGTTTACTGTAACCATTAACTGAGTGATATGAAACCGAAGGAATATTAAGATATTACTATTAGTGCCCGACGAGGCCTACCTCTGGTTAATAGAATCAACCCGCTAAAGACAAGAGGTGCATGTATTATGAACTAAGTTGTTCTCCAAGAAACAACTCATGGGCAATTTATGGTGTAAGTCTTGGGCTGGTTATACGCCCGGGATAGGTCGCCGTCTTCTTGTAGGAACTTGCAAGTCCTTCTATAAGACACTACTTATATTATACTTTTATTACATGCTTGTTTTGAAATATTGTTGACATGGGACTAAAACTTGTGAACTCACCAATATCTATATATTGACGTCTTTTTAAACGCATCTTTTAGGTAACTAAGTTATGAAGGAAACAATGGCTAGTGCCGGAGAATTTAGGATGTCAGACTTTTGGGGGATTTTACTTTTATTTTTCATTGGGTTTAGATATAATTGAGAAACCCTTATTTTGAACTAAATTTGAATGTTTGTGTAATATATGAAACAAGAACCATCTTTCAACGTCTTAATAATATGATCCTTTTCTATTTAATTATGGTTTGTGTTAATCTTGACATTGATGCATCTTTGAGTGTCACGCCACGTGTTACTGTCGTTGGCATGTAGTGATACAAGTGGTATCAGAGCCAAAGTTATAGTGAACTAGTGTTTTCTATAACTAGTTTTGTCTCAAAGAGTGAAGTTTTCTAAAAACTAAAAACACGAAAAAATATTTTTAGAAAAAGAAAGGAAAATTGTACAATGGGTGTACAAGGAGAATTCCAAACCAAGCTAGCCATGTTGGTCAATATATGACATGTTAGAAAATAAAAGATAGAAACCCTGTGTTAGACGAAGGTCTAATTTTCTAACTTAAGTTAGTTAATGACTTATTTATATTTAGTATGGTTCTTTCACTTATTTTCTAGCAAACATCAAGTTCCAGTCACACGATTCTAGTTCCCAGCTTTGATAATAGCCTTCAGATAGTAGAGGTTGTTCCTGATGATTCAGAGGAGACTATAGATCTTGACCCTGACGAGGATCCAGATGAGAGGTCTGTCGATTATGAGACGACTGATGAGGATGAAGATGACGATAATGCTAATGGTAATGAGGACACTGTGAAGAGTGAGGAGGACGAGGACCCGTCTAAGGCCGTGGACGAGTCTGACTCGGAGTCTGTCACTTCCCCAGTCAATGCTACCAGCGAGCCACCGATTGTTTCACCCTGTGTTGTCCCACCCCCTGTTCACCCAGTCCCTGCTGTCAGGGACATTCCTGCAGGTTGTAGAGGTCCTATCGATCCCGTCAGGGACAATGTAGTCCTTGCTACTTCGAAGTCTGTAGATTCACGCTTCGACCCTTTTGCCCCTGTCGACCATGTACCCATCCCTACCCAGTCCATTCATGTTTCCTCTGGAATGAGACTGGTGTCTCTTGTGAAAAGATTACTTGCTGGGTTCCAAGAGCCAGGTGCCTGAGCTTTGTTGCAGCCGACCTGACGATGAGCAGTATGTAGCGTCTGTTGTGCCCATAGTGTGTGGCCATATGTCTATTTGGCATTGGGGTCCTAGGAGACCCCACCCCGGGTTATCCTTACCCTTCCAACGACCCCTATTGAGCCCTCACATGCCATTCATGAGAGTGTCTTTAGCTCAGACGATCCTCTTGTACACACTGATCTGGTGGAGCACATCGCTACTATCTCACTTGGGGTGTCGATTGCAACTCTCCCCCCTGCTACCTCTTTTGAGCCTATAGCCCCTGTTCCTGCAGTTGTGTCTGAGCATTCTACTTCCGGGCTTGTTGGAGTCACTCTCGAGGGTAGTTCTACCCTTAGCTCTGAGCTCAGGCGAACGGGTATTAGCACTTATCCCTTTGCTAGCCTGGATACCCCAGTTTCTGTTTCCCCTGCTATTCATGAGGTGGTAGCACCACCTCACACTAATGTTGCCCCTAATGGATGAGAGATTGTTACCTTCCTGTGAACCCACAGTCCCATCTCTGGACCTTATTTTCACTGCTCCAACACCTGTTCCTATCATGACCTTGACCCCACCTGACCCTATTGTATCCATGACCCCACCTTGTTTACCTTGGGTGCGGGCAACCTATACTTGGTTGATTTGTCTATTGCTCCTGTGGCGGCAGGCCTGCCCCAGCCTTTTTTGCCTTCACCCTTCCTTGTATTGGACTTTGTCGGCCCTTTCCATACGAGGTGGCCCATTTTCATGTTGTTGCAATGATCTCCTTGATTTCATTAGAGTGAGACTTCCAGGCATTGTCCGAGACTATCCACTGCACGCTCACTCACATGGATTATCAACTTTGAGTGATGTGGGCCCATATCATTGATGCGAGCTCTGATTTATCACGCTACACATATGACCTCTTGAGGATGGATGCGGTGCTTGGCATCACGGGTGAGGATCATTTTGCTCATATGCAGTATCTGTACAATCGTAATGCGGCCATTAGCATGGCCATTAGCCTATATGCTCCTCAGTATTCCTATGAGCCTCCCTCTCCTCAGTAACTTGGACTATGCAGCAGCAGACATGACAATGTGGCGGCATGGTGATGGGTGTAGTTGTAGCATTTTGTGTTGGCCAGGGTTGTTGTAAAATCAATTAGTAATTGTTTTTTTTTTTTTTTTTTTTTTTTTTTTTTTTTTTTTTTTTTTGCATTTTACTCAACTGAGTGGGATATGATAGCTTCATATAATGATGTATTGTAATGTTTCAAATGATGTTTGTGGGATGTTGTAACTCACCCTTGTAGATGCAAAAGTGCGACTAAAGCTTTGGATTGTATAATACATTTTGTTTTGGTGATATCGAAGGTGCGAAGGAGTTGATTAGAAGGTGCGAAGGAAGATTATATGGTGCGAAGGAAGCAGCTTGGACGAATGAAGAATTAGATTATTGTAAAGCTTGGTTCGACCAGTTGATTTGGGCGAACCTGCACATTCGCATGAACAGTTTGGGCGAATGTGCAGTCTATAAATAGACAAGTTTGATTTTTGAATGTAACTTTGGATCATTATTATTCCCTCCACTTTCAGAAACTCTCTCTAGTGTTTTGTTAAACCTGTTTATCGTTCATACCTTGATTGTATCTATATTTCAACATGTAAACAAGTGTTTTATTAATGAAAACGTTTGAAAATGATGATCTGTGTGTTTGAATCTGTTTGATTATTATTTTGTGCTAGTTCTAGGGTTTCCGCACCTGAAACTAACTTGTTTGATCAATCTTTGTTTGTTATCGATCCTTTCACGCACATACAAAGTGGTATCAGAGCCATTTCGGATCAAACAACCACAAATTAATAATCTCTCAGTTGATTTGGACCCAATTTTGGTCAAAAAGTTTCTGTTTTCAATGAACAAACTGATGTGATAAGATTTTGATCGATTACACCTTGATTTCGAGTTTAAATCGGATAATTCTCTTTATTAAAGTTGTTCCAAATCAATTCCGATTCAAAACCTGATTAAGATCATCAAAATCCATCAACATTTGATAAACATGATCAAAATTAACCGATTTTCAAAGAATAACCGTTTTTGAAATCACAGGGGTCGAACGAGAGAGTTTGGTCAAAAGTAGAAATCATTTGGGTCGAAAGAAGGATTTTGTGTACGAAGGAGGTGTTTTAGTGGTCGAAGGAAGACTTTGATTGCTTATTTTTCACATTCGTCCATTTGTTTCACCTTCGTCTGATCGAACGGTCGAAGGAGCTGAAAAACGGTCGAAAGAGAGACTAAAGTGGTCGAAGGAGATTTTGTTGTTTAGTTCACATTCGTATTCATTAAAAACGGTCGAAGGAGAAATTTATTTATCATTCGCACGTTCGTATATATGAAGGAGCATCCTGTTTTAAAACATTTTTAATCTTTTCGTGTTTAATCGTTTGCAGGACAAGATGTGGAACTTTCCAACAACGCCTAGACCAACTCAAGCACCACAACAGCAGACAACACAAGATCCGTGGTCCATTGCAGCTCAGAAAACTAGTCAACCATCACAGCCAATCAATTATATGGCAATGACTAGTTCGGCTCCACAACAAGTTGTTCAACCATTACCACAACCGATTGACAACTATTGGGGAGTCGCAGCAGCAGCAGTCCATTCACAGACGAACAACGCTATATCCACTCTTATTCATGATCTATCTTCTGGAAGCGGCATCGTCCACCAAAGCTAATGGACATGAAGGAGTACAATACTTGGAAGACGAAGTTCAAGATCCATGTTGAGGGACAAGGACTTGAGGGAGCCGAGGCATGGCAAATGATTGTGAAGGGTTACGTTGCTCCTATTCTGGAGAATACTGGAGAATCGATCCCTTTGGAGAATTTAGCGGATGATGAGAAGAAAAGGTTTGCGATAGAGAAGAAGGCATTCTCTCAGCTATCTCAGGCGATCAACACTGATCTATTGCATCAGTTTGGATCGTGCACAACATCTAAACAACTATGGGATATGCTGAGAAATCGACATGATGGAAATGAAAAGACAAGGAAGCTTAGGATGGAAGAGCTTCGGAAGGAGTTTGAAAACTTCAGTTACATGGGTAATGAGACCCTAAAAGAGTTGGTTCCACGGTACTGCCATTTGCTCACTGAATTGTCGAGCTATGAGATCAGCATTCCAATGTCGGAATTAGTAGATAAATTTGCTGATGCTTTACCACCCAACTGGAACCAACACATCGAAGTGTTAAAGGAGAAGGATGTTTACCAGTATTGGACTATTAACGAGTTCATTCAAAAGCTGGAAAACAAAGAGATGGAGGAAAAGAGAAAAGCTAAGAGAGCTCAGATTCCACAGAATCCTGATTTATATGTGAGTGGTACATCTAACTCTCTTTCTGCTTCAAGCACCACTTCTAATGTTGCACCTCACATAGCATGTGTATCCAACGTTGTTGAACCAACAAAAGCACCCATCAACTACCTTGCTCAAACTTCTTCCTACACACCATCATACACACAATAACCTTATCAAACATCAAACTTTATTCCACCTTTTCACCTTTACAACAAGCCGCATGCTACACATCAAGTCAACCTCAACAACAACAACAATATCCTCCTCAAATGAATCAGATGCAGATTACTCAAGCACAGTCAAGTCAAAACCCAATTGTGTTAAAGACCTCAAACCTTAACAATGTGACTGTTGAAATTGCTCAACAAGATGTTGCTCTTGTATCTGCTATGGTTGCTTCTTACAACGGTTTGGTAGCAAGTCAAATTGGTAACAATAATCTCACCAATGAAGACTATGCTCAAATCGACAAAGAGGAGATGGAGTTGATGGACATTCAGTGGGCTTTTGCAAGCATTATGAGGAGAGCCACTGACTTTATTCAAAAGACTGGCAGAACTGATCTCTCAACATCTCCCAACACCACATACGGATTCAACAAAGCAAAAGTTACATGCTTCAACTGTAGTGAGAAGGGACACTTTAAAAGGGAGTGCACACAGCCAGCGCAACAAGGTAACCGAAACCCTTTCAATTCAACATACCAAAATAGACAAAACCAAAACCAAAATCAAGTGTCATACAACAGTCCAAATATCTCAAGCTTTCAACCACAAAACACTTATCAGAACCGTCAACAAAACAACAACACGAGACAATCAACAACTCAAAACCAACCTCAACAAAATCCAAACCAAACTATTGTTCCTATCTCCACACCTAACACACAAAACCAAAACCAAACTGACAATCAAAGCCAAGCACTTGTGATCCAAAAGGATGAAGGTTTTGATTGGACTGGAATGCAATTGGGGGTGGAGGAGATCACTGCTGGGAATGTAGCTTGTGTAGCACAGCAGATGAGTTTGGATGAGAATGAGGAAATTGAAGAAGAGGTTGTGATTGAAAAAGTGTCGGAGTTGAAGATTGAGGAAGTGAATGAGGATGTGATTGCTGAGAGTGAAGACAAGAAATCGGGGATGATTCTTGATTCTGTCACTGATATTGGAGACCAATACGATTCAGTTTACTCGGACATGGAGAGTGAATCTGATTCAGAGGCTAGTGTGAATTCACTAGATGATGACATTGACCAACTGTTAGCTGAAGCTGATTTCTTGATGACCCGCAAGTCATGTATGGTGGATGATGCATGCACCAAGATTGACTACTCCAAATTTTTCGGAGGGAAGGAAGCTCACTTTGCTTTGATGGCCATGACAGAACCTCCTAAGCCGGTAAGTTCTGAAACTCAATCTCAAGCGTGTGTTAAATGTGATAAATGTGCTGATTTTGAAAAACTGACTGATGAAAACAAGCTTCTCAAGGTTCAACTTGAGAGTGCAAAAATCAACTGTCAGATTTATCAAAAGGATTTAAAAGATTTCAACAAAGTTCTTGATGGTTATAAAAAGGATGTGTCTGAACTTAAAAAGGCTTTGTCAATCAAACAACTTGCCATTAATAATTACATCAATGAAATGGAAAACACTAAATTGGAAATGGCAACCATCAAGTGCTTTGCGGAAAAAGTTAACAAAAAGTTAGAAAGTTACAAGCACATAACATATGTAGTCGACCATATCATTGAAGAACCCTCCCAGTCAAATAGTGCAAACTATAAATCGGTCCCATCTCCGGTATTGTTTGAGAATCACACATTACATGCAATACCAACGGAGACTTTAATCCATTCTGATTCCACATAAGAAAATGAGCCTAAAACTTCCAGTGTCGGGGATCCATATTCTGATGTGAGACCAGTACTGGGAAATAATGAGGGTGTGGTCGCTACTGATGATTCAGATGAAGAAGATGAAACATCTGAGACGGTTGAATGTGATAGTGATATCCCTGTTGAAAATCATATAATCACTACTGAGCCAGTCTCACCGTCTCAGATCATTCATCCAATGGCAAATGCTCATCGTAAAAATGAGGTTAAGAAAAATGAAAAGTTTGTTGGTAAGAGTTTTGAAAAGAAAGAGGTAAAAAAGGTTGAGAAAAATGTGAGAAAACCGGTAGAAAAGAAAAATGAAACCAAATTTGAGAAAAATGTGGTAAAACCGGTTGATAAGAAAAATGAGCTTAAATCTGAAAAATCTAATGATGTGAGCAATGAATCGTGTGATAAACCTGTCAAAATCTTCTATCGGATGCAAGGCTCCGATAAGATTTTATCCGATGATGAATATCCGATTAAGTTTGTCAATTATTCAAAAATAGAAAAGATCTGGCAGGAAAGTACGATTTGGTTTCCAAAATTTGAAAGGACCAATGACATTCCTCAAGAGATTTTAGACAAAATTTATTCGGATAAAGAGGCTAAGGTCAATGTCACACAATTTGTTTTGCCTGTTCATAAATAAAATAGTTTTATTGAACCGACTTACTCAAAGGACCCAGCTCCTGAGAGTTTAAGGAAACAATGTATGGTCGATCGATATCCCATTGCTAGCTTTTCCAAGTCGCCGATCAAGGAAAACTATGAGGAATACCGTGCGTGTTATAAGTGCGGGGAACGGGGACATTTACTTGCTGCCTGCCCGTACGTACGACATAAAAGGCACGAGGTGGAGATGAGGAAACATCATGATTATCCGGTTGACAACTACGGTTATCAACAGAGACGGTATTGTCCTCAGCAAGAACCATATTTTTATCAAAACAATTTTTACAACAAGAGGGAAAACCGTCAGATGACGTATGATAAGCGCAACCGGATGACCACTGATAAATCTGCTAAGAAACCTATGATGAACTCAACTGCTGATAACAAAAAGGTTGCTCCTAAACCTAATGGAAAACAAGCAGTTGGACCTGTCTCTGTTAAATCAGAGAAGGTAACCAAGAAGGTCGCTTTTAAAGATGAAGTAAAGAAACCGACTGTGACTTCAAAATCTCAGATTCGGATCTTGAAAAGATCTGAGCAATCTTGGTCATCTAAGGAATCTGAAGGAGCCTCTACTTCACAGAATGAGAAGAGTGAGAAAAAGAAAATTGTGAGTGAGAAGGAAGGGGTTGATGTAAACCAAGATGTTTGTGATTCAAAAGACTCTTTGAAACAACCTGTTCAAAGACCCAAGACCAAACAGGCTTGGGTCCCCCGAAAGAACTAACTGCTTTACTTTAAATGTGCAGCGAGCTCCAGCTGGCCCTGTTAGCAGCCTATGGATTGTTGACAGTGGAGCTTCTGGTCACATGACAGGGGACCTCATGCTACTCTTTGACATCAAAAACATTAACGGAGGTTATGTGGCATTTGCTGGTAATAAGGGAGGCTACATTACTACGGAGGGTAGTGTAAGTAATGGGGTCGTAACATTTGAGCGGATTTCATACGTGAAACAGATAGACTATAATTTGCTCAGTGTTAGTCAAATTTGTGATAAACAATTTTCTGTGTATTTTGATGACAAATCCTGTTACATCTTGAAACCTGGGTTTGAGCTACCGAAAGAGTGGGTGATGCTAAAGGCACCGAGAGTAAACAACTTGTATATTCTCGACATGTCTAAAGCAATGACCACCCATGGCCAAGTCACGTGTTTTCTCTCCAAGGCTACAGAAAAAAAATCGATTATGTGGCACAGGAGAATGGCACACATCCATTTGCGAAAAATGAATCAGCTTGTCAAGAATGAACTTGTCACGGGAGTTAATGTGAAACACTTCCATCTGAACGTCAAGTGTATCAGTTGCAAGAAGGGAAAGCAGCACAAACAATCCCATAGACCAAAGAAAGTCAATTCCGTTGAGCTGCCACTTGAACGTTTGCATATGGATTTATTCGGTCCAGTCAGACGTAAAATTCATGCCGGGGAGTTATACTATCTTGTGGTGACTGATGATTATTCAAGATTTTCATGGGTAATGTGCTTGCATCAGAAAAGCGACACTTTTGATAACCTGAAGGTTCTGTTTAAATGTCTGGAAAGTATATATGGTCTGAAGATCAAAAGAATCCGGAGTGACAATGGGACGGAGTTTAAAAACGCTCAGATGGAGGATCTTTGTGCAAACAAAGGAATTCATCATGAATATAGCGCTCCGTATACACCCCAACAGAATGGTGTCGCAGAGAGAAGGAACAGGACTCTAATAGAGACGGCGAGAACTATGCTTGCGGATTCAAATCTTCCAGTCATGTTCTGGAACGAAGCTATTTACGCGGCATGTTATACGCTTAACCGTGTTTTGACAGTGAAGAAGTTTGGCAAGACTTCTTATGAGCTGTTGAACCGACACAAACCGAATCTGGAGTATCTAGAACCATTTGGTGCCCCATGTACAATGCTGAATCCTTCGGAGAAGTTTGCACCAAAGGCTGAAGAAGGTTATTTTGTTGGATATGCAACCCCATTAAAACGGGTATTCAACAAAAGAACTAGAAAAGTCGAGGAGTGGACTAACGTCGAAGTTCAAAGATACACACAAAATGTACAGGGTGGAGGACCAGATTGGATGTTTGATTACAAAGACTTCTTTGAATCATTCAATCTAGATAGCATGGTTGAAGAAGCTGTACTTCGCTTATATTACGAGGTCGAAAACGCCGTAACTTCACCGTTAGTGCGTCCGATCACGGTAAACCCCCAAACAGCTTCTAATGATACCACTGCTCCTGTGTTGGAAGAAGAGGTGTTCCAAGAGGCTTCTACATCGCTTAATTCATCCGAATCAGAATATGAAGACGATGATGCAACAAGTGAAGCTATTCTAGACAACGCTACAGTGACACCACCAGTGAACCCATCTAATACTGATGCTTCAACATCGAATGTGGGTAATGATCTGGTTTCTACAGAGAATTTGACAACTCAAACGGAAGTACAAGTACCTGATTATCCGGAATCTCGGATACATCGGATACACCCGCTTGAACAGGTTATTGGTGATCCTGGTAGCAGTGTAATGACAAGAGAGCAGCTGAGAAATGCTCAAGCACCAGAAAACATTGGCAACCTTGCTTTATATGCCAAAATTCAGAAATCTGGTTTTCAAAATGACTGGTCATTTGCTTGTTATGTTTCGCAGGTCGAGCCGCGAACTTACAAGGATGCTCTTTTGGATGACGCCTGGGTGGAAGCAATGCAGGAGGAGTTATTACAATTCCAGAAACTTGGTGTATGGACCCTGACAGATTTGCCCCCTGGAAGAAAGAAAATTGGAACCAAATGGTTGTTTAAATGCAAGAAGGATGACAGAGGAGTCATAGTGCGAAACAAAGCTCGTTTGGTCGTTCAAGGTTTTCATCAGGTTGAAGGAATCGACTACAATGAAATCTATGCACCGGTTGCACGCTTGGAAGCTATCCGAATGTTCTTCGCGTTTGCATCATGGAAGAAATTTAAGGTGTATCAGATGGATGTAAAGAGCGCTTTTCTTTACGGTGTGGTCAAAGAGGAAGTTTACGTAGGTCAACCGCCAGGCTTTGAGGACCCTATTCACCGGGATAAGGTTTATGTGTTGAACAAAGCTCTTTACGGGTTGCACCAGGCTCCGAGACAATGGTATGAGGAGCTGAGCACGTATCTTCTCTCGAAAGGATTCAAACGCGGACTGGTAGACTGCACACTGTTCACGAAACGAGCAGGAGATGATTTGCTTCTCGTACAAATTTATGTTGATGATATTATTTTCGGGTCAACTAACGAACTTCTGTGCAGGGAATTTGAACAGCTTATGCAGGAAAAGTTCGAAATGAGCGCAATGGGAGAAATGCAGTTTTTCCTCGGCTTGCAGGTGGAGCAAAGACCAACGGGGATCTTTATTCACCAGACGAAATACGTTTCTGAAGTCTTGAGCCGATTCCAGATGGATGATTCGAAGCCGATGGATACCCCGATACAGCCTAATCACGGGATTGGAGTTGACCTTAAGGGGGAGCTCACTGATCCATTTACATACAGAGCAATTGTCGGATCTCTGATGTATCTCACAGCGTCAAGACCTGATATAATGTTTGCGACATGTCTTTGTGCGCGATATCAATCGAAGCCGAAACAGAGTCATCTTGCAGCTGTCAAGCGTATCCTTAGATATCTGAAGGGTTGTCCATCGAAAGGACTTTGGTACCCTCATGATGATAATTTTGACCTAATCTCTTTTAGTGATGCAGATTGGGGCGGCTGTGACAAAGACCGCAAATCCACAATGGCTGGATGTCAGTTTATGGGGAGCAGGCTCGTGACCTGGCAATGCAAGAAACAAACCGCAGTTGCACTATCCACATGTGAAGCAGAATACGTTTCAGCATCGAGCTGCTGCTCACAGGTTCTTTGGATCCAACAGCAGATGGTGGATTACGGTTTGCAATTTCTTAAAACCCCTATTTTCTGTGATAATGAGGCCGCAATCGCATTAACAAAAGACTTAGTAAATCACTCAAAGGCTAAACATATCCGGATTAAATATCATTTTATCCGTGATTGTTATGCTAAAGAGTTGATCGATATGGTCAAAATCCACACTGATTATCAACGCGCAGATCTTTTTACCAAAGCTTTTGACAAATCCAGATTTGATTATCTTTTAAAAGCTAATGGTATTAAAGAAAAACAGGACTGATCACCACCTCAGTCTATCACTTTTTAGTATAAATTTTTACTGTTTTTCAGAAAAATTTTGAAAATCCAAAAACATTGAAAAATTTCAAAATCCATAAAAATTGAAAAATTTCTTTGCTGACTGCTATATCTTCTTCCCTTAGATTAATGCCGTCAGATTTCTGTGAACAAACGATATCTGGGCAGTCACATATTTGAAATGCTCCAGCTTATCCTTGGGAACAGTAAATTCGAAAATCTATAAAAATCAGAAAATTCTAAAATGATTACCTGGAGTATAAAGGGAAATGATAGTACATC
Organism: Ambrosia trifida; assembly: GCA_028751855.1. Taxonomy (NCBI): domain Eukaryota; kingdom Viridiplantae; phylum Streptophyta; class Magnoliopsida; order Asterales; family Asteraceae; genus Ambrosia; species Ambrosia trifida. The sequence goes on from CM054127.1 coordinate 68,805,675, forward strand.
AGTGGGGATCTGACACATTCAAAATAATGTAATGCTATATAGGGCGTGTGTCTGAATCCGTGCGATGTGCTGATAGGCTTCGTAGACCTATTACTGCGTGCCTGATACATACATATCAAACGATTTGTTGTGTGGATGAACTCCTCATGGGCATATGGTCTTAGTACCGTAATTTCGTTTGATAGGGTATCTGTACAAAACTCGGAGGTTTAGGGTCGTTATGTTATTAAGTTGTCTGGGGATAGCCTCTCTAATCTTCTGCTGTAAGTCATTACGGACCTAGATCAGACAGGGTGTCTGTATAAAAGAGCTAGATGCCAAATCCTAAAGTTACCGAATTGAGGAACTTTCCATGTTATATGATGATCAAAGATTATCTATTACATCATATTGATCATTGATGCAAATCATGATTAATATCAGTCCTCAACCTGGTATAGTGCATATGTTACTTTGCAGCATTAATTTGCTGACTTGTATACCTCTATGCATTATATCTTGTACAATTACAGACAACGAAAGCATAATCACGCTTTACAATGAGTCTTTGTGCATTTACTTCTTGATACGGGAGTATGTCGTGTGCGTGGGAACAACAGACAATTGTGTTTATACTATAAATATCAGTATCAGTATAAAGCACCGCACAAAAGTCTGCATGTGAGTTTATGTGGATCACAATATCAACAATTGCCAGATCACACATTGTCTTTAATGATAATAATTTCAAAAAGATCAACGATGTGATCAGATTTCTCAAAAACTGATATGATCCCTTTACCGGATATCCCAAAAACATTTACAGTTTTCATTTACATTTCTGCATTTTATTTTCTCGTCAAAAATTACAAAACTCAAAAAGATTTTAGGTGTGTTTTAGCATAAACTTTAGAAAATCCAAAAAAAAAAAAAATCTTTTTTCTTTTTCATCTTATTTTTGATAACTGATGGTGGTTGATATCGGTTTTCTAAACCTGGATACACCATTTGAGCTTTGTAACTTTTAAAATGTGAAAACATGAATGTTGGATGCTTAAAAGTTGGAAAATAATTGGACCGGGACTCGTTTTTGAGATTTGGAAAATTTTCAAAAATCCCAATTCTCATTCGCCCATTCGTTTGGTCGAATGTGGGATTTCACTTGTTCATTCGTATGTTTTGGTTGGGCGAAGGAGAGTGTTCATGAATTTTTCTCATTCGAACCCTTTTAGCTTCATTCGTACCCTTTCAATAGGGTCGAAGGAGACAAAAGTTTCTCCTTCGTATGACCAAAACGGGCGAAGGGACAAGCCTATATATACCCAACATCTCATTCGAACCCCTTCATAATTTTTTTTCAGATTTTTAATCCTAAACTCACCTTATTGCTCGTTTGTTTAAAATCATTCCATTGTGTTCCTCACATCTTGCTGATCATTTTGCTACCAATTTTACAGGTTATCAACATGGATTTCAAGATCTAATCTCTGTTTTAGTTTACGAGCCCTAACTGTCCAAATTCGTTTAAAACCATCATAATTATCACAATTGATGCGTAGGGTTTATTGTGTGTGTGTGTTTTAAGGGGAGAAATAACCAAAACCAGAGTTTAAAACAGGTCTGATTGATCAATCATGGTTTAAACCCTAGTTTTTGGGTGAAAACACAAACACAATGCAAAATTGTTGAATCTGTTAGTCTAGGAATGTTTATCGGCATTATTAGGCCTGATTTCAATCAAATGGACATGTTCAGAATCATTAGATTTCAAAATTGAAATTTCAAAAACATGAACTGTTTCCTTCGACCAGATCGAATGGGCGAAGGAAGAATTCAAAACGGGCGAAAGAGGATTATTTGGGCGAATGAAATATTTTTTTAAAATCAATACATTCGTACCTAATATTTTTCATTCGTACCTTTATAAAAACACCTTCGTAACCCCGTTTGGGCGAAAGAGGAGTTTTTGACCAAAAAAAATTTTCAATTTGAAATTTTATCGATTTTTTAACGTGTGTTTTTGTTTGTTTTGCAGATTTAACGATGTCCGAACAACAGAAGACGACGGAACAAGTAGGATCCTCATCACAGCCTGCTAAACAGCTAGATTTTGAGAATGCGCACAACTGCTGTGCATATCTTGGAGATATGAAGAAGCACACAGAATTCGTCGGAATTATTGATTTTCTGAAGAGAAGCAGGGTGATTGATGCCAGTGCCACGCCGACAGTTATTTACCGAGATATGATTCAAGAATTCTGGACGAATGCTAAACTTGATTTCTGGAAGTGTGAATCCTGTTTGACAAGCAAAATTCAAGGACAACGAGTAATTGTTTGTGAAGAGGATTTGAGAGAAGCATTGAATCTGAATGATGATCCGAAAGATCCAAAGGAGTTTACATTCATGGATCAGCGAAAGTGCTTTCTCATGATGAAGTATAACGGACCAATCACTGACGGTTCGTTGCATAAAGGAAAACTGTGCCCACAATTCAAGTATCTGGCACACGTTTTGATTCACGTTTTCGGATCTGCAGCTGGAGGTTATGATTTGATGAGGAAGAGCATCAGTTCTATGATGGTTGCTTTAGTATTGAACAAACCGTTCAATGTCTCTGGCATGCTGATGTCTCATTTACTGGAGCCCGTGAATGGAACGAGGAATCTGAAGTTTCTTTTATATCCTCGTTTTCTCCAAATGATATTCGATCACAAGTACAAAGAGCTGAAAAGAGATCCTAAACACATTGTTGTTCAGGAACATATGTCGTTGAACACACTAGCTAGGATGAAAGCTTATAAAGGTTTGTCTGTTGAAGAACGTCCTCCTGTTAGACGTTTGTTTGGACATCTAGCTAGAGTGGATTACACAGATCCGGGCGAGGGGCTGGTGAGGAATGTAAACAGTGATTCTGATCAGGATAATCCTTTACATCATGTTGATCCTGACGCTAAGCGCAAGAGACAAGTTGTGAATCTTGGCGCGAAGAGTGGTAAGACAAAGAAACCAGAGATAAGGATTGAAGTGTGTGAACCAGAAAAGAAGAAAAGTACTCAGAGAAGAAATAAGAGAATGGCGAAAAAGGGATTGAATTTAGTTGATGAAGCGTCCATTGATTCAGAAGAGACGATAGAGGAAGAACAATGGAATTCTGATGCTGAAATGGTAGAGACGACCATGCCCAAGGCCACTGAGGCTGGTGTGTCTGCTAGCCGAAATGTTGAAGATCAAGGGAACAAAAGTCCTATTCCCGTTGATCTAGAAGAGCTGGGTTTTAATGTTGAAGAGACGTTTGTTGGTTCTCCTGTGCAAGCTGCTAGAAAAGAAAAGAAGAAACAGGAGAAGCCAAGTATAAAGAGGAAGAAAGAAATAGAATCTTTGATAGCTGGTAAGAAACTGCCACCAGCTACAAGTTCTAAATCACCGGTTACTGCACCAGTTCAAAAGAAACAGAAGATTGCAACAACATCAAGTATCCCATAGACTGAAGAAATACCGATGGATGATGTTAATGAAGCATTGGATAATGTGCTAAAGAAGATCAGAAAAGGTAAATTACCTGATGTTGTTGAACCACCAAAGAAGACAAAAGTATCGGTGGACAGTGATATTATGACTGCTGTGAATCAGAGACTTTCTGAGATGATGAATCTGATTAACAAACAACAGACGGAGATTGAGCAGTTAAAGTCTAATGATAAGAAGATGTTGGAAGTCGTAGTCACATCGGCAGATGATAATGAAACCTTGAAGAAGACAATCAAGAGATTGAAGAGAGAAAATAAGAAGTTGCTGAAACATGAGCAACGAAACACCAGAAGAATTATAGTTTTGAAGGAGGAGAATAAACAGCTGAAAAAGACTAACAAGCATATGGATGATCTGATCAAGAACTTGTACTCTCAAGCTCCTCAACTTCAAGCTGGTGAAGTAGAAAAAGAAAGAGAAGAAGAGCTAGTTGATTACGAACTGTCTGATGAAGAAGAAGATGATGAACTTGATGAAGATGCTGGAAATGATACAAAGAAGAAGAAGAAGGATGATAAGGATGATGGAGGATCGGATGATGGTTCGAGTGATGGAGACGGCTCTGCATTTGATGATAGTAGTGATGATGATGATGATGACGCTGACAAATTTACTTATGAGAAGCGTGATTCCGATAAGGGTGAGAATCCAGTTGAAAACCGAATTCATGGATCGATTAAGCATAAACAACTCGGATTCAGACGGGAGATTCGAGACGAGACAGAAATACACGATAACAACGTCATCACAGATTCGTATTACTACAGAAACGGTTACAGACACTGTCATCAGTAGGATAAACGTCTATCTCGTGGCCGGGGGAGGTCGGGCATGACCTCCCCCTTGAGAGCATTCAAAGTATAAACTCAAATCACCAAATGAACAATAACACATGAGATTGCTATTTATAGTCCAAAACCCAAGTTCCACGTTCGCCCCTTTTGAATGGTCGAATGTGGAGCATTTCCACATTCGCCCAATTGATATGGTCGAATGTGGAAAACTTCCACATTCGCCCAGTGTGTTTAGGTCGAACCTGGCTCAGTGTTTTGTCCTATATATTACAAATGCGTCAGATCCATAAAATGCCCTTATGGATCACCACAATCTCATGTAACACACTACTAAGACTCAACCCTAGTCTATTCGACAGTGACGTCCACAGAAAGTGCATCAACAATCTCCCCCTTGGACGTTGCTGGCGAATCCACAAATCTCTTGCACATCAACACATTCTCCTCTTTGAAAATTCCTAGCATCTTCAGTCAATAATTGTTGAAGTATCAGACACATTGTTACATCAACAATCTCCCCCTTGACTGATGCTTCACCAAGTTTCTCTGAGATCCCGCATGATAAATCAATCATGTTCTTGAGTAACTTCATCTGTTCGACAGAATACAAGCCGTAGACGAGTGGAACAAGCAATCAGAAGCTTTCATCAGGAACTACCAGTACTAATTGAAGGACTTGAAATGCTTCAGAAACTGAAGTTTTCGGCGGGGCCAACAATATCTACCAATAGCTCTTGAAACCTTCAGGACTGTAATCTTGAAACTTTCGTTGAACCTACGTGCCACGTGACTCCTACTAGGATACCTCATTACTTTCAGAACATTGAAATCTCAAACTTGATTTCCTTCTTCATAACAATTCTTTAGAACAAGTTCCTTCAAACACACAGGAACTGGGTTGACTGTTCTCATCATGCGGAATAAAATCTGTCTATTTTCTGGCCCAAAATAGTCATTTGAATCTGATTATCATACTGTTGATTCTCATGACTACCCCACAATAAAAGTGTTTCATCATCATCAATTCTTTAACAAGTTTGGGTAAACCTCATCACCATTCTCCCAAAAATCTTCAAAAATTGCCTTACCCCCTTAAATTCTACATTCGCCCCTGGGAACTCCACATTCGCCCAAACTAGAGACTCGAATGTAGAATATCATCACACAAGTTCCACTTTCGTCCACAACCTTCACTTTCGTCTACTTCATTTCCACATTCGCCCGCCCGATGAACCGAATGTGGAATCTGTCACCCGAATGTGAAAATTGACATAACAAAATTCCAGGTTCGCCCAAAATCTCTCCACGTTCGTCCTAAAAAATGCTACCTTCGCCCAGTAACATTCCACATTCGCCCACCCGACTTTCTAAAAGGGGCGAATGTGCAGACTGAACGTGTTCTTGATCAATATTTTCTTCAAATCAGTCCACAATCACTCTAATCCTTTGAATTTGATGATGAAACTTGTTCAGAAATGTGCCGAAATGAAAACCTAACCCTCGAATTCACAAAAACATGGAGAAATCACATGATTTCGGGTTCAATTAAGAATCTAGGGTTTCTAGGGTTTCAACCTTTCAATTTTTATCTGAATTTAACGTCTGAAAACAGTAAAAAACGAGCTGTGATTGATTCAAACGACTGTTAGACCGTTCAAATCGGTACCACGGCTCTGATACCAGTTGAGAATCCAGTTGAAAACCGAATTCATGGATCGATTAAGCATAAACAACTCGGTTTCAGACGGGAGATTCGAGACGAGACAGAAATACACGATAACAACGTCATCACAGATTCGTATTACTACAGAAACGGTTACAGACACTGTCATCAGTAGGATAAACGTCTATCTCGTGGCCGGGGGAGGTCGGGCATGACCTCCCCCTTGAGAGCATTCAAAGTATAAACTCAAATCACCAAATGAACAATAACACATGAGATTGCTATGAATAGTCCAAAACCCAAGTTCCACGTTCGCCCCTTTTGAATGGTCGAATGTGGAGCATTTCCACATTCGCCCAGTTGATATGATCGAATGTGGAAAACTTCCACATTCGCCCAGTGTGTTTAGGTCGAACCTGGCTCAGTGTTTTGTCCTATATATTACAAATGCGTCAGATCCATAAAATGCCCTTATGGATCACCACAATCTCATGTAACACACTACTAAGACTCAACCCTAGTCTATTCGACAGTGACGTTCACAGAAAGTGCATCAACAAAGGGTGGTGAATCGAGCTCTAAAGCTCCTGGTGAGAATGTTGACGATGATATTTTCTGGAATGAGAAATTGCAGTCTTTGTCTGAAGAGGATAAGAACAAGTATCGCCAGATGCTCACTGATCGGGTCTGGACGATCGACATGACTAGCAGGTTTCCAGAAATATTTGAATCGAACAATAAACTATTCGAGTTGGAGTATGATGACCCTGATCTTGAGGATGGGGAAGTTTCGGCGGCTATTTCGAAAGAGATTCTTGAAGGTTTAGCAAAGCAAGTGGGCAAGACTTTGGAAGAATTACTTGCTGACAACTTCATTCCTAAAATACCTGAAAAGGAAGCCGGGAATCATTCTGATGACCGTGACGTTCCTGCATTCGAAGAAGTTGAAATGGAAGACATTACGAGCGAAGAATATCCACAATATTTCAGGACAAATCAAGATTGTGGATTTTCTTTCTCAGATGAACTGCTAAACCATGCCGAGAAGCTAGCAAAAGAAAAGAGCAAAGTCTTTGAAGACGAAATCTTTAAAGGACATAACAAGCCACGGTTCGAGCAGTCAGGAAGCTTGAAAGAGTTGTTGAAGAAGTTGAAAGAAAAGGAAAATAATCGTCCGAAACCTGATATTCAAGGAAGCTTTTACAAACTTCACAATAGGATTTTCAAAGGTCGTGCATTGGCCTGGAAGTTTGTTAAAGAGTTGAGGTGTTTCGCAGTAAAGTGGGAGAAGGGGATCTTGTATTTCGACAAGTTTCATCACTTGAAGACCCTTCCGTATTGGGCAATCAGAGATATTTGTCGTCACCGTTTAACCGGAGCGTCAAATAGTCAGATTACTTACTTTGCTGAGAAGATGACTAGAGAGAGCCGAACCAAGTGGGACTTGTTTACACCACAATATCCAAAGCGAATTGTTCATAAGAAGGATATTGATTTGATAACTGGTATGCCCAAGGTGACGTTAAAATACAAACCACCGCGAGTGTTGAAAAAGATTCCTTTGATGCCTATTCCACAACACTTCGCCAAAGACTTCATCTGGTGGTATTATGATTGGAAGATTGCAGAGGCCGTGATTGTGTTGAAAGACGGAGAGACGAATTACAAGAAAGTGCATATCTTTGATCCAATGTGGTTGATAAACTGTTCACATGAGGATATTATCATGCTATTCTATAATCCGATTTATTCAGATGCAAAAGATGCTGAGCAAGCAGGAAAGTACCAACGCACGGTATTTCTATGCTTTGCGTTTGATATCAATGCTGGATGTGATTATGATGAAAAGTTGGGAAAGTATGTAGAGAAGCAAAAGGTGCCAGGGCTGAAAACGAAGAAGCAAAAGCAATTTCATGAACCGGTGTTATCAAGAGAACAAAGGATTCAAAGACACATCAGACTGATGAACAAAAGGATGGACGAAGAACGACGAACACAATCCAAGCAATAGTCGAGGGGGAGTTTGTAGATGCAAAAGTGCGACTAAAGCTTTGGATTGTATAATACATTTTGTTTTGGTGATATCGAAGGTGCGAAGGAGTTGATTAGAAGGTGCGAAGGAAGATTATATGGTGCGAAGGAAGCAGCTTGGACGAATGAAGAATTAGATTATTGTAAAGCTTGGTTCGACCAGTTGATTTGGGCGAACCTGCACATTCGCATGAACAGTTTGGGCGAATATGCAGTCTATAAATAGACAAGTTTGATTTTTGAATGTAACATTGGATCATTATTATTCCCTCCACTTTCAGAAACTCTCTCTAGTGTTTTGTTAAATCTGTTTATCGTTCATACCTTGATTGTATCTATATTTCAACGTGTAGACAAGTGTTTTATTAATGAAAACGTTTGAAAATGATGATCTGTGTGTTTGAATCTGTTTGATTATTATTTTGTGATAGTTTTAGGGTTTCCGCACCTGAAACTAACTTGTTTGATCAATCTTTGTTTGTTATTGATCCTTTCACGCACATACAACCCTTTTGTTAATGAAAAAACAAATGATGTACTCATTGTTATGAAATTTAATTGTAATCATATTATTATGGTGGTAAACTATGTTGTTGTTAACTTATGCTTTCTCTAGTTATTCATTGTGATTGTGATGATGATTGCATACTGGGTAGTGGCATGCCCGTACTTGCTGGTACGTGTAACCGTCTTGTCAGTTTGGTCGGTTTTTAGCCTTGGAGAGCACATCTTTAAAGTGCACGGTCGTGCCCGGTGTTATGCCACACTGATGCTTCTCCTGCAAGCTGATTTTTGGCCGTTGTTGGCTTGGAAATGTTGACTTGTTGACCCGGGACAGTTCCACGATCGTGCACGGCCGTAAGAACGCCCTACTGCATCTGGCAGAGCTTCAAAGTCTTCAATTCTTCATCTGTTAGTTTTTTTGCCAGTTTTCACTTCTTTTCACTTCCTGACCTCTGATTCTGTAATTATCAGCAAAAAGAGATAAATCATGATAAAACCGAGATAAAAGCATGACTTTGAGTATAAGATAGGTGAGAATATGTTTGGAAAACATGTCAATTTCTCGGCACATTATAACACCTCACACTTGAGCTTTTGCTTGTCCTCAAGCAAACTGAATGTTTTGGTAAAAAGTTATCTAATAAAAATAACTTTGTATTCCAAATTAGTTTATGTGAGGTAAAGTGCTAAATGTGTAGAAATATGTTTGTAAATCGATAATATTCTTGAGATGGTGTATCAGGATGTTTAATAAGTAAAAATATGACAACTAAGATCGGGATAGTCTAGGTTAGTTTCGGGATGAACAGTTATGTCCTCAGGATGGACAGTTATACCCTAAGGATGGAACTGTTAGAAATAGACAAATAAAGCAAATAACAAGAAGAACAACACACGATCTACGAGGAAAGCCCTTGATCAGTTATAGATCGCCGGCATAAAACCTCGGGAGGAGTCTAAGCCCCTGGCTTGTTTGTTAATATTAAAAATGGTAAAAAGATACAACTTTGGATGAGTATGTGGACGAGTGTACTACGATTACAATGATTGTGTGAGTTATTGTGATCAACTAAGTGTATCAGTGTAGCTAAAGTGTAAGCAGTGTGTGTGTAAGTGTCCTATACTCGTCCAATACCCCTTTTATATAGTACATGAAGTTAACAAAACAACCCCACGAAATATGCTAAGTAGTTAAAGTCTTCAATGTTGCGTAACAGCTTCTTCAGGTGAACGTTGGAGTTCTTCAACAGAAAGTATCTGTTGTTTAACTGTTTCTCCTTAGTCATTCAATGATCCAACTGTTTCCTTGTTTATCGCCAATATTAAATGTATATCGGTTACAGTTTTAACTCCATCTTGACTGTATCTTCCATCTTGACCACGAGTTGTATCTCTATCCTTGATTTCTTTAATTGAGGGTGATAATATAGATGTTACTAAGCACGTAAATCCATATTATAACTTATTTTTACCTGCAATCATACATAAGAGAATCAACTTGTTAGCTCATTCTCAGGATGTGCACATGCTGAAATAATGTCACCTCCTGAAGTTAGTCACGTCTTTCAGCATCCTGGAGATGGCACAGTAGGGATGTGATGTAAAATCATCCTGGGATTTTTCACCCACAACAATTGTCCCCAAAAATATGTTACCATTAATATCTTTTGAGGTTAAAATATTTTTTTTCTAAATATCTCTTTTGATGACTGATGGGATGCCTTGTCGGGATGACAATGACTATTTTCTCGGTGGTAATTTCATGATGACCGTTACAAGCATCATCTTCTACACCCTATATCTAGAGCTTATCCCTTCCTTTATAATCATATCTGATTTTTTAAGAAGGTAATTCCTCTCTTCTTTCTTCTATTTTTCATTTCATACCTGCAAAAAATTAGCAATATTTCGAATATGGCTAAAAGATCTACAAGAGCTTCGAGGAATATAGATTCTGATGGTTTGCAGCAAGCTTGTTGAGGATCATGGTGTCCACCTGGAGGTGGGAGACATGGCTCATATCTATAAATTGAGGACACATGGTTCCCACTGTTATATCCTTCAAGTTATAGATAAGGGTCCACCTTTTCTCTTTAATGTGATAAAATCAGAGAAAAATTGGAAGACTAAGTTTTTCTTTGTTAAGAGGAGTTCCATTCCCCAAGGGGATGATATCTCTCTTTATTGGTTAAAGAGTGGTAAAATTATTCTTAATGTTTTTATGAAAAACTTTTCTTTTCTGGTTACATCCCGAAGATGTTAATATCCTGAAAATTTTTTTGTTTAACAGGTGCTTCCCTTGCTCAGTTTGCTACTCCTGTGAATGATGCTACTCTCCGGTGTGAAGTTATTTACATGTTACCTGAGTCAGAATGAACTTTTGGAGTTGACGATAGTCATACCACCAGCCAAGTTTCTAAGATGTCTTGCGAGTATGTCATGCTGCATCCTGAGAATGATTATTATTTTATTCACTAAGTCTGTTTTTATATTAGCCTCAGCCAAGAAAGCTGCTTCTTTTGACTTGGATGATATCGACAGCATGGATGTCAAAGCAATCAAAGTCACTTCTCCTTCTCCTTCAAGCTCCAAGATGGCTACTCCCCTTACTAATCCTCCCAAGTCCAGGGCTGTTGCTGCTTCAAAGAAAAGGAAGGGGAGTACTACTGTTGTCGTTGCTTAGGATATCAACCCTTTTGAGGGTTTGAATTGTAGTGAGATTCTCAGCAACATCTCTGAATTCACTCTCCAGGTATGGTCCCTTCCCGAGGATAACATTATCTACGTTAATGAAAAATGGTTAAGAATACTTACCTTCTCCCTTTTCTTGTTAGGGCCATGAATATCTCTCAAAGTCTCTTGATGCAGTTGCTCAAGAACTTCATGAAGCCCAAACCAAGCTTGAAGATGTTCAGAATATTTCTGAACAGAAGGGCAAATTTCTTGAGGCCAAACTGGCAGAGACTGAGAGTGAGCTGAAGAAAGTGAAAGCTGAGCATGCTGAGGCCTTGGTGGTTTATGAGAAGGAAGTTGAGGATCACAGGAACAGGCTTATCAAATCTGCTTCTGTTGCCGTATTCCAGGCTAGAGTGAAAATGGCTCTCCAGGCCAAGGATCCAGGTTTTGATCAAAGCACCTGGGATGTCGAAGCCTGGAAGGAGAAGATTAAGAACCTGGGCGGAAAACAAGTGGTTTATGAGCCTGTTCCTTTCACTCATCCCGAAGATGTGGCTGAAGATCCTGAGGATGTAGAGGCAAAGGCAGCTGAAGCCAAGGTAGCCGAGGTGGTGAAGGACCTTCCAGTGGGCGATGAAGGATGTATTGACTAGGCTGGAGCCCAATTTTTATTTGATCTTTTGTGGTAGTGGTTGGTTGAACAATTTCGAACAATTTATTTTGGCATGTAATAATCTAGGATGAAGCCAAGGGTTGACATCACATTTTGACTATAATGCATAAATAATATGATAACTTTTTGACGCTATCAGCTATGTGTTCTCCAATATTCTGCAAACATTAGCAAACACTTAGTGTTATAAAGGAATGAAAAATAATACCTGATCTTGTCATACTCCATATAAGTTCTTCTCATCATCAGGATGGTCTCCATTATCCTGAGGATGTCCCCGGTTTCTTCTTCATTTTTGAGATAGTGTTGCATCTTAAGGATGCATCTAGTTCCTTTTCCATCCTTGGGATGGTCTCGCATTCTGAGGATGTCCCCAGTGTGATATCTTCATAATAGATCTCCTAACTTTTCACAAGAAAGTCTTATGTTTTGATAATATCCTGCAAAGGAAGATTTTGTTATTATCCTGGCGACAAGGCCTTTGGTTTAATTGGGATCAAAAACCCTTATTGAAATAATCTTGGTGCCAAGACCAATATGTAACATCTCGAGAATAACTGGCGACAAGGCCTTTAGTAATAACTGGCAACAAGGCCCTCAGGAATAACTAGCGACAAGGCCCGAAGAGACGTCGAAAAACGTCTAACCATTTGAGACATTGAAAAATATCTAAACCTTAAGAGCTCCATCGTATACCTCAAAGAGAATGAAATTTTCAGCCACTTTTACATGGACTGGTCCCACCATCCCGAGAATATACATAGGCATCGTGCGCTCCAGGCGAGTGTTGCTAACCCAATGTGAAAGGTGAAAACCTTTAAACCTTAGGAAGGTGTCGGACACCTTAACGGAGGAGAGGGTGGCAAGCCCCCTAGTCTTCTAAGCATTCCATCTTCAGGATGGTACTGCTAAATTATCAGGATGGACTATTTCTAGACCATGTTTAGTAAAAAATATAATCGATCGAAATAAATCAAGGATAAGTACTTACATATGGAGATGATTCATCTCTATCAGCCTTCACCTTCATCCCATCTGTGATTCGGATCATGGTTTCTCATATGCATCCTTAAGCATGGTAGTATTTCAAGTGTATAGCATTCCAAGTTCTTGGTAGAATCTCTCCTTCCATTATTGACAACCAATATGCTCCTTTTCCTGTTTCAGAATCGATTAAGTATGGACCTTCCCACTTGGGAGCCAGCTTACCATCACTTGGTTTTGTTGTAATTTGGAAGGCTTTTCTCAATACCAAGTCTCCTACTTGAAATCTTCTTATCCTGATGTTTTTGTTGTATGCTTTAGCAATCCTTTGTTGATATGCTGCCATCCTTATTCTAGCAGCATCCCTGAGTTCATCCACAGTTTCCAAGTCTTGTAGTAATGCTTCAGAATTAGTAGTTGTATCCTGAAGATGCTTCCTTGCTGTAGGCATGACCATCTCTGTTTGGAGCATTGCTTCTGTTCCAAAGACCAAAGAGAAAGGTGTCTGACCAGTAGCATTCTTCGAAGTAGTCCTATCAGCCCAAAGTGCAAACGGAAGTTCTTCTGCCCATTTTCCTTTCTTTTCCCCAAGCTTTTTCTTTAAGTTGTTGACGATGATTTTGTTTGAGGATTCCGCTTGTCCATTAGCTTGAGGATGGACTGGTGTTGAAGTTACCATGTTGATTCCCCAACTCTCACAAAAGTCAGTTGTTCTTTTGCTAATGAATTGAGAACCATTGTCACAAATGATTTCAGATGGTACTCCAAATTGTGTCAGGATGTTTCTTTTGATGAATGAGACCACCTCTTTATCTCTAACTTGCACAAATGCTTCAGCTTCAATCCATTTCGAGAACTAATCTGTCATTACTAGCATGAATACCTTTCCTCCAGGAGCTTTGGGTAGCTTTCCTACTATGTCCATTCCCTATTTCATGAAGGGCCATGGTGAAACAATAGGATGTAGTGGCTCAGCAGGCTGGTGAAGTATGTTGCTATGTCTTTGGCATGCATCACACTTTTGGGAATACAGCATGGCATCCTTCTTCATAGTAGGCCAATAGTATCCCGTCCTCAGTGTCTTCGAGTAGAGAGATCTTTGTCCTGTATGATTTCCACAATCTCCCCCGTGGATGTCTTTGAGTACTTCGTTTGCTTCATCCTTGTTGAGACATCTCAAATATGGTCCTGCAAGAGACTTTCTATACAGAATATTGTCTATAATTGTAAATTTAGATACCTTTATCCTGAAAGCCTTTGGATTTTCTTCATCAGGAATGACATCTTCTTGTAAATATTTGATTATGGGAGTCATCCATGATGAGTCGTCTTGTTTCTGAGTGGCCAAAACAGTGATATCCTCAGGATGGTCTGTTTTTTCCTTAGGATGTGCCTGGCCATCCTCAGGATGCCACTCTTCAATCGCCGGTTTCAAGATGTGAATGATAGGAATCTTGGATCCTTCTGGTAAATTAAAGGAGGATCCCAGATTTGCTTGGTCGTCAGCTTCAATATTTTCTTCCCTAGGTACCTGTGTTAGTGAAAATTCTACAAAAGAAGTAGCTAAATTTTTAACGATTTCGAGATAAATGGCTAACTTTTGTTCTTTTACTGCATATGATCCATTGAAATGGTTAGTAATCAACAAAGAATCAACAAAGACTTCAATTTTAACAATATGTAAATCTCTAGCAAGTTGTAAACCAGCAACGAGAGCTTCATATTCAACTTCATTATTGGTTGTTTGAAATGCACATCTAATGGCATGGGGTATATTGTCCCCTTGTGGCGAGGTAGAGTGCTAAATGTGTAGAAATATGTTTGTAAATCGATAATATTCTTGAGATGGTGTATCAGGATGTTTAATAAGTAAAAATATGACAACTAAGATTGGGATGGTCTAGGTTGGTTTCGGGATGAATAGTTATGTCCTCAGGATGGACAGTTATATCCTTAGGATGGAACTATTAGAAATAGACAAATAAAGCAAATAACAAGAAGAACAACACATGATCTACGAGGAAAGCCCTTGATCAGTTATAAATCGCCGGCATAATACCTCGGGAGGAGTCTAGGCCCCTGCCTAGTTTGTTAAGATTAAAAATGGTAAAAAGATACAACTTTGGATGAGTAAGTGGACGAGTGTACTACGATTACAATGATTGTGTGAGTGATTGTGATCAACTAAGTGTATCAGTGTAGCTATAGTGTAAGCAGTGTGTATGTAAGTGTCCTATACTCGTCCAATACCGCCTTTATATAGTACATGAAGTTAACTAAACAACCCCACGAAATATGCTAAGTAGTTAAAAGTCTTCAATGTTGCGTAACAGCTTCTTCAGGTGAACGTTGGAGTTCTTCAACAGAAAGTAGCCGTTGTTTAACGGTTTCTCCTTAGTCATTCAATGATCCAACTGTTTCCTTGTTTATCGCGGATATTAAATGTATATCGGTTACAGTTTTAACTCCATCTTGACTGTATCTTCCATCTTGACCACGAGTTGTATCTCTATCCTTGATTTCTTTAATTTAGGGTGATAATATAGATGTTACCAAGCACGTAAATCCATATTATAACTTATTTGTACCTGCAATCATACATAAGAGAATCAACTTGTTAGCTCATTCTCAGGATGTGCACATGTTGAAATACTGTCACATCCTGAAGTTAGTCAAGTCTTTCAGCATCCTGGAGATGGCACATTAGGGATGTGAGGTAAAATCATCCTGGGGATTTTCACCCACAACACTGAACGTTAGGAAATTTTTGTAAAATTGTAAGTTTAACTCGGTGTGCCGAGCTCAACTTACCTTCTAAGAGTCTCGCTTAACAAACCCTCGGGATTTCGGGCTTGGTTTTTGGCGAGACTACTAAAACACTTCTTAAGGCACCCCTCTTTCCTTTTTCTCACTCCTCTCATTCACTCGGGTTTTATTTGGGGGTGAACACTCAAATTCTACCCGATGGACCACCCGAATCATAGGCTTGTGTGCAAATCACAACTCCACCACTTTTGTTGAGGCGATGCGTGTGAATCAAAAGGACTTTTTAAGGGTTAGTTTAGCGAGCTAATGGAAGATATGGTAGGAATGGAGTCTACTACCATGACTAACTTAGGGTTTGGTGCTTGAGGTGTTTGTTGGAGGCTTGCTGATCTTCTAAGTTGGCTTTGCTGATCTCTCCTTGGACATCATAGCTCGACTATAGCCTCTTCACACTTATTTCATGAGTATAACAAATTACACTTGATGTTTGCCATATGATTATTGACACCTCTTTTGATGGCTTTCTTTTGTAGTCTCTTCACGATCGAGATTATGAATTCTTGATATGCAGGTTATGATTCATAATCCCAAAATTGCCAAAGAGCTTCCTCAACACCTCAACACTTCCCTGGTTTCGTCATGCCGGGAACTCAATGGGTGCAAGGAAGCGATAAGGCTAAGGCTCAAAGATGGGTGGCTAGGGGTGGGGAAAATACATGAAAGGCCAATGGTAATGGAATGGGTAAGTCCTAAATGCCTAGATCATTTTCACACACTCACCTCTGATGTGGTCTTGCAGCGCATAAGTCACAAAATTTCTAATCGCACCATTCCAAAGGGGAATATCTCTCAAGACAAATGAACAAGCATGTGCAGTATATATATGTAATGGTGTGCTAGATAAAGCTCAATAATACTCACATGTAGGGGTAGGGGTTATTTAAGAAAAATAATTTATTAGTAAGGAAAAGAAAAATAAAAATGAAAATGAAAACAAGCAACTGGTCCTAATGCCGAGAGGGCATACCTGGGTGATAGAAAGTATCAAGAGTGAACGACCATACCTGGTGGTTCTTGACCCACTCTTCTGCCATATGCACCAACCTCTCAACTTATTCGTCCTAATCTACTGAACTGGGCTGCCTCCACGGTAGCGCCACGTTTCACGTGTTTGGCTGGAAAAAACGTGTGATGCTCAGACTGCTTCCTTCCCTGCCTCTAGGACGCTGATGGTGTTCTTCTTCCATCCTCTTCTTTTTCTCCAGCTAGTCCTCTGACGGTTGTCCCAGTACACGTCTATCCACTTGGTGTTGTCAAGCCCCATTGCTGATTCATCTGGTGGTGTCACGGCTGCGCCTTTTGCTTTCTTCAATTGATAATCTAGTTGTTTATCAATGAAGTTGGCCACGTCAAATGGGTCGTTTGACACGTATTCTTTTCCACCAGCTGTGTAGTGCAACTTGTTGTTCCCAACCCGAAGTGCAAGAATTCCCTTACTCATATCTATGGTGGCTCGGGCAGTAGCTAAGAACGACCGACCAAGAAAAATAGGAACATTACTCTCGCCCATGTTGAGGATGACAAAGTCGACGGGGAAGACGAAGTTTCCTACTTTGATTAGTAGGTTTTCGACAATCCCCTCGGGCTTCTTTATGGTCCATCTGCTAACTCGATCGTAGATATCTAAGGTCTTCAGTCGCCCAAGTGGAGTTATTTTTAGATGTAATTGGGCATAACATTCACACTTGCAGCAAGATCTACTAAAGCAATAAAATGTAGGCAAGTTACCTATAGAGCATGGTAAAGAAAACATCCCTGGATCGGTCAGCTTTGGAGGGATACTTTGCTGGAGTATTGTTGCGCACTCCAATGAGTTACCCCTAATCACTACCTCGAGATTCCTTTTGTTGCTCAAGAAGTCCTTCATGAATTTTGAGCATTTGGGCATTTGCTGAATGACTTCTAAAAAAGGCAAGTTGACGTGGATTTGACTTAGTAGTTCAGTGAACTTCTAGTACTGCTCGTCTATCTTCTGCTTCATCAATCGTCCGGGATAAGGTATGTTACGCTGATATTCCCTCCGTACCGTCATTGATGGCAGTTCTTGTTGTGGAGCAACTGGAGGATTCTGGTTGGTTGTGGGGCCTTCATTAACCGGCATTGGTGAACTGGCAGTCGAGTTATCTGGTGTGACGATATTGGGAACGACTATGGTTGTAGCGGGTTCATTTGTGAGTGGGTTTGGTGGTGCAACTTCTTCATTGGCAAGTACCGCTGGTTTGGGATAAATGCGGTTGCTTCGAAGAGTTACGGCACTTAGATTGGCTTTTGGGTTAGTTTCAGTGTTGCTTGGAAGGCTTCCGACGGGTCTTTCTGCTAGAGACTTGGCCATTACGCCCAATTGTACCTCCAGGTTCCTAATGGTGGACTCGAGTCCTAGAAGCCTCTTTTCGGTATTGTTGAACTTCTCGTCCATTCGTGATGCTGATCGGGCTTCGAGTTTTACGAGTCTTTCATCCATGGATGGATAGCCGTTGTTTGGAGGGCGTTGCTGGTTGTTTTGTTGACTGAATCTGGGTGGCTGCATGTTGGTGTTGTTTTTTTTCCACCGGAAGTTTGGATGATCACGCTAGCCAGGATTATAGGTATTGCTGTAAGGATTGTTTGGCGGGCGATTTGTACCAATAAAGTCAACTTGCTCCATAGTGGCATGAGGAAGACTCCCGTCTTGCGGCTGCAACTCTACTGCGGTGATGGCACTGACTTGTGCTTTGCTCAGCTGGTTAGCTCCTCAATTTGAGCTTGCAATGAAGTGGTGGAATCAATCTGATAGAGGCCGGTCTTCGATGGCCGACTTCAAGGGTTATAGCACTGATAGCTATTGACTGTGATTGCTTCGATGAGATCATAGGCTTCCTGCGGTATCTTGTTCCCGAAAATACATCATGCGGTTGCGTCAAGTGTCTTCCTTGCTTGATTCGTCAGCCCATTATAGAAGGACGAAACATGTAACCAAACTTGAAGTCCATGATGGGGGCATTTCCTAAGCATATCTTTGAATCTCTTACAAGCCTCGTAGAGTGACTCTCCTTCTTCCTGGCAAAAGGTGGTGATGTCATTTCGTAGGTTTGCGGTTTTGGCTGGGAAAAGCATTTTGAGATAAACTTTTGGGCAAATCTGCCCAGGTGGTAATGGAGCCTGGGGGTTGCGAGTTTAGCCATTCTTTGGCAGGATCCTTTAGTGAGAAAGGAAACATGCAAAGTCGAATAGCATCAGCATTGACGTTATGAAACTGAAAAGTATCACAAATTTTGAGGAAATTTGCAATATGAGCATGGGGATCTTCATTGGGTAAACCAGGAAAAGTGCAGCTTTGTTGTATCATGTGGATAACATGGGACTTAATTTTGAAGTGGTCGGCATCAACGGCGGGTCTAGCGATGCTAGGGCCCAAAGCATTGATGGAAGGTTTAGCAAAATCGGAGATGGTTTTATCAACTTGTGCCATTTTTAATTTTTGTTCTTTTCTTCTAGCTCTAAAATATCTTTTGGGTTTTTCAAGAGGAGGTGTAAGAATAGGTGAGGGACGCAAGTTCATACACTACTTGAGAACCTTTAAGATAAAAGTTTTATCAAAAATACTAAAAAAGAAAAAGTAAGTAATTTTTAGAAAACCTTTCTCTAAAACAGTCGTGTCCCCGCCAACGGCTCCAAAAACTTGATGGTTGTGTGGGTTTTAACAAAACTTAAAGTTCTATTCTAAAAAATGGCAAAGTCCCGAAGAAGGTGCCCAAAGCTTTGGTGAAAAGGGGATTAAGTTAGAAAATAGTAAGACACTTACAAGTTTTAAATTTATAATTAAAACAATAGTTGCTCAATGTTCTAGACCCAGCACAACAGGCAAGTGTACCTATTGTGGATAACATAGAAATGCGCAAGTACCGAGTATCGAATCCAAGGACACAATTTATTTTTGGTTGCCCCGGTGGAGACTTCCCAGGAGGTCACCCATCCTGATAATGCACCCACCTGAGAATGCTTAGCTGTGTAGTTCTTCTCCCATCCACTAACATTAAGCCCCAAAACAAGTTGGTGATTTAAGAGGCATTGGATTACATATGAACCAATGATCTCTCCTAGCCATGGCCGATGTGGGATTGTCCTGGGGTGTTACATTCACCCCTTGTTAAAGTCTCATCGTCCCTGATGAGGTATGCACCCACCATCCCGATCGACACAGTAGTGGCTCTAATACCATTTGTAACATCCGGCCCCTCTCACCAACAATATTGTCCACTTTCCCCCAATGGGTCGCCCATACAGAGCTCAAGGATTTGTGTTTGGTTGCCCCGGTGGAGACTTCCCAAGAGGTCACACATCCTGGTACTGCTCCCACTTGAGCATGCTTAACAGTGGATTTCTCCTCTCATCCACTAACATTAAGCCTTAAAACGCGTTGGTGATTTAAGAGGCATTGAATTACATATGAACCAAGGATCTCTCCTGGCCACAGGAAATGTGGGATTTTCCTGGGGTGTCACAAATCACTACTCGCGGGATTAGGTTAGCTCACAAGTGCATGGGTTGTTACACACCATGGGTACACATATGAGTCCTCCCACTTCCTATCAAGACACCCACAAGACCAAAGACTAAGTGTTTTATTAATTAACTCAATAAACAAAGTTTAGAATAGAAAGAATTATTAAGAACACAAAACACCACCTTTAAATAAAAGATAAACTATTTAATTTATACCAGGTTTCCATCATCACCCTAGCAACACCAAGAGAAATCTAGCCTAGCATGGTTGATACAACTAGCTCACAAGGTTGGGTTTGTGTACAAGACATGGAGAAGGGTTGTATGAAGATTTCTAGGCTGGGTGAGAATAAACATAGCATTAGGGACAGGTCTTGGGCTTCGTTTAAGTTCTGGTTCGATGGTTCTGGTGCCGATATGGTGTCGGGTGAGTGGTCGGAGCCGTAGTGGTCTCGTGGCTGTGGTGGCCGTACTTCTGGCGGTGCACAACAATGAAACCCTTTCTTTTGTTTTGTCCGAGTTCGGAGGGCGATGACCAGAGCTGGTCATGGCGTAGCCAAGCTGTCCGGTCCTCGTTTTGGGTTAAATGGTTCGAATGGAAGTTGGGGTTCGAGTAGTATTGTGCACATGCATGATTAGCCTTGTTTTTCTTGTCCATTTTTCTTCTCAATCAACACTGGTTGACCAGGTCAACCCGGGTCAACATTGGTCAACAGTCAAACTGGTCAACACACAGTTCGAGACGCGTACGTGTCGGTTCACAAGCTTATTCGTGGGAAGGTATAACGCGCGCCATGTCTTTGTTTTAATTACCTTGCGTTTTATTATTTATATATATATATATTCTAAGTCTGTAACGAACCGAACCGACTTGCAATGAAAATTATTTACTTATATATATATTTTTAACTTGAACGAACAGAAGAATGGCTAACTTATGAATATACTCATTGTTGCGAAAATAAAAGGATTAGTTAGTTGTGTCGTGTATTTGTACAGTTGATGTTTTGGGAAAATATAGACAACTTGAGTTGTCGGGTGCTTACAAAAACAGAGGAGACTCTGCCCAAATTTTTATAAAATATAAGAAACGTATATGACGCTTAGATAGTTTCGAGTAAATAAAGTTACATTTTATTAATAGATTCTATCCAAAACATTACTACATCATAATATACGTACACACACAATATCCAAACTACAAAACGAGTTAACATTCAAGTCGAGTTACTCAAATATTATTTTCATTGTCCAAGATGTTTCTTTAGCAATAATTTCAGGACACGACTTTGAATACTATATTAAAGTATTTATTTTAAATAAACTAATGATACGCATATACTTTCGTGATTCCAAACCAAGTTATTGTTGGTTTGTTAAGTCTTACACACTTTAAGACACGTATTGTTTACAATACGAGTCTAGGTAGTTGGATCAACTATCTTTACAACCAAGAAACAAAATAAGTTCGTTTGTATTAGAATTAAGGGCAACCTTTACTTGTAATAGGACACAAGAGATTCAATTAATCCAGCTTCAGACATTGTTTGCTATTATTTCGTAATGCATATCAAGTGAGTATTTCCTATCCTCTTTTTGCTTTTATTCACTTTTGGGGTGTTACATGTACACTTATACAAATTACAAATACATGTTCACATTTTTACAATACAATTCTAGTACTATGTGCATTTGCTTACAAACGTGCTTTATGCTTAGACATTACATGTAGAATACATTTGTACTTAGTGAAATCATTAACATTGTACAAGCCGACCTTAACATTGGATAGCGCTATTGGATTGACAACCCGCCTAGGTTGATTCTCCCCCTTTTCATCGGAGAATCCGTGGTTATTGTTAAGTTATTATCCATTTATTGGATAAGTACACCGCCATTCATTTAGTACATTATACAGTCACAGGATTGATTTCGCTCATTTGTATGATACATAGTTTACATAATTGCATAGTAGCTTTGCACTTGAATTGTATAACATTTTCCAAATTACTATATGTATTAAATCTAGGAATGCTCACCAACATTTCATATGTTGACAAAACTTATTTTGTACATGTTTCAGGTGCAGTTTGATCTTAGTACCATAGCATTGGACTTTAGTGCTTACTTTTAATAAGTTATTTCAATTTTCATGTTTCGTTCAGACTTTTGTATGTAAGAAAATTTAAATTATTCAATAATATATTTACATTTTAGTACCATGTGCTTTTAAACAATCGTCACTACGTGACACCTCGATGATTCCGCCATCGATTGGGGTGTTACAGATTGGTATCGGAGCCATGGTTATAGGGAATTAGGTTATTAGAATGCCTTTTAGCCTAGTCTATAACTAAGCTTACATTCACGAGTCCTCTCGTGGTTATTTCTCTTTATCCTATTATTTTATTTCAAGATATTTTCGCTATGATTCTTTATCGTTATTCTTTCGGTGTTTTGTTTAGAACACAAGATACTCGTATTTCATAAACGAAACTAGATCACCAAGTTAGGAGTGACATCCATACCTTGGTGATTAGTTTCACTCCTCTATATGTTATTTAAATTAGGAATATATCTTTGAGATAGGAGTGACATCCACACCTCAAAGAGTATTTCTTTCAAAAAAGAACTTAACCACTAAGCTGGGAGTGACATCCTAACTTAGTGATTGGTTTCATTCCACAATCGTTTTCAATTTTGAAATATATCTTTGAGTTAGGAGTGAAATCGAAAACTCAAGAATCTATTTTTGCATCTTGTTTTTAATCTCGCTAAAGTTTTGGAATTCACTATTGATGGAGCACGTGCAATCTGGTAAGGTGAGCGCCTGTATCCTGAGTTTTCTGTCTAGGCCTAGTATTTCGTATAAATCCCAATCAGACGAGGGACCCGTATACCTACCTGGGAACTCTTGGGATGAGCATTCACTTATAGGCTAAAGTACGCCCCCACAAGTCACTAGGAAATTTCAAATACTTGAGTTGGTCAAAGTTTCCTATGGAAACAACTCCAATGTTTATATCATCAATATTTATGTTTGTTTATCATTTGAAGATTCCATTAGTCACTTGATGTTTCATATGCCATTATTCATTGATCATTCGCTCTTGGATTCCTTATAATCATTATTAAAACTTTTGTTCGATATATTATCGCATTAAAGCTTACACTATTCCACTTATGCTTTTTGACTTTTACACTATAAGGTATTACTCTTTTTGAGTTAAAACATTTTTACCCACGACTTAAGTTTTAAACTCTGTGTTTAACTTCGACCACATCCTGATTTTAGGAATATTGCGTTATCATACAGTTAAAAATAAACATGTTTTCCCAAAACTTATTATTCAACCTGTCTTATATCTTCATGTTTACAAACTTACGTGATCGAAGTCATAGTATATCCTTAAATTATGACTTTTGTATCCGTTTATACAGCCACAATACTTTCAAGACAATATATTCTGATATATCTAATACTAATATAGCCACACCCAGTCGTCCAAGCCATAGCCAACTACCATTAGTTAGCACTTCTTAGTCAGACTAAATTCATACATAAATGCCTACCAACACGATACGCACTAGTACACTACTCTCTAAAACGATTAATTTGACAACTTATTCTATAAGTCTTTTCACAAAGCCTATTTGCCAAATTAGAACACACTTTGCATACACCTTGTGCCTTGAATCAAATAGCCCGCTATGAGCCCAAAGAGATGCCTTAACAATCCTACAAATAAATGATCTTTCAATGTATAAATTTCATAAAAGTTTGAAAATTTAAAAGGTTTCAAGTTTACCCAGTCTTAACGGGTAACACTTCAATTTTCTCAACATTTCATAACAATTAAAATTTCCGACTTTCAACCCACAAGTTAAAGAAATGTTTAAATACAAAAAAATTTATTTTCCAAAATTCGTCAAGGCATCTGGAATCATTCACAACCTTCACATTATTTTAAATCCTGGTCTTTCGAAACACATTAGATTTACACACACTTCATGAAATGGTTTCATCTTGCATTTTATAAACTTGCATTGCATATTTTACAAATCAAATGTAAATCTGCATGTTTTCATATAACGTATCCAATATATGTTTTCGGGAGGAATTTGCAACTAATAATATACCTTATAACACTTTTCAAACTCGACTTCTCGTAAACACATGAAAATGTGTACCTACGAAATCTTTTCAAGTGAACATGTTTTGAACTTAAAACATTCTTCGGTTTCCAAAAAGTTATCCTCATACCAGTAGACTATACGTCTGTTCTACGCACTTTCATTTACAGTAAATTTCATTATTTTTTCTATTTATTTATTTATTATTTTTTACACCATTCTATTTATAGTTACGTTCGTACATTATCTTATTATTTTTGTATTATTCTTTTGTTGGTAGTTATATTCACGCATTATTCGCAACTATTCTCGCACTAGTTATTAGTAGTTATTCATACAACACTAGTTTTGATCATTAATTTAACTCGTTTACATTCATTTTGTGAAAATTGTATGATTTACTCGATTTACGTTATGCTATTCTTTCAATCGAAATTTTATGCTATACTTATATACTTACATGAACGCACATTTGGTAAGAATATTTTTTTTGTTGTGAGCACAACCCTATTATACTTTATATTATTTTGTTCATCATCATGACCAACGAACATACTAATTGATAGCTCGTATGAGATCTAAGCCAGTTCCCATGTACGACTCGGTTCAGAGTATTCCTCTAACCCAAGGGGAACGGTGTAATCCTCAGAGTTTATCAATATGGTTGTTTAGAGCCCAATGATGTGAACAAAAATTTACCGGTTAAGGGTGAACCCGAAAGGTGAAGAACCTTAATCATGTCTTATACTTACACATTAATCTCATTACGGTTAAAAGGTGAACCTGAAAGGGGAAGAACCTCTAACCGCATCTTATACTTGAGCAGTATCTACTACTTAACACATTTTAGTTGCACGCATTGTTTCTTGTATTACTTATGTTAGTGTTATGGAAGAGCATAGCACCCTAGTGTAAGGTAAATCGATGATTACGGTCCGGAACGCAATCATGGATTTACAGATACATGGGGGTGGTGTGTAATTCTATTTAGGTTGTTGGTAGACAATCAGTACGAGTCCAAAGTATCGGGAGTGTGGTGGGTTAGCTGCGGTACACCCTACATATAAGCATAAACGATACAACGGGAGCGGACTAGGAGTTTGACCAAGAACCTACCCATTACTACCTCTTCAATAGGTCGTTGACTAATAGCTAGTAGTTTTGATAAAGAACATTTTTGTGAGCGAAAGATTTTAGCTAAAACAGGATTATACGATCATACAAGTCACAAAACCAGGTGCGGAAACCCTAGTTCTGAACAAATTGATAAAACACAAATCAAAACGCAATCAAGATCATTTTCAACATCATTTCATAGATTAACTTCTTTCAAATAAGCTTTTACAATCAGTTTATGTTAATCTAGAACACACACACAATCTCTCAAAACAACCTCTGAACCTGACCCTATCACAGACACAACTGACAACTCTCTTATCATCACAAATACTCAAAATCTATTTATAGGCTCTGCAGATTCGCCCCTTTTCATGGTGCGAATGTGGACAGATTCCACATTCGCCCAGTGTGAATGGTCGAATGTGGAAACATTCCACATTCGCCCCTTTTCATTCTACATTCGCCCATTATGTCCAATATATTTCCACCTTCGCCCACTTTTTCCACTTTCAGGTCATCAGCACTTTTTAACACATGTAATCAGCACTTTTTAACACATGTTAAAGTGTTGGTCATTTTCTAATTATCTGAACCTTCGACATTCTGTACAGGATCACTAGCTAGGGACATACATGAATAATGCACTAACAATCTCCCCCTTGGACCTAGCTAGTGATATATCAAAGCAGAAAGTTATCAATTCTTCAAGTCTTGATTGAAAACTTTCCATCTTTCATGCTCGTTTGTGTCGAAGTTCCTATCTATCTCTCCAGTAAGCTTTGAAATCTCAGACAGACTCAAGAAATCTTGGCTTTGTCATTTGTTCATTCAGAGATGAAAATAGACGATAGTCTTGATTTCATCAATCTTCATCATTTCTTTAACTTCTTACTAACTTCTGTTGTTCTGGTAATCTTGATGTTCAGGTTTGGGTCATGTTCGGTTACACAATTTGTCGATGAATCTTGAGTAGTGCACCTGTTGTATTTGATTCTGCAGAAAAATTTACTAAAAACTGCACAAACTACAACCGGCGTTAAACACTACAAAAATCTCAGAAGTACTCTTCACATTCCTTTTGACCCTCAATAGTTCTCCCCCTGAACTATACAACATTTTCAATATGTACCAGAAACTTGAAAATTTGAAATCTTTTTCAACTTTTTAAGTATCTGAGCATTCTCATTCAGTATCCCAACATCGGTTATCGAAAATAAAGTTGAAACAAAACTTTTTGATTTTTCAAAGTTTAAGCTAAAACACACCAAAAATCTTTTTGAATTTTCCAATGTAATTGCATAAAAGTAAATTCAACATATTTTTGTGAATTTTCCGGTTAAGAGGATCATATCAGTATTGAAACAGTCAGTCATAACTCTTTTTGATCAATTTTCTGTTTTTGACATTGAGCATCCTACAACCATTACCAGTATGTTTGTCCATTTAAACTCAAAATCATCATTCATTGCTCAGCACTTTAGATACATTATAGTAATATTAGATACTGAAAAATCTATGGTCCCCGCATTCGCGACACATTCCCGTATCAAGAATTGCGCAAAGTTTCATTGTAACGCGTGATTATACTGTAGTTATCTGTTAGTTACAAGGTATGAGGCACAGTGGTGACAGGTCAGCAAATTAATGCTTCAAAGCGACTTATGCACTCAACCAGGGTGAGGACTAATATCAATCATGATTTGCATCAATGATTGGATACGATGTATTAGATAATCTTTGATTATCTTCACACATATTAAGTTCCTCATTCGGTAACTTAAGGTTTTGTCATTAAAGATCTTTTAATAAGATACCCTGACTGATCTAGGTCCGTAAATCAATACGACAAAAGATCAGTTAGGCTATCCCCAGATAACTTTCAATATAACGACCCGAAACCTCCGATTTTGGCAATCTATCAAACGAAATTTCGGTACTAAGACCATATGCCAACGATACGTTGATCCACATGATTATCAGTTATTGATTTTAAATTTATATCACCATGCTGAACTTTAAATTTTGATTTCAAGCCTACCAATATATAATTGTAGTGGCTACTCAATGTTTATCAAATTATTTTTGTTTTTAGAGTAGTCTGACAGTCCACTGAAGTACTATCATCTCCTCTTTTTCTCCAGGAAAACTCATTTTTGATTTTTAATTTTTTTTTATTTTGATTTTTCTGAAATTTTCTCCCCCTAAAAATCTAAAAATAAGCATATTTTTGGATTTTTAAACTTTTGAAGAAAAACAAAATAAAATGATATCCGATGCGGTTTACCCACTGAGTTTTAAAAACCATTTACCACTCAGATTACTAAAATCATTAAGATTTTTCAATTAGCAAACCATTTTGTCGTATCTGTTATTGAAATCCAACACCTGAGAGCAATTGCAAGAGATTGCAACTTTTTCCGGCTTCACAGGTTGGAGACAAAACTACAAACACTCTCCTCTCTATTGAAATCATGTTTTCCTTCTTCAATAACCCTTCCTTGACCTTCACCTCTCCAATAAATAGTGTGTATACAGATGCTCCACTATCAACTATCCAAGAATAGCTAATAGGTCTGTCTGGAACAATCTGCACACTTATTAAACAATTAGCATGAAAGAGGCACCCATCCCTTCACAATGATGGGTCGTCCAAGGTCATCAATTCTCGGAACATCAATCCATTCTCCTTTTGAGAAATCAATTGGTCTTTCAATGGATTGATTTGAAGTAGAAATTTCTATTGACTTAGAAAATGATTTGGGTTTCCAAACACGTTCAGAGTTTATTTTAGATTTTGTTGAAATCGTTTTGATTTTTGACTTTTCAGGTATCATGTTTGACACCTGCTTCTGAACTTTGTTTGGAATCTTCTCAGACTTAACTGATGAAGACCCAGGTTTAGAGTTATTCTTAGTCTTAGCCTGAGAACTCCCCCTTACCTTAGTAACCCTATCACAATCTCCATTTTTATTCAAGGCAATTTTGTTACGATTGTCATACACAACCTGTTTCCCCTTTTACTTCTTGATTGGTTTTGGAGACACAGGCTTTCTAACATTGCCTGAATTTTTAGTAAATTTCACTACTGTCTTTTTCTGTTTAACATACGGACAGTAAGCAACTAAATGCCCACCCTCTCTGCAATTATAACAAGACCTATACTCTTCAAAATCACATGCATACCCGTCATTCCAATACCAATAGGGACAATGAGCAGCAATATGTCCAACTTCACCACATTCAAAACAGTTTCTCCATTCAACATAACCATGAGAATACTGTGGTGAGTTGTTTCCCCAATAACCATCAAATCGAGATTTATATGAATAATCATAATAGTCATATGATCTAGATGAAAAATTTCTTGAATTCTTTTGATGAGAATTTTTCATCTGATCATTTCCTTTCGATTTGTTTGGTTTTGATCCCTTTACTTTAGGACCATTCTTATTTTCAACATTTTTCTTTTGATCCTCTTTATTCTCATGTTGATTAGGACTGAGTTCAAAATGAAGATGATCAAATTGATTTCTAAATTGATTTATCAAATCAAGATTATCAACAAAAATACATTTAAGTAGAGATTGTTCGATATTCTCGATTAGAAAATCTTTGTTTAAAATCAATTTGTCATGTCCTTCCAACATATAGGATCCTTCAACTCCTTCAGGAAAACTGAATATGGGTTTTTCTTCAGATTCAGATTCTGAAGTTGTTTCAACATTTTCAGTTTTCTGTTCAAACACTTGTTTCACTTCAGAATCAGAATTAACAACGCAAGGTGTTGTGATTTCCAACTCTGATGTGGAAGTATTCTTTGAAACACTTTTATTCATTTCTAACATTTCTTTCTTTAAAGATTCAATTTTATTTAACAAATCTTTTTCATTCTTTTCAAAAACTTTAATTTGGTTTTTACAATTTTCTAGTTCATTTGCTAGTTTCTGTTTGTCCTCAATAAGTGTCCTCAATTCACAATTCAACTTGACATATTTAAAACAACTAGCACTTACCTCATCATCTGATTTATTACCATTAACAGATTTTGCATCACCATTTGAACTATCACTCTGTTCTGATGTACTTTGTTCTGAAATCGTATCAGAACTCAAATCACTCTTTGACACTTCACTGGAATCATCATGTCTCATTTGTTTGACTAAACATACACCATTCCAAATAACACCTTCTCTGTTAACACACTTGTTAACATGTACCATTTCATCGGTTGG
This sequence comes from Ambrosia trifida, assembly GCA_028751855.1. Lineage (NCBI taxonomy): Eukaryota > Viridiplantae > Streptophyta > Magnoliopsida > Asterales > Asteraceae > Ambrosia > Ambrosia trifida. The sequence continues at coordinate 68,835,303 of CM054127.1, forward strand.
TTTCGGTGTCATTGGAACTCCCCAAATGTTGTCAACTTGAGAATTTTGTCTCAGTAAACGTTGTTGCTTTCTTTCAGCTTCTACTAGAGCTTGGATCTCCTCTTCCGTTCTATATTTCCACATGATCACGAACTTCGGAAAATTCAACACTCAGAAAATTTACAAAAATCAGGTCGAAATTTTTAGGCACTAAATTCTACGTTCGCCCCTGGTAATTCTACGTTCGCCCCTTTTGATTCCACGTTCGTCCAAAAGTATCAGCCGAATGTAAAATAATCACCAGAATGTAGAATATCAAAATCCAAATTCCACGTTCGCCCAAAAATTCCAGGTTCGCCCATTTTTGATTCCAGGTTCGCCCATTTTATCAGATGAAGATTCCAGCTTCGCCCATTTTATCAGATGAAGATTCCAAGTTCGCCCCAAAATGTACAGGTTCGCCCAGTTCAGTAATTTTTCAGATTTTGAAAAACGGTTACACTTTGAAAAACGGTTATTTTGATCTCTGATTTTCAAAAGTTCATGGATTTGAATGATCTCAATCAGGTTATGTTTCGGAATTGATTTGGAGCAACTTTAATTCTTGGAAAACTTGAATTCGACCACAAATTATCCTTTAAATCGATCAAAAACACTTAAAAACAATGTTTATGTAAAAACAGATGATTTTAGGTCAAAAACATGTCCAAATCAGCTCTGATTTTATCAAATTTGTTATTGTATGATCCTCTATGCTCTGATACCACTTTGTGAGCGAAAGATTTTAGCTGAAACAGGATTATACGATCATACAAGTCACAAAACCAGGTGCGGAAACCCTAGTTCTGAACAAATTGATAAAACACAAATCAAAACGCAATCAAGATCATTTTCAACATCATTTCATAGATTAACTTCTTTCAAATAAGCTTTTACAATCAGTTTATGTTAATCTAGAACACACACACAATCTCTCAAAACAACCTCTGAACCTGACCCTATCACAGACACAACTGACAACTCTCTTATCATCACAAATACTCAAAATCTATTTATAGGCTCTGCAGATTCGCCCCTTTTCATGGTGCGAATGTGGACAGATTCCACATTCGCCCAGTGTGAATGGTCGAATGTGGAAACATTCCACATTCGCCCCTTTTCATTCTACATTTGCCCATTATGTCCAATATATTTCCACCTTCGCCCACTTTTTCCACTTTCAGGTCATCAGCACTTTTTAACACATGTAATCAGCACTTTTTAACACATGTTAAAGTCTTGGTCATTTTCTAATTATCTGAACCTTCGACATTCTGTACCGGATCACTAGCTAGGGACATACATGAATAATGCACTAACAATTTTACATAAGCTTCAATTAGTTTTGTTGGAGCCTTCCTTGTTGACCACCTCTACAGAAAACCTTAAACTTTGTACACTCTTACACTCTCTGTTAGTCGAAACCCTATTGCATGTCCTTAATAAGTTCGGTCAGAAACTTCTCTAAAGTAAGGGAAGCTACTATAACACTGTCCTGCCCTCACCAGTTACATACTTTTTCTAAACCTTGCTCATTATAAACTCTTAATTCTCTAACCTTGGGTCAAACTTTAAGGATTTTCAAACTTTTATTTTGGGTATTAAACAACGACCTCAAACCTTGTCAAATCATGAATTTACAGGTACGTTAAGGTAGTGTGAAATTCAATCAAGGTTTACGATAGATAACCAATTATAAACCTTAGTTACCTAGTAGTTCATTTAGTCTTTCTATAGTCAATTAATTCATGCATTTCTTTTAAGATTCCTAAAACTTAAGTTTAGTATTTTTCTAGATTCTCATTCTTCTTGCTATTTCAGACCAACCTAATCCAACACTTAAAACTCACACATATCAATCCTCTTATCCAAACTATACGAAACAGTTTATTCTATTTACTATAAATTCTTGTCTTGCCTTAACCAAAATTTTCCAAACCACAGTTGCCCTAATTTCTACCCAATCATCCTGAACCCTGTGTTTTTAATAACTTCGGGACGAAGTTCCCAAAAGTAGGGGAGACTGTAACGCCCAGCGTTTCTCGAATAATATAATAATAATATTTTATTCATAAGACGATTCGTTAATTCGTTAACAATAATATCTCATTAACAAGAACTACATTCTTAATTCATTAATAAATTAAATTATTTAAATTCGCCAAATAACGCGTCGTAAGTAATAACACGCATTTAAATTCATTAATAAATTAAATTATTTAAACACAACTAAAAAAAAATATACAGTCCAAATGCTAGTTTTAATTCGGACTACATTTATATAACGTATGAAATAATTATGTTATTGACAACGGGTCCAGTTCATAAACGAGACCCGAGTCGGTACGAGTTCGTATACATGGTTGACTCCCACCTAACTTAACCTAGCTCACACCAAACCCTACCTATTTATTATTTAAACTCCTTAACCCATCTTAAACCTCCAACCCTAGCCACCACTCCTTTAAATCACCCATTCTGCTTTTTTTAAATCCTGTGTTCTTGACTCCATTCTAAGAAAGAGCATTCACAGTCAATTCTTCCCTTTACCTATACTATAGTATACTCTCCTCCTCCTCCCTTTAAAGCAGCGGCGGCAGCCACCAACCACCACCACCTTCCGAGCCGCCAACCACCACCCCTACTCTCTTCTCCTTCTACTCCCTGCCCTCTTCCCCCGACCCCTGTCACGCGGCACCGCCGCCACTGATAACAACCAACAACACAGCAGCGGCAGTAACAATACAACAGCGCAGAGACCTAGATCTGGTTGGGTTCGGGTTATCAGGGTTATCGGGTCAAGTGCTCGAAGATGCTTGTACCACGGTGTTTGGTTCTGTTCGGTTGTGTGGGGTTATGGCCCGTTGAGGTGACCAGTGGTGGGCTGGGAGAGAATAAACATAGCATCAGGGACAGGTTTTGGGCTTCGTTTAAGTTCTGGTTCGATGGTTCTGGTGCAGATATGGTGTCGGGTGAGTGGTCGGAGCCGCAGTGGTCTCGTGGCTGTGGTGGCCGTACTTCTGGCGGAGCACAGCAATGAAACCCTTTCTTTTGTTTTGTCTGAGTTCGGAGGGCTATGACCAGAGCTGGTCATGGCGTAGCCAAGCCGTCCGGTCCTCGTTTTGTGTTAAATGGTTTGACTGGAAGTTGGGGTTCGAGTAGTATTGTGCACATGTTTGATTGGCCTTGTTTTTCTTGTCCATTTTTCTTCTCAATCAACACTAGTTGACCATGTCAACCCGGGTCAACATTGGTCAACAGTCAAACTGGTCAACACACAGTTCGAGACGCGTACGTGTCGGTTCACAAGCTTATTCGTGGGAAGGTATAACGCGCGCCATGTCTTTGTTTTAATTACCTTGCGTTTTATTATTTATATATATATTCTAAGTCTGTAACGAACCGAACCGACTTGCAATGAAAATTATTTACTTATATATATATATATATATATCTTTTTTAACTTGAACGAACAGAAGAATGGATAACTTATGAATATACTCATTGTTGCGAAAATAATAAAAACGCCAAACTATAATACATATACGTATGATTCATTGAAATTTATACTTATCCTTATAATAGTTTTACTAAATTGGACATTCGTCGCACATAAAAGGATTAGTTAGTTATGTCGTGTATTTGTACAGTTGATGTTTTAGGAAAATTTAGACAACTTGAGTTGTCGGGTGCTTACAAAAACAGAGGAGACTCTGCCCAAATTTTTATAAAATATAAGAAACTTATATGACGCTTAGATAGTTTCGTGTAAATAAAGTTACATTTTATTAATAGATTCTATCCAAAACATTACTACATCACACAATATCCAAACTACAAAACGAGTTAACATTCAAGTCGAGTTACTCAAATATTATTTCATTGTCCAAGATGTTTCTTTAGCAATAATTTCAAGACACGACTTTGAATACTATATTAAAGTATTTATTTTAAATAAACTAATGATACGCATATACTTTCATGATTCCAAACCAAGTTATTGTCGGTTTGTTAAGTCTTACACACTTTAAGACTCGTATTGTTTACAATACGAGTCTAGGTAGTTGGATCAACTATCTTTACAACCAAGAAACAAAATAAGTTCGTTTGTATTAGAATTAAGGGCATCCTTTACTTGTAATAGGACACAACAGATTTCTCAACTTGACAGTAGATTGAGTGGATGAAACAGTGGTTGTTTTATCCTTAATAGATTTTTCAACTTGACAGTGGTTAGAGTGGATGAAACAGTGGTTGTTTTATCCTTAACAGATTTTTCAACCAAAAGCTATTTTTAAGGATGGATTTTGATTTTCTTAAACATTTTAATGTTTTTATTTAAAACATTTTTGTTGTTTTAGTCCATGTTTAGCATACCAATTCCAGAATCAGATTTGTGAAGGTAGATGTGTCTAAAGCTTTTGTCAACACATCTGCCAACTGATCCCCTGTTGGAACATGGTGCAGAGAAATCAAACCTTTTTCATAGCTATCTCTGACAAAAATGATGTCTGATGTCTATGTGCTTTGTGGTTGAGTGAGAAACTGGATTCTTCATGATATTTTCAGCAGCTTGACTGTCCAACACGAGTGGTGTCTTTAGTGTAGTTATCCCAAAATCCAGCAGTTGATTTTGAAGCCACATGAGTTGCGCTATACAGCTTGCAGCAGCAATGTATTCAGCCTTAGCTGTTGAAGTTGAAACAGCAGCTTGCTTTTTGCTTTGCCAAGAGACTAAGGCATTCCCTAGAAACTGGCACCCTCCTGATTTAGACTTCCTTGTGGTGTGGCGGCCAGCAAAATCACTATCTGAATAACCTGAAAGCTCAATATTTCCATTAGCAGGATACCAGATACCAAGTGTGGGAGCACCTTTTAGGTATCTGAATATCCTTTTCACAGCAATAAGGTTTGACTTCCTGGGTGAAGCCTGGGATCTTGCACAAACACAAGTGGCAAACATAATGTCTGGCCTAGATGCAGTTAAGTACAATGAAGACCCAATCATGCATCTGTAATGTGTCTGGTCAACCAGTTCATCCTTGTCATCAATAGTGAGTAGCTTGACTGTACTCATGGGTGTACTACATGGCTTACAATCATTCATCTCAAATCTAGTTAACAAATTTTTCACATATTTGTTTTGATGAATGAATGTGCCATTTTGCAGCTGCTTCACTTGGAGACCAAGGAAGCACTGAAGTTCACCCATAGCACTCATTTCAAATTCTGTTGTCATGAGTTCCCTAAACTCTTCACACATTTTGTCACACGTGGATCCAAAAATGATGTCATCCACATATATTTGAACAATCATTAAATCTTTCCCTCTCCATTTCAAAAATAAGGTTTTATCAATTTTACCTCTTGTGAAACCAATGGATAAGAGAAAGGTGGAAAGAGTTTCATACCAGGCCCTAGGTGCTTGCTTAAGTCCATACAAATCTTTGTTAAGCTTGTAGACATGATCAGGATGGAATGTGTCTTCAAAACCAGGTGGTTGACATACATATACCTCCTCCTGAATTTTGCCATATAGGAATGCACATTTGATGTCCATCTGATACACCTTGATGTTGTGGTGACAACAAAGGCCAGAAAGAGTCTGATAGCTTCTAACCTTGCTACAGGAGCAAAGGTTTCATCATAGTTTATCCCTTCTTCTTGTCTGAAGCCTTGAACCACAAGCCTAGCTTTATTCTTGACAAATATACCCCTTTCATCAGTTTTGTTTTTGAAGACCCAGTTTGTGCCAATTGGACAAACATCCTTAGCTAGTGGTACAAGTTCCCATACTTGTTGTCTTTTAAACTGAAGGAGCTCTTCCTGCATAGCTTCTACCTAACTGTTGTCTTTTGGTGCCTCTTGGTACTTGACAGGTTGTATGAGAGATAGAAAGCATGCAAAAAGACAGATATTTGAGGATTGGCTTCTTGTGAGCACACCCTCTCTGATGTTGCCAATGATTTGATCTGGTGGAGTAGCTCTTAGGTAGATTAGATCTCCCTGATATGGTATGATGGCATTTTGAGGTGAAGGACAGAGGTTTGGTAACTTTGTTGATGCAACATATGTTTGCCCTTATGTTGTGCCAAGAGATGTTTGAAATGGAGGTGGGGGAATGGGTCCAAGTGGTGTAAAACTGGACTGACTTTTGTCAACAAATTTTTGACTTTTGTCAACAGATGATTAAGCAGTGGATGTAAAGGGTGAAGCAGTGGTTTGAGGATAAGACTGGCCAACAGTGGCTGACTCAGCTGTGACAGAGTTTTGACAGTTGTTTTGAACAGCTGCTTCCTCTGATGCAGAATAGACTTTATAGTGACTTGGAATCACAACGTCTGTTCTGTAATCTTGTTGTGGAGATTGTGGAATACCTGCACTATTAGTTTTGATAGTATTATCTTCAAATTTGAATTTATCTAAATCAAACAACTCAACAGGATTTACTGGGATTTTTAGGGATGAAAGTTCATTGAACTTTACATTCAGAGTTTCTTCTATTGTCCTGGTCCTTGTGTTAAACACTTTATAGGCCTTGGCAGTAGAAGAATATCCCAGAAAATATCCACAATCTACTTTGGCAGCAAATTTTTTAAATGGAATCTTTAAGATTTACAATCAAACATGGGCAGCCAAAGATTTTGAAAAATGAGATTAATGGTTTGATTTTGAGAACGGAATTTCATAAGCAGTCTTTTGATGTCTTGGGTTGATCAAAACTTTGTTTTGAACATAGCAATCAGTGTTTACAGCTTCTGCCCAGAAGGACAGTGGCAAACCAGAATCTTCTAGCATGGTTCTTGCAGCTTCAATAAGAGTTCTATTTTTCCTCTCAACCACCCCATTTTGCTCTGGTGTTCTTGGGATGCTGTACTGCCTCACAATCCCTTTTGATACACAGAAGTCATCCAACTCCTTATTTTTAAACTCTGTTCCATTGTCACTTCTAAAGACTTTTACTGGCAAGTCATATTGCTTTACAACTTTGGTGCAAAGTCCTTCAAGATACCTGCAGTCTCATCGTTAAAGTGTAAAAAGTAAGTCCATGTAAACCTAGACAAATCATCAACTATGACAAGACAGAATCTCTTTCTTCTTAGACTCATGATTTTAACTGGCCAAACAAGTCCATGTGCAACAATTGTAGACATTGACTTGTTTTGGACTCATCAATGGATTTGTAAGAGCTTTTATGTTGTTTTCCTTTTAAGCAGGAAACACAATGCTCATCACATTTGAATTCTTTTGATGGTAAACCTCTGACAAGGCTTTGTTTGGAGAGTGAGTTGATAGTTTGAAGGTTGGTATGACCCAGTCTCCTATGCCACAATTATGTCCCCTTTGTGGAGGCAGCAGAACACAGACAGACATTTGCCATAGGATTGTCCTTCAACATATCAACTACATACACATTGCCACTCCTAAGATGCAACAAGTTGTGCTTTGCTCTCAGCAATGATGGTGTCAATCTTTTTCACCACTTCTGGCCCAATAATCTTACAAGTTTTCTTAGTGAAAAATGAGCCATAACCTTTGTCACTCATTTGTGGAACACTAAGAAGATTAAATTTAAGATTATCAATAAGATTGACATTTTCAAACTTGAGTTTCCCAGCCTGAACAGTCCCTGAACCCAACACCTTACCTTATGAATCATTACCAAAGGATATATCACCCCCTCCATGAGCTAAGAAGTCCATAAGAAGGGCTCTACATCCTGTCATGTGCCTGGAGCCTCCACTATCTACATACCAAAGACTATCTAAACAAGCAGAAGCTCCCTGCACAGCACTAATGAATTAGTTTTGATGAGTGTCCAAACCCAAGTTGGATTTGGATGGGTCCAAAGATTTTTCAGCCTCAAGCTTAGGAAGGTGATCAATGGTTTGAACTAGTTTTTGAATCAAGTTCAACAACTGTTGCTAACCATTTGCCAGTGCTTGAATGTCAACACTTGGGGCAATAGTTGTTTGATCACTTCCAGACAGATGATAGTACCCATAGGGATTTCTGTTCACTCTTGGCTTAGAAGGCCTTTTCGGTTCTTCATAAACATGTGATAGACTATGACATGGTGGTTGTCCATATCCTCTTGGGTACATGCTTGTAGGTGGAGCATCTATTACTTGGACATCCCTGGGAGCAGAAGTTTTAAGACTTTTGGTAACAGATGTTTGGACTGGTGCAAAAGTCTGTTTGGGTTTTCCTTTTGAAGTACTCACCACTTGACTTGCTTGAGTTTTAGCCTTGTACTCTTGTATTTTGACTTCAAAATTTTTGAGATTCAGACACTCTTTGGTTTTGTGATTCTTTTTACCACATATTGAGCATGTGGCCTTGGAATCACACACACTTGTTCCTTTGTTGATATCATATGCTTTTAGAAGAAAACATTTTTTAGTAACATGATTCTTCTTTTCACAGAAATCGCAGAACAAGTAGACAGACTTTTCTTTCTCTTTCCCTTTTTCAACCTTCTTCTCAACAGATCTTTGAGCATCTGCTGGAAGATTTTTCAAGGGAATGACCTATGCCTGTGGTGCTGTCTTCCCATCAGGAGTTTTAAAATCAACTGGTTTGAAGTTCTCAAGAGTATCACACTCATCAGAACAAGTAGGTTTAATCTCTTGACCCTTCAAATTAGTTGGTACTACCTCAACTAACTTTTGATCACTTTTGTCAGTGTTTTCAAAAGCTGGAGCAGTGGTTTCAAAGCCAAACCCAAACTTCACATGACTTTTGGTTTGTTTGTTGAGGAGCATCTCAAAACCTTTACATGATTCCACCCATTTTTCACATTCAACTTGGGTGGCCTCAACCTCACTTTTGCAACTATGATATTTAGTTATCATAGTTTGGAGCTGGTCTTTGGTTATAGTTGTTTCATGTTTTAAGCTGCTTATTTCAGATTCTTTTTCAGTCAAATTTGATTTTAATTCTTTTGAAATTTTCTCAAATATAACGTCATCATATAAAATTTTCTTTCTAAGGTTTTTCATTTACCTCTTTAATGTTGGCAAATGCTATTACACATTTGTCAGAACATAAATCTTTAAGGATTTGAGGAGATACCTTAGCAGCAGGCATCAATGCACAATCACACTTGCACTCACAGTCATCAGATGCACCCAGGGATCTGAGAGACTCACAACCTCTTCTTCAGATTTTTCACCTGCAACTACCTCATCAACAATATCATCAGTCATAAAAGATTCAGTTACCACCTCCTTAGAATCAACCTCTTCTACCATAGCCATGAAACAGAAATTTTCTGGTTCATTTTAAGCTTTGGCAACTAGTGCAAAATTTTCATCTGTCAACTCATCTGGTAGACTGCTCCAATCAACAAAGCCTTGTGGGAAGAAACTATGTTGACTGGTCTCTGTAGGAACAGAGGGTGGAGTAGCAATCATTGGCACAGGCGCCTGAGCAACCGGGGTTTGCACAAAGTGGATATGAGGAACAGTGGTTTGGATAAACTGGACAGGAACAGTGTTTGAGGACTGTGAAAAATGAGCAGTGTTTTGCACATTTGGTCCAGGGGTATTATAGGAATTTTGGTAAGTGTTGGTCTGTGGCCTTTGATTTGGATAGGTAATCATAGGTGTACCATGTTGAGTCTTACATTCCCTAGCAAATTGACCAAGTCTATGACATTTATAACACTTTATCTTTGATTTATCCAACCCCACTTTTTACCTGCCAGTTAACCCTGGAAACCTTCTCCCAGTTTTCTTGTAAAAATTGTTAGTTCTTACACTGAGAAGGGCCAATTAGTGCATAATGTCCATTTCTTCCAAATCATCAGGGTCAAAGCATTTTAAGTCATCATACTCAAATGATATGTTGTCAGATGCCTGGATATCACCACCACTTGCTGTAAAAGCATAGTTTAGTGAATAAGAATCAGAGTTAAAACCTGAGTTAAAACCTGAAGTTATGTCAATGAAATGATCATAACTCTGATCCTTACAATTACCAGGCACCTCATCATGACCCAGAAGTGCTGTATTACCAAATACATAGTCATCAGACACTTTTCCAGAGTCCTGGAGCTTCTTTTTCTGATTAAGCTCTCTCTCATAGGTCAAGAGCTTACCATGAAGTTAGGTCAGTGATAGGTCCTTGAATCCAATTGATTTTCTCATAACTATAGCAATAGTGTCCCATTTATCTGGTAATGATCTTAAAAACCTATGGTTCAAAGTTGAATGAGGGTAAGTTAGACCAACCAGTTTTAGTTCACTAATGAGACAGTTAAACCTCTCAAATTGTTGAGTTAATGACTCTCCCTTAACATGACTGAATGTTTCATATTGTTGGTTAAGTATTTCACGGTTGTTTTCAATAACCTCTTCAGTCCCACCAAATTGTTCTTTCAGTGCATCCCACAACTCCTTTGCACTGTTACAGTGTAACAGCCTATCATATATATCATTGGGTAGAGCCATAGCCACAATACTGAAGGCCTTAGCATCTAACTCAATTTTCTGAAAATCCTGGTTGGAGTAGTTTTCAAGTTTCTTAGGCTCCTGAACCTTGGGATCTTCGGTACTCGGCACCATCGGAACATGTGGTTTGAAGATAACCGACTTCCAACACCCAGTGTTCTGTTGAGCTAGAACATGGCTCATCTGACGTTGCCAGATATTGTATACGGATCCAACAAGCATCGGTGGCTTGTTGTTCGTGCCAGTGTTGTGTGGATCGTGATTTATTGAATCCATTCTCTGATTTTTTCGAAAACAAAGTCTGCTTAAAATCAGTTTAATCGAAGATAAACTATTACTCTGTTTTCAATCCGACAAACAAACGATGTCAATAATTGTGAGCTGATCTGTTTATATTAAATTGATTAGTTAGATCGAATTTAATTGACCAAGCTCTTATACCAATTGTTAGGATCTGAGTTTGATTGTTTTGATTTGTTGAAGTAAAGATGAGAAGAATGAAGTGAATATAGATGGAAAGTGTAGCGGAATAATAAACTATAATCAAAATAAGAGAGAAAATGTTTTCTAATCGAATGCTTTCATAATATTGAATGATTACAGTCAATTGTACAAGTTCTCCCCCTCAGCCTGATCATTCTGTGATTGTTTGTCTGAGAGAATGTTGTGAGTGATGAATAGAATAGTACAAGCACTGTTCTATTTATAGACAAATCTAAACAACTAATGATCTAAGCTGACGTCACCTAAGACAGTGACCTCTAACAGAATATCAACATAAAATATCTGCTATATACAAACTATTGTTACATTGTAAAACTCTGTAAGGTAAACTACTGTTGAGGAAAAATCTGATTGTCTTGAATCATCTGTTAGAGCCTAAGTGCTGTTGGCTCCAACCGACCATTAGTCTTCAGCACTTGATCAGCAGTTGTTCTTCATCAGACCATTAGTCAGCAGTTGTTCTCTATCAGTTGTTATCCAGCAGTCCTTTGTAGCAGCAGTTGTCACAGCAGTTGTTTGGGTAGAACAGTTGTTAGGGTCAACAGTCTTTTGGGAGGAGTATGTTGTAAATGCTGTTTATTAATATGATCAACTGAGTAGTATATTTTGGCTTTCCAATCATCTATTCTTTTCTATGTCAGCAGACCCAACAAAAACAATTATCAAAACCGACAAATTACCTCACAAAATTCCAACCAAATACAAGCATCCACACCTAACCAAACTCAAACCACACATAACCGTGAAAGAACCATTGTTCCAGTTACCACTCCAACCAACCAAAACCAAAATGAAAACCAAGCTTTGGTGATACATCAAGATGAGGGCTTTAATTGGAATGATATGTAACTAGGTGTTGAAGAGATTATTGGAGGTAACGTTGCATGTTTTGCACAAGAAGTTAGGAAAGAGGAACCAGTGATAGTTGAAGAATTAGTGAAAGAGGAGGTTGTTGAAGAAGTTGTGACTGAGATGGTAGATGAACCGATTGTGAAGGAAAACGTGTATGAGATGGTTGTTGAATCCATTAGTGATGTTTCTGATGTTCAGGAGTCTGGTTATTCTGATTCTAAGAGCGAGACTGATTCTAAAGCAAGTGTTAATTCACTTGATGATGATGTGGATCAACTTCTCGCAGAAGCCGATTTCCTAATTAGCAAGAAGTTGTGTATGGTTGACGTTGCTTTTACCTAAGTGGATTACTCCAAGTTTTTCTCTGGAAGGAAGCTCACTTCGCTCTTATGGCCATGACAGACTCGACTAACCTAGTAAGTTCTAACTACATCCTAAATGCAATGATTGTGTCACTCTACTTGGTAAGTGTGATAGACTTGAGGGAAAAATCTTGAGTTTGAGATATGATTTGGACAATGCAAAATCTGGCATTGAAACCTTTCGTAAAAATGAGAAAACATTAAACAAAACTTTAGAAAATTACAAGAAAGATATTTCTGAATTGACAAAAACCCTTTCAAATAAACAAATTGCCATAAACAACTATGTCAATGAGATTGAAGAAACTATACTTGAAATGGCAAAAATCAAATGTTTTTTTCTAAAAAAGTTAACAAGAAACTAGAGTGTTATCTCAATGTGGCCTATGTTTTGGACCACATTGTAGAAGAGCCAAGCAAGGTAAACATTCCTACCAGTGACAACTACAAATTTTTTCCATACCTGGTGTTATTTGAAAATCACAATCTTGATGCTGTGACACCAGAGAGTTCAGATAAGTTTAATTTCGCATCAGAAAGCGAATCCAAAACCTCTAGTGTGGGCAATCTGCATTCGGTTGTGAGATCGGTAGTGGGAGTGAATGATGAGAATGTTGTTGCTATGTTGATGATGATTATGATTATGAGGAAGATGAACTAAAAAAGGATGTTGATATTCCTCTAGAAAATCACATTCAGTGCGATTCGGCACCTAATTTCAACTTCCTCTCAAGGCTGAAAATAAGCAGATATCATCAGATAAGAATTGTGATGCTAAAGAAACAGATGATAAACCGGTCAAAATATTTTATCGGATGCAAGGATCTCATCAAATATTTGTCGACTTTGAGTACCCAGTACAGTTTGTCAATTACTCAAAAATTGCTAAAATCTGGAAAGAAAGTACTATTTGGTTTCCAAAATCAGAACGTACAAATGACTTTCCACCAGAGTTAATTAGACAACTGTATGATCATGAAGCCAAGAAAGAAAAGGTTCATGTAACTCAGTTTGTGAAACCCGTGAACAAAGTGAATGCTTTTGTTGAATCGACTTACTTATTGGAGCCTATTCGAGAGAGTTTTAGACGAAAGTGTATTGATGATCAATACTCGGTTAATTCATTTGCTAAGTATCATGAAGTTCATCCTTTTGAGGAATACCGTACATGTTTCAAATCTGGGGAAATGGCATTTACTTGCTCACTGCCCATATGTGAGACACAAGAGGCATGAGGTTGAGTTTAGAAAAAACCAAAGGATTTAGAATGTTTGTTATCCTCAAAGACAGTTTTATCCTCAACAAAAGTTTTATCAACAAAGAGGTAACCAATAGATTGTCTATGACAATCGAAATCGAATTGCTATGGGGAAGAAATTGAAGAGGCCTATGGTGAACTCGGTGAATGATAAGCCGAAGGTTTATCCTAAGACGCCTGCTAAATCAGTCGCTAGACCTTCGTCTATTAAATCAGACAAGGTAACTATGAATGTTCCCCCAAAGGTCATTTCATAGAAAACTGAGGAGGTTAAATCTAAACCTCAAATTCAAATTACAATCTTGAAACGATCGGAGCAATCTTGGTTACCAAAGGGTTCTTCAGGTGGTTCCAGCTCAACTTCAAAATAATCGGTGAAAGCGGTTCCTAAAACGAAAGTTTTGGAGAAATCGATTGATACGAAAAAGACCCAGGACCACAAAGGCTTGGGTCCCTCATAAAAACTAATCATTTGTTGATTGGTGCAGGGAGTTCCAGCTTCCGGGAACATGAAAGGGGACATGCCACTCCTATTCGATATAAAGAACATCAATGGAGGTTATGTTATGTTTGCTGGAAACAAAGGAGGTTATATTATGATGGAAGAATGCGTGTGCAATGGGATTGTGAGTTTCGAGAAGATTTCGTATGTGAAACATATTGATTATAATCTTCTGAGAGTGTCACAGATTTGTGTTAAGAAGTTCTCTATGCATTTTGATGATAAATCGTGTTACATCCTAAAGCCTAGTTTTGAAATACCAAAAGAGTGGATTATGTTGAAGGCTCCGAGAATAAACAATTTGTATATTCTCGACATGAGTAAAACTCCAACAACATAGGGCCAAGTGACGCGTTTTCTATCGAAGGCTACTAAGAAAGAATCTATCACATGGCATAGAAGAATGGGGCATAATCATTTGAGAAAGATGAATAATTTGGTTAAGAATGGGCTAGTTGATGGGGTTAATATGAAACATTTCCACTTGAATGATAAATGTGTTTCATGCAAGAAAGGAAAACATCACAAACATTCCCACTGACCCAAGAAAGTTAACTTTGTGAGCATTTCGCTTGAACGCTTACATGTGGACCTCTTTGGACATGTGAAGTGCAAAAGCATCAACAGGGATTTATACTTTCTTGTGGTTACTGATGATTATTCTAGATTTTCGTGGGAGATGTGCATGCAACACAAGAGCGAAACATTCTACAATTTGAAGATTATATTTACCCGTTTGGAGAACATCTATGGATTGAAGATCAAGAGAATCCGAAGTAATTACAGGACGGAGTTTAAGAATTCTATGATAGATACATTGTGTGAAGAAAAAGGAATTCATCAAGAATACAGCGCACCGTATACTCCACAACAGAATGGTGTTGTAGAAAGGAAAAACATGACTCTAATTAAAGCGGCTAGAATAATGCTTGTAGATTCTAATCTTCTAGTTATTTTCTGGAATGAAGCAATCCATGCAGCTTGTTATACACTGAACCAGGTGTTGACTGTGAAGAAGTTTGCAAATACTTCTTATGAGCTACTCAACAGATGAAAGCCAAACTTGGAGTTTCTAGAACCATTCGGAGCGCCGTGTACAATGCTTAATCCGACAAAGAAGTTTGGAGCGAAAGCAAAAGAAGGTTATTTTGTTTGGTACGCGACACTAAATAAACGCGTTTTCAACAAAAGAACCAAATGTGTTGAAGAGTGGGCGAATGTGGATGTTCAGCATTACACTCAAAATGCTCCCGACATTGGACCTGATTGGATGTTTGACTACAAAGACCTCTTTGATTCATTCAATCTAGAAAGCTTGGTTGACGAAGTTGCTTTACGACTTTATTACGAGTGTGAGAATGTAGTCACTTCACCATTGGTGCATCTGATCACTGTAACTCCTCTGGCAACATCTTCTAATGATACCAATGCTCCTGTAACTAATTCTACAAAAGAGGAAGTATTTCAATATGTTTTTGATACGTTTGATTCTTCTGAGTCGGAAGACGATGATAAAGTAACCAGTGAAGCAGTCTTGAATGAGTCTACAGTATCACCTCCAGCAAATGTTTTATTTGATATAGGGGCTGATTTTAGTTTCGTATCTATTGATTTTAAACGATCTTTTGGCTTGGAAACCAGTGAATTAGATACACCTTATTCCATAGAATTGGCCAATGGTAAAACTAAAGAAACGGGTGAAGTATAGAAAGGTTGTAAGTTGAATCTTTGTATGCATGAGTTTAATATTGATATTTAACCAGTCGTTTTGGATAGTTTTGTATGGTTTGGTTATCTACACATCACGCCATTGTTGTTTATGATGATAAAATAATTCAAATTCTTCTTGCAAGTGGTGAAACTCTTTCGATCTCAACAAAGTGCAGCGCAGGCCCAATGCCTGTGTGAACAGTGCGAGGTATCTCACGAGCCTGGCTCGTATGCTCAGGGGGGTTATGTATATTGGCCATGAGGACGTGGCTTACATGGGTAATCAAACGAGACCCCAAAATAAACCCCACAGTAACAATTATAATCCGGGTTGGAGAAACCACTCAAACTTTGGGTGGAGATCTGGTGCCTCTAACCAGAACCCTCTCGGATTCCAGCAGAGAGCCGCCGCACCACACCAATCCCACCAATCCCACCAGTCCCAAAAACAACAGCCTTACCAATCTCATGGCCAATCTTACTAGTCTAGACCAAACCAGTAACAAAACCAGGGCGCTGGGGGCAGTTCCCAGCAGCACGCCCAGGGTGGTACGTCTAGGGTGGAGGAAATGATGTCTCAACTCCTCACCAACACCACGAACACCAATCAGATTGCCGAGCAGCGCTACCAGCATCGCGAGGAGCGCTTCTCCAATTATGAGGGTGAAATGAGGGGCCAAAAGGCGTCCATGCAGGCCATTGAGAATCAGGTTCGCCAGATGGCAAAGATGATGTCTGAGAGACAGCAGGGTTGTAACACTCCAACCGATGGCGGAAACATCGGGATGTCACGTATTGATGATCGTTTCAGTAGCACATGGTATAAATTTGAATTTTAAATAATTTATTCAAAACATAATATCCAATATAAAATGATGTCTAGGAATTCAATACATAAAATCAAATAACAAAACTTCAAATAGCTCCAAATAATAACTTCATGTATAATCCTTATGCAAACTCAAGCCTCAGCTTCATTATTACCTGAAACATGTTAATTTTGAAAATATTTTTGGGTCAACAAAAGTTGGTGAGAATTACATAGGTTTTGATAATCGAATAAAAATGTTGTGCAATTCATGTGTCATGGCAAGTCTAGTCCATATGTGAAAACATACTAGAAGTAAATCGAGTGCATAATCAACCCTTGTGACTGTTATAATGTGGTACATCCCATACGCTCATGGTTCACTCGAATATGTTATGCGATAACAAACACCCACGCTACCTTTGTAGAAGGCACGTATCCGGGTGGGATTGTCAGTCCAATAGATCCGTCAATGACTCAGTGTAGGCCGGTAATCACGTTGTTATGTCAATTCCAGATCAATTACGAGTTAATGGTTGTGATTATGGTAAGTCATTGATCTCAGTTGACTTTCCAAGTCAACTGAGATGTTTTTGAATCGTGATATAATTATAAAGTGCCCGGATTAATACAAGAATCATGGCTAGAGGAGTTGGTTTGTGTTTGTGAGTGTAATGAACCGGCTTGGGGTGCGGGTTCGAGTCCCGGCCCAAGCTTTTATTATTTTGACATTTTTTTAACATATAATTAATATATATATATATATATATATATATATATATATATATATATATAATGAATAATTATCATAGTATTAGGGTTCAAAATGCCACAAAAAAAATTAAATGCGAACAATAATACTGGAACTTGACGATTTTATTAATGATGATACGTAACGTACAAGTATAAATGCGTAATGTTACAAGGGTGGTCTCCCGGGCAACACTGAGCCAAATCCTGGGGGCATGTAAATGCCATAATGACGAGGAGTGGTAAAACCACGGGACCTGACACATCGGGCTCACCACCGATCACTAAGACAGTCCAGACTGAGTCTTCGGACGAGGTACACGCTAGGTGAATCCCAGCAAGTACAGTACAGTTGCCGAATCCAGTCATTGACTACACTCCTCCTGTTCCATTAACCTGGCAAACTTAGGAAACAAAAGGATGAGGCCCAGTACGGGAAGTTTCTTGAGCTGTTCAAACAGCTACACATAAACATCCCATTTGTGGAAGCCTTGGCCCAGATGCCTAAGTATGCTAAGTTTCTGAAGGACATCCTCACAAACAAGCAAAAACTTGAGGACCTGTCCTATGTGCTCTTGAACGAGAACTGCTCTGCAATTCTGCAGAATAGACTGCCCCATGAAGATGGGAGATCCAGGTAGTTTCACCATCCCTTGTCTGATAGGGAACATGTCTGTCAGTAATGCATTGGCAGACTTGGGTGCGAGCATTAACCTTATGCCTTATAAGGTTTTTGAGAATCTGGATCTGTCACGCCTTCACCCACCAGGATGAGTATTCGTCTTGCTGATCGTTCAATCAAATATCCTCGGGGATTTGTTGAAAATATGCTTGTCAAAATTGACAAATTTGTATTCCTGGTGGATTTTGTCATCCTTGATATGGATGAGGACTCTAAAGTGCCTCTGATCCTGGGACGTCCTTTCCTTAACACGGCTAGGACGATTGTTGATGTGGCTGCGGGCCAGATCACACTCCGGGTGCACGATGAGCACGTGACTTTTGATGTTCAAAGGTCAATGCGTCATCCCGAGAGTCAGGATGACACACTATACTATCTTGATATAGTAGACCAGTGTGTCAGTTCTTACTTTCTAGGCATGATAGAGGAGGATGTTTCGGGAACACATCTGTTGTGTGGGGACTTAGATGGCATTGTGAAGGAAGGCCATAGAGATGAGCAGCCGGTCTATCAGATCGGTGATGATAGTTCCCAGACCCCGGGGGGTTTGAGGATCCACCGTCTTTAGAGCTGAAGGAGCTCCCACCTCATCTTGAGTATGCATTTCTTGACGAGGAGGGTCGTCTGCCTGTTATCATTTCATCTTCTTTGTCTGCAGTTGGAAAGAGCGAGTTGCTCCGAATACTAAAACTTCATAAAAAGGCAATCATCTAGAAGATTATGGACATCAAGGGGATTAATCCCTCATTATGTACTCATAAAATCTTGATGGAAGATGTCCATAAGCCTTGTGCGCAGCACCAGAGGCGTCTGAACCCGAACATGCAGGAGGTTGTGAAGTCTGAGGTCATTAAATTGCTCGATGCTGGATTGATATATCCGATCTCAAACTCTGTATGGGTTAGTCTTGTGCACGTCGTGCCTAAGAAGTGTGGCATGACGGTGGTCACGAATGATAGGAATGAGTTGATTCCTACGAGAACTGTCACGGGGTGGAGAGTTTGCATCGACTATCGCAAGCTCAATGATGCCACCCGAAAGGATCACTTCCCGCTTCCATTCATCGATCAGATGTTGGAACAATTGTCGGGGAAGTTGTACTATTGTTTCCTTGACGGTTTCTCGAGGTATTTCCAAATCTCTATCGATCCTGTGGACCAGAATAAAACGACCTTCACATGCCCTTTTGGCACATTCGCCTACAGGCGTATGCCATTTGGGCTGTGCAATACGCCGACAACCTTCCAGCGTTGCATGATGGCGATATTCCATGACATGATCGAGGACTCCATGGAGGTATTCATGGATGATTTTTAGTCTCGGGAGTTCATTCGATCAGTGTCTGGGGAATCTGGAGCAGATACATCAGAGGTGCGAGGAGACCAGTCTTGTGCTGAACTGGGAAAAATGCCACTTCATGGTGAAGGAAGAAATAGTCCTAGGGCATAAGGTCTCCCAAAATGGGTTGGAGGTTGATCCTGCCAAAGTTGATATCATTTCTAGACGTCCTCCGCCTTCCTCTGTCAGAGCGATCCGCAGCTTCTTGGGTTATGCGGGTTTTTACAGGCGATTCATCAAAGACTTTTCAAAAGTCGCCCGTCTGATGACCCGTCTGTTGGAAAAGGATGCACCGTTTGTGTTTGGTGCAGAATGTTTGAAGGCCTTCGGGCTTTTAAAGTGTTTGCTTGTGGAGGCCCCTATATTGGTAGCACCCGACTGGGAGATGCCATTCGAGATCATGTGCGACGCGAGTGATTTCGCGATAGGGGCGGTTTTGGAACAGCGGAAGGACAAGCACTTCCACCCGATCTATAACTCTAGTAAGACTCTTCATGATACGCAGGAGCATTATACCACCATTG
Source organism: Ambrosia trifida (assembly GCA_028751855.1). NCBI lineage: Eukaryota > Viridiplantae > Streptophyta > Magnoliopsida > Asterales > Asteraceae > Ambrosia > Ambrosia trifida. The sequence continues at coordinate 68,855,065 of CM054127.1, forward strand.
AGAAGAAGCTTCTAGCCGTAGTCTTTGCATTCAACAAGTTCAGATCATATTTAGTGCTGTCGAAAACCACTGTCTATACAGATCATGCAGCGATCAGGTATCTGTTTAGCCAACAGAACCCGAAACCGCGCCTGATTAGATGGATCCTGTTGCTGCAGGACTTTGATATAGAGATTCAGGACATGAAGGGTGCCCTGAATGTTGCTGCTGATCACCTTTCGAGACTCGAGCATGATGATGCCGAGAACTCCACGTGTGAGACCATTAATGACAATTTTCCCCACGAGTTCTTGATGAGCGTCGAGTTAGTGGAAGATGTATCGCCTTGGTTTGCGGATTTTGCGAACTACCTCGCGTGCGGGATCCTTATAAAAGGATTGTCGCACCAGCAAAAGAGGAAGTTCTTCGTAGACTTGAAGCATTACTTCTGGGACGCCCCATTTTTGTTTCGGGTTTGGGCGGATCAGCTGATCTGCCGTTGTGTGTTCGGGGTTGAGGCGGCACAGATATTGCGCGATTGTCACGAGGGCCCTACCGGAGGTCATCATGGAGCGAACTACACTGCTAAAAAAGTGTTAGACTCAGGGTTTTACTGGCCCACACTCTTTCGTGATGCTCAAATATTGGTCGGTGCATGTGATTCGTGCCAGAGGGCGACGAACATATCGGCACGCGACCAAATGCCGCATAACCCAATCCAAGTCTGTGAAGTCTTTGACATTTGGGGTATTGACTTCATGGGACCATTCCCCTCCTCACGGGGTAACCGATATATACTCGTGGCGGTTGACTATGTGTCAAAGTGGGCCGAGGCGCAAGCCTTTCCCACGAATGATGCCCGAGTAGTTGTGAGGTTTGTTCGCAACTTGTTCTCACAGTTTGGTGCCTCAAAGGCACTAATTAGTGACCGTGGTACGCATTTCTGCAATGCGCAGCTTGATCGCTCATTAGCATGTTATGGTGTGCACCACAGGTTATCCACCCCATATCGTCCGCAGGCAAGCGGTCAGGTGGAGATCACTAACCGGGGTTTAAGGAGAATCCTTGAGCGGTCGGTAAATCAAAACCGCAAGGATTGGGCTGACAAGCTGGATGACACGCCGTGTGCCTTTAGGACTGCATACAAGACGCCTATTGGGACGACTCCCTTTAGGCTTGTCTATGGCAAGGCGTGTCATCTCCCAGTCGAGCTAGAGCATAGGGCATTCGGGGCTCTTAAAACAGCGAATTTGGATCTGAAGACCGGCGGTGAGACCCGTTTCTTACAGATCCATGAGCTGGAGGAGCATAGGCAGCAAGCCTATGAGAGCTCGATTTTGTATAAAGAACGCACCAAGAGGTTGCACGACAGTCGCCTTAAACACCGAAAAGATTTTCAAGTAGGCGACTTGGTCCTGCTTTACAACTCGCGCTTGCGTCTCTTTCCAGGAAAGTTGAAGTCCCGATGGACAGGTCCGTACACCGTTAAGGAAGTATATCCTTACGGAACTGTCTAGATTGAGAATTCAGAGGGTTTGACTTTCAAAGTCAACGGTCATCGCCTTAAAGTCTACATTGGCGGACCGGTTGACCAATCCGTAGAGGTAATCGACCTCTACACCCCACATGCTTAATAAGTGTGGGGAAGTGAGTCTAGCTAGCGACTCGTTAATAAATATAGAACGGCGTGTATGGGCACGCCAAATTGTACAAATGTTAATAGCTTAGAGTAGTTTGTAGTTATATTGCTGAGTTTCTAACTTGTTTGTTTAGTTTGTTTTTAGTTATCGCAGGTTTGATTCATGCCTTATGATTGTGTGGATAGTCGCTTCAAAATCATGGAAATATACTAGGAAACGTATCAAAAGAGGTAAGTTGGCTGTTAAAATCAAAACGGACAAGTGCAAGCAGTTTTTGGTGAAAAACTGCAGTGAAAAAACCAGTTCAGTAGTAGTGAGCGGCCGCTCACTGGAACCGAGCGGCCGCGCGAAACGCTTAGCAGTAAGAAAAAAAACTGGACGAGTGGCCGCGCGAAGGAACCGAGCGGCCGCGCGGTTGTGTCTGCTCGAATTTTTGAAGGGCAAAAGCGGTATTTCACTTTAAAAACTGAATTTATCTAACCCTAAATACCATAACTTGGCCGCTCATCCTCATACCACCCAAAACACTTACACTTTCCTCCTAAGCAACCAACCAAAACCTCTCTAATCCAAATCCTAATCTCCAAACAAGGTATGAATCTTCTTTTCTTTTCTTGCAATTTCTCTTATTCTAGTGTAGATTAGTTTAAATCTTTGCAATCTTTTCATGATTTTAGGGTCCCTTCATAATGTTTAACAAACCCTAAATGTTCATTCATGGATTGTTTACTTTGTTAGTGTAGATTAGTGGTTGATTATTGCCCAAATCTTTGAGTTTTTGGGTTTTCTTCATAATGTTTAAAATAAATCCGAAATTTTTTAAGATTTGTGTGATTTTGTAACCTTATGTTTAGTATAGTTTAGTATGTTTGTAGATTAATTTCATGTTAGGATTGTATGCTAGTGTAGATGTTAGTGTAGTTTTCTTAATTTTTGGGGATTCTTCATAATTGTTCAGAAATCCCAAAATTCATCATGTTCTAGGTTGTATGATATTGTGTAGTTTTCTTAATTTTTGGGGATTCTTCATAATGTTTAACAAATCCCCAAAATTTTAAGGTTGTTAGTTATTAGATTGTAGTTTATAGGTGTGTTGTTCATGAACTTTGGGACATTCTTCATAACTAAACAAACGCGCCCCAAGTTCTATGATTACTTCATAAATATTTTGTCTTTAAACACCTTGCTCTAGATAACTTAAAGTTAAGACGATTTGCAAAATAATAGCGCGTAGGTGTTAAAATTCCAAATTCGTTTTAAACACTTCATAATTGCGCAAGTTCGCCATTTAAGTGCCAAAGTTACATAATTTTTCAAAAACCAAGTGCTTGAATGGCCGCTTTTTGAGTGCATTTGGCGAAAACACAGAAAACCGGGCAAAAGCCAATGCACAGGAGCGAAAACGGGGCTGCAAAACAGATTTTTTTCGCGCGCAGGCACAGTGAGCGGCCGCTCAAACTTGCTGACTTGATTTTTTATTTTGTGCGTTTTGGGTCCGGGTCCTATTCCTTCGATTATAACTAACATATTTTAGCATTTTGATGCAGATGGTGCACCGCTTTTTACAATTCGATCCGGCAAACCCGCGATAATGCGGGTGCATCGAAACCTTCAATGAATTGTATGAACGAAGAGGTTCTATCGCCACTCCGCGAAGGATATGTTATGACACTTTGGCGGAGCTGAACCAAGAGGAGAGGTTCCGGGACTGGATGGACCAACACATGGAGAACTTGTTGTCGATCAATGAACCGGTTTTTGAGGAACATACCCTAGAGTTCTTCTCCACCTTACGCTACAACAGGCCGCTTAAGCATGAGCAACCGGATTTTCAAAAAAATGGGCACTGGGGATTACGGTTCCGCTTATGTGGGGAATGGCGCAACATTTCAGTCGCGAAGCTAGGTCTCTATCTTGGGATCTATTCTAAAGAAGAGATCTTGGATGATAGCTTCAATGTAGCTATGTACAAGTTCCCGAACGACCACATAGTAAGAAACGCTTTTTGGGCTAAACTAACGGGGTTACAGAACTATAACCCACAAAGTGCCAAGGCGTCCTAAATCATTGACCCATTGCTACGGGTGTTCCAGTAGGTCCTATACGGGACAGCGGCTGCAAAGAAAGAAGATTCCACCGGCTGCCCCATCCCTGATCTATTATTTCTGTACGCTCTCGTAAGTGATGTACTGGTTAATCTTGTTGCACTGATTGCATCTTTTCTTAGTTCAGCAACAGGTACAAAACGTGGGAGCATGATATATGGTGGGGAGTACGTGACTGCATTGGCACGGGGAATAGGGGTCCTTAAGGCAGGGAGAAGGACACTGACCAGGGTTCCCGGTGGATCTAGGGTGGACATGGACGTACTCCGACACATGAGGATCGTCCATGAGTACGACAGCGGGGCATGCAGGTTAAAGGGCAATGACCAATCGATCTGGAACCCATTGCCAGCACAGCAGCAGCAGCAGCACCAGCCACAGCAGCAGCCCCAGCACCAACCACAGCAGCAGCCCTAGCAGCAGCATTACCAGTACCAGCACCCTCAGGCCTTCTATGATGACTTCGCCGCGTTCAGAAATGAAACACGCGATACTTTGTACCAGCATGGCGAGTCCCTGCAGCATCAGGGGGTGACCCCCGACTACCTCATCACTGAGGTTCACGCTTGCTTCCCTAACAACTTTGGGAATCCCTCACAAAGGGGACATCCGGGGGACAAGCGGAGGCGAGGTGGCGATGCGGCGGGATCGTCTGGGACTCACCATGATGATGAGGACTGAGGAGTGACTGGTAGGCTGGTAGTATTTTGTTTATCTTATGTTTTGTTGATACTATTATCTAGGTGCGTGCACCCAAGACATCTTTTCTTGATTCTGTACTCGTACTATTTACTTTTTTGCATTTTAAATTTCAGTAGTATTTGCTTGGTCTAAATAAATGTGATGATGAATGGATGTGTTTGATGTGTTATGCTTTTGTCAAGAATGGTGATAGTGCAGGAAACGGCGAGCACCGGTATGGATGCTCAATGTGGTCACCATGCTTTTCGGGTTATCACCAACAGGGGAGTATTATTCTCCTTTTTCGCACAAATAGTTAGCTATTTCCTAAACGCTTTCTATTGTCACATTGGGGACAAACAGACGAGATACGAGCATGTTTAATTCGTACACTTGCACCCATTTCCTTCCGGTTACATGAGCGTTTGAGCCTTAGAATAGATTACATTTCTATGACATGCTTGCCAGTGAGCCGGATGTTTTGTGCAATTTAGAACTTGTCATTAGTATACTTGTTTAGATCAGATACGTGTGACACTGTACGAATATGATTGAGGCATTTAGGAATCCCGTTTGATTTAGCCTTTTCTTTTCGTTCTATCTGTTTCCCGCACCCAAAAGTTATCCACTAGTTAACCATGTTGAACCTAATCCCGTGTTTTTCTTATTTACCAGACCATTTCACCACTAAAAACCAAATAGCCTTTTTCTTCTAAACCTTTTGTGTTAAAACTCGGTTCAGGTTATTGTTTAACTAGTATTCGTATTGTAAATAGTTCAATTTTGGGTATATTTATTTAGAACACGTTTGTTGATTATATCGTAGTTTAGTTTTATATATATGCTGAAAAAAAATTGAAAAAAAGTCCAGAAAAATAGAACACCCTAAAATAGGGTGAATTAGCAGTGATTCAAGCAGTTTTTAGAGCTTTAAAGTTAAAAGTTATATGTTTAGCTCAATTTATAATAAAAAACGCCTATATTCGTGTTTGTGTTGTACAGTTGTATTAGTTGATTTTAGTTAGAGATAACCGCCGGGTTTTAGCCGATTTGTCACTTTAAATATCCATTCCACACCCTTACCTTTGCCTAACATTACAACCCTTATAAGACCTCTTGATTTGTGCTATTTCACACGTTAGTTGGTGAAGACTAGATCTATTGACAAGCTTATGATATTGCACGATTCATTGTCTTGGCAGTGGAGCAATTTACACATACACATTACACGTATGTATCATAAATAAAACCGAGTGTGTGTGAACATTGTGAGACGTGTACGGGTTTGTGTGCTTGTAGATCGGAAGTGAGTCATTGGTATTTAATTATCTTATCACCTGTTTATATATCTTTGTTGGCTTGACTATTATCATTTGTACAGGCTATATTTTATCTTTGTTGCCACTTGGCGAGTTTTTCGTTTATTTTATGATTAAGTGTTTGCTTGAGGACAAGCAAAGTTCAAGTGTGGGGAGGTTTGATATACGTTAAATTACACATATAAAAGTCTCCGTTTAACTCCCATTTTAATACGTTTTGACCTTATACACAGGAATTGGTACTTATTTAGGTATCTTTACGATTTCAGGTCTTAAACGAGGTCCCGGAAGCATAACAGAAGGAAAAATGGAGTTTTCGGCACGCAAACAGGACCTCAGGCCCTGTGAGCGGCCGTTCACAGGCCCAGATATTATTGGAGACCTTCTGGAAGGCCTACGTCAGCACCCGAGCCAATTGTCCACTTGTTTGAAAAGTGAGCGGCCGCTCACAGAGGCCGAGCGGCCGCTCACAGGCCCTGTTCTTGTATAAAATTCCCATTTCAGCCACTGATCGAGTGTTGGATCTTTGGGGAACGTTTTCTGGAGATTTTTGGGGCTTTTGAAGTGCTGCACAGGCGTGGAACAAGCTCGGGAATCTATCTGATCCATCCTTCATCATCCAATCCATCTCTTTAGCATTTTATATGGTTTGATCCTTTAAACATTTATGATCCAAATCTGATTTTTGTATGCTATTTTGATGTTGTTATAGTTAATCGTACGCCTACGGGCAAGAACAACAGTATGTAGTACGTTAAACAATCATTTGTGTAGTTAATCATGTCTTGTATAAATTTGGCATTTTTCATGTTTAGATCTTGATGATCATAGCGCAACCTTGTTTCATTGTTGTTGGATTTGTAGTTGTATTTGAATGACTTTAGAGAATGTCGAATGTGTTAGGCGGATAAATGTTGAAAAACCGTCCGTTTAATCGTCCGGTTGTAGACTAGTTAACTTGTTAATACGTTTACGCCATGAAACTGTAACCGGGTATTGGTTTTGTTAAAGTCAGTCGAATAACGGTTAAAAATGCTTACCGGCACGTAAAAGGGTTTTAAAAGCTTAATGGTGTCCTTACTGATCTTTGACACGGTTAATGATCTTTGGTAGTTATTTTGGTAAAAATAGCGATCTTTGTAGATCTGTGTTCAAAGTTGGTAAAATGGAATAGGTTGTGAAATGCTCTACTTTATGCTAGTCTAGGTGGCTGTATTGTGTATTCGGTATCACTTTCTTGAATTAGTGAGGTCAGAAAACTCTTAACAGATGACTAACTTATCTTTAGAAGATCTGCGTGAGATCATATCAGCTGCGTGCTAATAAACGACTTGAAGTGGTTAACGTGTGTACTCGTGTTAGCTTTCTGTATAGTTGTCATGTTAGGATGCCCGAAAGGGACATTAACTGTCGGAGAATGGGAATGTTGATCACACGCCTTTATTTTATATGATTTGTAGATGACATGCTAGGGTTGATATATTATAGTCTATATAGTTATATTTTCTATTTGGAGTCTTATTTGTGTTATTTATATGTTTTAGAATTAATTTAGTTATAAACAAACTTCAAACTATCTTTTTCTACTGGTAAATGGGGGACAAAGTTTTAGTACCATTGCTCCGCGCGCATCCATAGATCGATATCTGGTTCTTCTCTGTACATTACTACATATATGACAGGGTACACTTGCCCTATTGTGTGTGTTTTAATATTAAGGTCTAAACCATTTTTATAAATATTAAAGCAAAAATATTGTAAAATTATGTGTATATCCGCACACGTCAGCCTCCTTTGCTATATCAACTTCCATAGCTTCCATCATCATTTCTGTGAAGCTTCCCTTGTTTATAGAGTCTTGTTCAGGTTGGTATAGTGTGAGAATGTTACCTTCATTAGGTTGTGGTGAGACTATGGTTTGTAGTTCTTGTGTAGTCTTAGTAACCATTTCAGCTTTAGTTTGGATGACAGGTGAGGTAAATTATGCTGGTTGTTTCTTCTCTTTTTGTTCAGCAGTGAGAGAGGGCTTCTTGATTGATATAGTGAATCTCTTTACTGCCCCATGCACCATGTTCATTGTCTTATTTGCTTGTTTAATGGTTGCATCTCCATTTTGTTTCACTTGGTCTAGATTTCTGCCTATGTCATCAACTGTTCTTTCCTACGATGATGCTTGCTGTTTGATCTGATCTTTGATCAGTTCATTTTTCGTTGCAGTCTTTTTCACTTGGTCTAGATTTCTACCTATCGTTAGGATGGGTAGTTATATCCTAAGGATATATCTGTGTATTAGAATCGTAAAATAAGTGAAAAGGGGTGAATATGTATGTAAAACAATAAGTAGACGACACACGATGTACGAGGAAAGCTCTTTATCAATTGATGATATCCTACATAAAACATCGGGAGGAGTCTAGGCTCCTGCCTTTGTTTTTTAATATTAAAGTGGTAAAAAGGTTTTACAACTTTGGAAGTATGATGAACAATCTATGATTCTATGATTACAATGATTGTCTAGTGTTGTGTGTGTGTGTAGAGAGAGTATATCAGGTGTGTTTTAGAGTTTCAGGCAGGTGAGAAGTGTCCTAATTTTGTTCATCATACCCCTATATATAGTTTACATGGCAATTAATAGAGGATCCTTAAATACACGTTGTCTTCAATGATCATGTGGGCTGTTTCAGGTAATTGTTGAGGATGTTTCAACTGAAATAGACGTTGGGCATCAGTTTTCGCCTTTCTCGCATATCATTCAATGTCTTGGCGGTTACATTTTGACTCGTCCTTTAAGTCTATACGCGCATTCTTCATGCAGCCTTAAACTCATTGACTTGGTAAGACTTTATAGCCGTTGGAGAGGAGTTACAAGTCTTAGTCATTCATTGATTGTACCTAAAAAAATATTAAGACAATGTAATTTGTTAGTCTATCCTCAGGATGCACACATGTCAGAATGCTATTACATCCTGAAGTCTGCTCAGTCTTTTACCATCCTGAGGATGTCACATAGGATATTCAAGGTTAATCCATCTTGAGGATTTTCACCACCAACAATTGTCCCCAAAAATATGTTACCATTAATATCTAACGGTTAAAATATTTTTAATTTCTAGATCTTTCTCTGATATCTCTGACGTGATGTCTTGTAAGGAAAGTATCGGCTATTTCTTCGGCGATAATTATGTGATGACCGTTACACAACATCATCCTCTACCATCTTTATCTAGACCATATCTCCCTCTTTATATTCCCACCAGGTTATCAAATAAGGTAATCTTTCTTCTCTTTCTCTTTATTTCTTCTAAACCTGCGTAATTTCTGAAAAATTTTGAGGATGGTTAAAAAATCGACAAGAGCTTCTGGGGCTGTAGTAGTCTCGAATGACTTCATTCCCCAAAACCTGTTGAGCCACCCTGAACAAGAAGTTTGTTCTTTTTATCACAAAAACATTCAAGCTTTGAATGATTCAGGGGTCTTTCCTGATTCTGCTGTCTTTCGTTCTCATGACCCTAATGCAAAATCTGATTTTGCATCTCCTACATGGGTCTGTTTTTTGTATAAGTTGAAAACACATGGTTCAAGTTGTTATGTTCTTCAACTAATTCATAAAGAACCCACTTTTTGTTTAACGTTATTAAGTCTGAGAGATCCTATAAATCAAAGTTCTTTTTTGTAAAGAGGGATTCTATTCCCTTTGGGGATGAGATCCCTATGTACTGGTTGAAGAGTGGTAAAGGTTTAATAGGATGTTATAGTTTTTATGAAAAATTTCTATTGTCATCCTAAGAATATTATTGATATTTTCAAAATTTTCATGTTTTATAGGTGCTTCCATTACAAAGCTTGCTTTCCCTTTAAGTGTTGCTTATCTCAAGTACCAAGTTGTACTCAAGCTACATGTTTCTACAAGACCCTTTGAGGCAGAAGGAAGTCGTTCATCCACCAAGATGTCTAGTGAGTCTTTACCTGTTACATCCTGAGGATGTTTATTATTTATTATTGTCTAACCTTGCACTTTTCTCTTTTACAGCAAAAAATTCTGCCTCCTTTGACCTGGATGATATTGATAGCCATGCTGTTGAGGTTGTTACAGTTACCCCACCATCTAGCTCCAAGATGATCAGCCCTCCACCTAATCTTCCCATGTCGACGACTGTCGCCTCCTCTAAGAAGAGGAAGGTTGTTGCTGCTCCTGTTTCATCCCTGGAGACTGCTTCCTTCGAAGATCTTAGCTTTGAGGATGTTCTTGGAAGGATTTCTCAGTTCACTCTCCAAGTACCTTGCCATCCTGAGGATGGTAGTGAATAATTATTAAGTAAATGTTAGGGTTGATTATCTTACATGTTTTCTTCCAGGGGCATGAGCATCTCCTTAAGTCTATGGAGAGAGTCAAGAAGGAGCTCAGCGATACTCAGTCCATGCTCGAAGTTGTGAGAAGGATTACTGATGGCAAGGGCAAATACTTTAAGAAGAAGCTGGGTGAAGTGGAGATGGCACTGAAGTTGATGAAGTCCAAGCAGGCTCAGATGGTGCAGGATCATGACAAAGAAATGGAGGAGTATAAACAGGGTTTGATGAAGTCAGCCACTATTTCTGTTCTGCAAGCCAGGATAAAAATCGCTCTTCAGGCTGAAGATCCTTCCTTTGATAACAAGGGATGGGACATTGAAGGTTGGCAGCAAAAGCTCAAGAGCATGATCAGGAAAGAAGTGTTCCTTGAACCTGTTGCTCCTGCACATCTTGAAGACGCACCAGAGGGGTCTAAGGCTGCTGAGACCATGGAGGCTAACACCAAGGTGGCTGAGATGGTGAAGCAACACCAAGTGGGCGATGAAGGATGTGATGACTAGGCTGGAGCTGACTTTTTTAGGATGTTATGTGGTGGTATATGGTAGTGGTCTACGAAGAATTTTGAACAAATTTATTTTGGCATGTAATAACTTAGGACCAATGAAAGGCTTGGGTTGGAGGGATCTTGGTTTTCAAGACGAAGCCCCAAATCATTGACCTGACCTTGACCTTAGTTATTGACCCTTGGTGGATGCGTCCTGGTTAAGGATGAAGCCTGTGGTTGACATCAATTTTGACTATTAATGAAATTAAATGGTAATCTTGTTTTGACGCTACATCCTTGTGTTCTTTTGTTATCCTGCATCCATTATCAAATGATAAGTAATAAAGAATTAAATGAATTTATACATTCATCTCTTGATTGGTCTTCAAAGTCTTTGATGACATCTCTAGAGATGTCCCCAGTCCTTATCAAATCCTTAGGATGGTCTTCGTCATTCTGAGGATGTCCCTAGTTCCTTTTTTCCTTCGACAACTTTATAATAGTGTTTATCATCCTGAGGATGTCCCCAGTGTTGTTTCTTCCAAATAGACTTAGAGTCTTTTTCCTTTTCCAAGAAAGGATTAAAAACTTTTGGTAATAACTTGTAAAAAGGTAATCTTGCTTGTTATACTGCCGATAAAGCCTTTTATAAACTGGGGTCATGCCCATTTTTAGGAATAACTGGTGACAAGGCCTAATGTAATATCTTGAGAATTGCTGGCGTCAAGGCCAAATATAACTAGCGTCTAGGCCACTGGCGACTAGGCCAATACGAGAAAGAGACATTGAAAAATGTCTAAACCTTAGAGATTCAATATATATTCCAAAAATGATGAAATTGTCAGCCACTTTTACATGAACTGGTATCACCATCTTGAAGATATACATGAATACGTGCGCTCTGGGAGGGGTTTCTAACCCAATGAGAAATGTGAAAACCTTTAAACCTTAAAAAGGTGTCAGACACCATAACGTAGGAGAGGGTCGCCAACCCTCTAGTCTTCAATGTTCCATCTTCAGGATAGACCTGAAAAATTCTTAATATGGACTATTTCTAGACCATGTTTAGTTGCAATATCGATGAAGTAATTGAAACAAAATTGGGAAAGATACCTGCATATGGAGATGATTCATCTCTGCCAGCCTTCACCTTAATCTAACCAGTAATCTGAACCATGGTTTCTTTTCCCGAGAGATCAGTCACATGAGTCTTTATACATGATAGTATTTTAAGTGGATTGCATTCCAAGATCTTGGTAGAATTTCACCTTCCATGGTTGAGATCCAATATGCTCCTTTTCCAGCCTCAAAATCTATTAAGTAGGGTCCTTCCCACTTAGGAGCTAATTTGCCATCACTTGGCTTAGTAGTGTTTTGGAAAGCTTTTCTTAGAACTATATATCCTACTTGGAATATTCTAATCATTATACTCTTGTTGTAAGCTTTAGCTATCCTTTGTTGGTAAGCTGCCATCCTCAATTTAGCTACATCCCTAAGTTCATCCACTATTTCAAGATCTTGAAGCAATACCTCTGAATTGGTTGTTGCATCCTGGAGGTGTCTTCTTGCTGTAGGCATTACCATCTCTGTTGGAAGCATTGCTTCGGCTCCAAATACCAAGGAAAAAGGTGTCTATCCAGTTGCATTTTGGATGTGGTCCTATCTGCCTAGATGGAAGCTCTTCTGCCCATTTTCCTTTCTTTTCTCCAAGCTTTTTCTTCAAGTTGTTGACGATGATCTTGTTGGAGGATTATGCTTGTCCATTAGCTTGAGGATGGACCGGTGTTGAGGTTATCATCTTGATTCCCCAACTTTCACAAAAGCTAGTTGTTCTGTTGCTGATGAATTGAGATCCATTGTCACATATGATCTTTGTAAGGATGTTTCTTTTGATGAAGGATACTACTTCTTTGTCTCTGACTTGTACAAATGCTTCGGCCTCGATCTATTTTGAGAAATAATCTGTTATAACCAGCATGGACACCTTTCTACCAGGTGGTTTAGGCAACTTTCCTACTATGTCCATTTCTCATTTCATCAAGGGCCATGGTGAGATGATGGGATGCAACGATTCAGCAGGTTGGTGTAGGATGTTGCTATGTCTTTGGCATGCATCACACTTTTAAGAATATTGTATGGCATCCTTCTTCATGGTTGGCCAGTAGTATCCTGTCCTTAGAATCTTTAAATGTTGAGCTCTTCCTCCTGTGTGATTTTCGCAATCTCCTTCGTGGATATCTTTGAGAACTTCCTTTGCTTCTTCCTTGTTGAGACATCTTAAATATGGACCTGCAAGAGATTTTCTATATAATATATCGTCTATGATAACAAATTTGGATACCTTCATCCTGAAAGTTCTAGCATGTTCTCCATCGTGGATGTTACCATCCTCGAGATAGTTTATGATAAGAGTCTTCCAGGATGTATCATCTCGATCTTGGGTAGCAAGGACAGTGCCATCTTCAAGATGCACAGTATTATCCTGAGGATGCACCTCTATAGTTGTTGGCTTCAAGATATGAATGATAGGATTTTGGATCCTTTTGGTGAATTCATAGAAGATCCCAAGTTTGCTAAGGCATCAGCTTCAGCATTTTCTTCCCTAGGTACCTATGTTAGTGTAAATTTTGCAAAACAAGATGCTAATTTTTTTTTACTATCTCAAGATATTCAGCTAATTTTTTACCTTTTACTGCATAAGATCTGTTGAAATTGTTAGTAATTAACAAGGAATCAACAAATACTTCTAAATTTAAAACATGCAAATCCCTAGCAAGTTGTAAACCAGCAATGAGAGCTTCATATTCAGCTTCATTATTGGTTGTTTGAAATGCACATCTAATTGCATGGGGTATTATGTCCCATTGCGGAGATTTTAGTAGTAATCCTAACACAGTACCCCTCATATTTGAAACACCATCAGTATATAAAATCCAATTTCCCAAGTTTTCATTTAGTTTTAGAACTTTCTTTTCTACTTCACTTAGGACGTCACTACTGAAATCAACCACAAAATTAGCTAGAGCCTGTGATATGATTGCATTTCTAGGTTCATATATCAAGTCAAAAGCACTTAATTTCACCGTCGTTTTTGCCATTCTACCTGACATTTCTGGTTTTCTAAGTACATTTTTAATAGGGTAGTTAGTTTGAACATGTATCCTATGTGTTTCAAAATAGTGCCTTAACTTGGTAGATGCCATAATTAAAGCTAAAATTAGTTTTTCAAGATGAGAATGTCTGGTTTTAGCATCCAATAGAGTTTTACTTACATAATAGACAGGATGTTGTTGACCTTCGAAGTCTTTTACCAGGACTGCACTTATTGCATTCCCAGAAACTGCAAAACTTGAGAGGTTGGCCATCCTCAAGCTTCATTAGGAGCGGAGCTGCTGTGCGATATTCCTTCAACTTTTTCAATGCATCCTCGTGCTTTTGTCCCTAGTCGAACTTTTTGTTCTTTTTTAGGATATCATAGAATTCCTTGCATTTTTCTGAGGACTTTGAGATGAGTCTGTTTAGAGCTGCTATCATGCCAGTCACCCTTTGTACATCCTTGACATTTGTTGGAGATTTGAGGTCAAGGATGGCTTTAATTTGTTCTGGGCTAGCTTCAATTCCTCTTTTGTTACTAAGTATCCCAGAAACTTGCTAGCACCAACCCCAAAGTTGCATTTAGCAGGAATCAACTTCATATTATAAGCATCTAGGTTGCCAAAGGCTCCTTTGAGATCCTGAAGAGGGTCTTAAGCTTTCTTGGATTTTACTACCATATCGTCGATCTAGACTTCCATTGTGTCACCAATCTTTTCTTTGAACATCAGGTTGACCAGCCTTTGGTATGTTGCACCTACATTCCTTAGTCTAAAAGGCATAACAATATAACAATAAATACATGAAGGGGTTATGAATGCATGTAGATGCATTTTGTGCGACTAATGCTTTGGATTACATTTAACATATGTTTTTGTCATCAGTCGTTCGGTCGAAGGAGTATCCATATGGTCGAAGGAAGTTTGCTAAAAGGTCGAAGGAGACTTGAAGGTGCGAAGGAGAACAGGAGGTCGAAGGTAGAAATAGATTTTAATGTATTGCTTGGTTCGACCAGTATGTTTGGTCGAACCTGCACATTCGACCATACTATATGGGCGAATGTGCAGGCCTATATAAGGTCATATTCATTTTTGAGATATAACTTTTTGACATTTTCTTTTCCATCCAGTCAGTGTTCTCCCTAGGGTTATGAGTCTACTTTGTACATGTCTTTTATTGATTATAAACATCTTTTTAACGTGTAATTGAGTTTGATTATTAATGAAATGAATGGTTTAATGATGATTTCTGCGTTTTGTTGATATTATTATCATTTTGTAACTGATTCAAGGATTCTGCACTTGAATTAGTAGACTTCTTTGATCAACACAATTGTTTTTGTCAATTCGATCCTTCTACAAAGTGGTATTAGAGCCATATGGATCAAACAACTACAATTTGATAATAGTACAGCTGATTTGGACCCTATTTTGATCAAAAACTTTCTGTTTCCATTGATAAACTGATTTTGGTGATAAATTGATTGATTAGAGCTTGTTTTCATGGATAAAATGCATAATTCTCTTTGTTAAACTTGTTTCAAATCAAATCCGATACAAAACCTGATTAGAATCATCAAATTTCATCAACTTTTGAAAAATTTGATCAAATTAACTGATTTTCAAAGAATAACCGTTTTTGAATATGCAGGGTCGAACCTAGGGGGACTCGTCGAACATGTGAGTTTATTTGGTCAAACCAAGGTGTTTTTGGTCGAACGTGGTGTTTCAGTTGGTCGAATCTAGAGTTTGTCAGTGTTTAGTTGCTCATTCGACCATATTAGTTTCATTCGACCAATCGGACGGTCGAAAGTGAGTTTTAACTGGTCGAACGTGGGTGTAAGCGGTCGAAAGTGATTTGAGTCTGTTATTTTCTACATTCGTATCTTCTTAAACGGTCGAACGTGAACAATTTTGCACATTCGACCACTCGATCAATACGAACGTAGAATCTGTTATAAAACTTTTCTAATCTTTTCGTGTTTAATCATTTTCAGATCGATATGTGGAACTTTCCTACTACACCACGACCTAACACGACACAACAACAGCAGACAACCATGGATCCGTGGTCGGTAGCTGCTCAAAAGTCTAGTCAACCATCACAACCTATCAATTACATGGCGATGACTAGTACTATTCCTCAACATGTTCCACAACCGATGGCTGATTATTGGGGAGTGGCAGCAGCAGCGGTACACTCTCAGACGACAAATGCCATTTCAACTCTTATCCAAGACTTGTCTTCGCGGAGTGGAAGCCGTCCACCTAAGCTTATGGAGATGGTCGATTACAACACGTGGAAGACCAAATTCAAGATCCATCTAGAGGGAATGGGTTTAGAGGGAACGGAGGCTTGGCAGATGATTGCGAAGGGCTATGTTGCTCCGATCTTGGAGAACACGGGAGAGCCTATTCCGTTGGAGAATCTTGCAGATGATGAAAAGAAGAAATTTGCTATTGAGAAGAAGGCGTTTTCTCAATTGTCCCAAGCTATCAATACTGACTTGTTACATCAGTTTGGCTCTTGCACAACATCTAAACAGCTGTGGGATATGTTAAAGAATAGGCATGATGGAAATGAGAAGACGAGGAAGTTGAGGATGGAGAAACTTCAAAAAGAGTTTGAGAACTTCAGCTACATGGGGAACGAGACGCTGAAGGAGTTGGTTCCAAGGTATTGTCATTTACTCACTGAGCTTTCAAGCTACGAGATAAGCATACCTATGTCAGAATTGGTGGACAAGTTTGCCAATGCATTGCCACCATATTGGAATCAGCATATAGAGGTTTTGAAAGAAAAGGATGCATACCAATATTGGACAATTAATGAGTTTATCCAGAATTTGGAAAATAAGGAGATGGAAGAAAAGAGGAAGGCGAAAAGAGCACAAATTCCTCAAAATACAAATTTGTATCATGGTGGTATTTCTTCTTCTCTTTCTAGTTCAAGTTCGAGTTCAAATGTTGCTCCACACATCGCGTGTGTCTCTAACCATGTTGAACCAACCAAAACACCAATCAATTATCTTGCTCAAACATCATCATATACCCCACCATCATATCCTACTATAACTTATATTCCACCATTTTCACCAATACAACAAGCAGCATGTTATTCTGCTAACCAACCTCAACAACAAACATATATCCCTCAAATGAATCCGATGCAAGTTAACCAAAGTCAAACAAATCAGAGCCCGTTTGTGTTGGAGACATCGAACTTAAATAATGTTACTGTTGAGATTGCTCAACAACACATAGCATTAGTGTCAGCTATGGTAGCATCGTATAATGGGCTTGTTGCAAGTCAAATTGGTAATAAAAACTTGACCAATGAGGACTACGCACAGATTGATAAAGAAGAAATGGAGCTCATGGATATTCAATGGGCATTTGCAAGTATCATGAGGAGAGCTACTGATTTCATTCAGAAAACCGAAAGAACAGATCATTCTACTTCTCCGAACACCACTTATGGCTTCAACAAAGCCAAAGTGACGTGTTTCAATTGTGGTGAGAAAGGCCATTTTATGAGAGAATGCACACAACCAGCTCAACATAGAAATAGAAATCCTTTCAACTCTAACTACCAAAACTGACAAACCCAAAATCAGGTATCTTACCAAAGTCCTAATATCTCAAGCTTTCAACCACAACAAAACTACCAAAACTGACAAAATACCCAACAAAATACCACTGTTAGACAAAACACAACACAAAACCAAAACCAAACACCACAAAATTCAAAACAGAACAATCATTCCTATTTCTACACCAAACACATAAACCCAAACAGATAATCAAAACCAAGCTTTGGTGATACAGAAAGATGAAGGGTTTGATTGGACAGGGATGCAGTTAGGTGTTGAGGAGATTACAACTGGGAATGTGGCCTGTGTTGCGCAGCAGATGAATTTAGATGAGCTGGTAGAGGTTGAAGAGGAATTAATGACTGAAAAGTTATCTAAGGTGAGGATCGAGGAGTTGAATGCAGAGAGTATTGATTGTACAGAGAAGAAGTCTGGGATGATTCTTGATTCGGTTACTGATATTCCAAAGCAGTTTGATTCAGCTTATTCTGATGAGGAGAGTGAGTCTGATTCTCAATCTAGTGTTAACTCAATGGATGATGATATTGACCAATTGCTTGCTGAAGCTGACATTTTGATGACTCGGAAATCATGCATGGTCGATGATGCTTGTACCAGGATTGATTATTCAAAGTTTTTCGCTGGGAAGGAAGCACACTTTGCATTGATGGCCATGACAGAACCTCTAAAACAGGTAAGTACTGAATCTGCTTCTAATTCAAATTCAACTTGTGGTAAACATTGTAATGCTTGTGATAAATTGACAGATGAGAATAAGCAACTCAAGGTTCAGCTTGAGAGTGCTAAAATTAACTGTCAATCCTATCAAAAAGAAGCAAAAGAGTTTAACAGAGTACTTGATGGTTATAAGAAAGATGTTTCAGAATTGAAAAAGACTTTATCTTTGAAACAAATGGCCATAAAGAATTATATAAATGATTTAGAAAACACAAAACTTGAAATGGCCACCATCAAGTGCTTTGCAGAAAAGTAAACAAGAAACTTGAGAGTTATAAGCATATTGCTTATGTTGTTGATCATATAATAGAAGAGCCTTCACAGTCCAGTAGTGCCAACTACAAAGCTGTCCCAGCTCCGGTGTTGTTTGAAAACCATAATTTGCACTCAATAGCACCGGAGAGCTCAGTTAAATTTGACTCTACATCGGATACACGAGTCAAACACCTCTAGTGTGGGAGACCCTTATTCTGATGGTAGACATGTATTGGGAAATGATGAAGGTGTAGTTGCTGCTGATGATTCTGATTCAGAGGATGAACAATCTGAGAAGGTTTCTGAAAAGATGTTTGATATTTCTGATGAAAATTCCCTAATCACTAATGAACCTGTTTCACCATCTCAGATTGTGCATCCCATGGCTAATGCTCATAGAAAGAATCAATCAGTTAAGCCAGTCGAGAAGAGAAATGAGAAGAAAAATGAGAATAAAAATGAAAATCAAAATGAAACTTGTGATAAACCTGTTAAAATTTTCTATCGGATGGAAGGATCTGATAAGATAATTTCTGATGAAGAATATCCAATAAAATTTGCCAATTATTCAAAAATTGAAAAGATCTGGCAGGAGAGTACCATTTGGTTCCCGAAACATGAGCGAACAAATGATGTACCTCCAGAAGTCTTAAAGAAAATTTATTTGGATGTTCCTAAAGAACCAGAGGTCCATGTCACAGAATTTATTAAACCAAAAGAAAAGTCAAACGGTTTTCTTGAGCCGACTTACTCAAAGGACCCAGCTCCTAAATGTTTAAGAAGAAGGTGTGTGGATGATCAATATCCTATCACTAGTTATGCAAAGTCGAATGCCAAGAACAACTTTGAAGAGTACCGTGCGTGTTTTAAGTGCGGGGAGAGAGGGCATTTACTTGCTCACTGCCCGTACGTAAGGCACAAGAGGCACGAGATTGAAATGAAGCAGAAATATGAGTGTCCAGTCGACAATCATTGTTATCCACAAAGACGATTTGTCCCTCAACCAACACCTTTTTATAATCAAAGCAGTTATTTTAAAAGGAGGGAAAATCGTCGGATGACATATGATCGCCGTAACCGGATAGCTACTGAAAAATCTATTAAGAAACCAATGGTGAACACAACTGTTGATAAGAAAAAGGTTCATGTTAAACCTGCTGTTAAACCAACAGTTGGACCTGTCTCTGTTAAATCAGAGAAGGTAACCAATAAAGTCTCGTTCAAAGAAGAAGTAAAGAAACCGGTTGACACCCCAAAATCTCAAATCCGGATCTTGAAACGATCTGAACAATCTTGGTCACCAAAGGGTTCTGAAGGTGCTTCAACTTCACAACAACATGTGAAATCAGAGAATGAAAAAGATTTGAGTGATCAGAAAAAGATTGATTCAAATCAAACTGTTTGTGAAAAATCTGAATCTTTGAAACAAACTGTTCAAAGACCCAAGACCAAACAGGCTTGGGTCCCCCGAAAAATCAAATACTTTACTTGATATGTGCTGGGAGCTTCAGCTGGCCGTGTGAGCAGTCTTTGGATTGTTGACAGTGGAGCTTCTGGTCACATGACAGAGGATCTTTCGCTACTATTCGATATCAGAAATATCAATGGAGGTTATGTAGCGTTTGCAGGAAACAATGGAGGTTATATTACCATGGAGGGTAGTGTCAGCAATGGAATAGTGGGTTTTGAGAGGATATCTTATGTGAAGCAAATCGATTACAATCTGCTTAGTGTCAGTCAGATATGTGATAAGCAATTTTCTGTATTCTTTGATGACAAATCTTGCTACATACTCAAGCCGGGTTTCGAGTTACCAAAAGAGTGGGTGATGTTAAAGGCATCGAGAGTGAACAATTTGTACATTCTCGACATGTCTAAAGCAATGACTACACAAGGCCAAGTCACATGTTTTCAGTCCAAGGCTACAGAAAAGGAATCAATTATGTGGCATAGGAGGATGGGACACATTCACCTACGAAAGATGAATCAATTGGTGAAGAATGAACTTGTCACAGGCGTGAACGTTAAACATTTTCACTTAAATGACAAGTGTGTGAGTTGTAAGAAGGGTAAGCAGCACAAGCAATCCTATAAGCCAAAGAATGTCAATTCCGTTGAATTGCCACTTGAACGTTTGCACATGGATCTGTTCGGACCGGTCAAGCGTAAAAGTCATGCTGGAGAATTGTACTGTCTTGTGGTGACTGATGATTTTTCAAGATTTTCATGGGTTATGTGCTTACACCGTAAAAGCGACACATTTGATAATTTAAAAGTTCTGTTCACTCGATTAGAAAATATCTATGGTCTCAAGATCAAAAGAATTAGGAGTGATAATGGGACGGAGTTTAAGAATGCACGGATGGACAATCTTTGTGAAAACAAAGGTATTCATCATGAATACAGTGCTCCGTATACCCCACAACAGAACGGTGTCGCCGAACGCAAAAACAGGACTCTAATAGAAACGGCGAGAACAATGCTTGCGGACTCAAATCTTCCGGTAATGTTCTGGAACGAAGCAATTTACGCAGCTTGTTATACTCTTAATCGTGTTTTAACGGTGAAGAAGTTTGGTAAAACTTCTTATGAGCTGTTAAATCGTCGAAAGCCAAGAGTATCTAGAACCGTTTGGAGCCCCTTGTACTATGCTTAATCCATCTGAGAAGTTCACACCGAAGGCTAAAGAATGATATTTTGTTGGATATGCAACCCCGCTCAAACGGGTATTCAACAAACGAACTCGTCAAGTCGAGGAGTGGGCTAACGTTGAAGTACAATGGTATACTCAGAATGTACAGGGAAGCGGTCCAGACTGGATGTTTGATTACAAAGATTTCTTTGAATCATTCAACCTAGATAGCTTGGTTGAAGAGGCTGTATTACGTTTATATTACGAGGTCGAAAACGCAGTGACATCACCGTTGGTGCGTCCGATCACCGTGAACCCCCAAGAAGCTTCTAATGATACCAATGTTCCTGTCGTTGAAGAAGAGGTATTCCAAGAAGCTTCCACAACTTTGAATTCATCAGAATCTGAAGATGACGACGATGATGTTACAAGTGAAGCTATTTTAGATCTTGCTACAGTGACACCACCAGTGAACCCAAATACAAATGGTGCTTCATCATCGAATGTGGGTAATTATCTGGTTTCTGTAGAGAACTTAACTACTCAGACGGGAGTCCAAGTACCCGATTATCCGGAATCTCGGTGTAACATCCCGAAAATCCATTCCGCTTAATTACGCCATTAGGCGTGAATAAGAAATGACAAAAACGAATTAAATAGTAGAATGAGCCTTTTATGGATAATAAAACGGGATGATACGAATGTGGGTTATGTTCTAATATGAATGTTTACCTAGTAAAAGTAATTATCTTTATAATGGGGAGATAACACTAGAAAGAAACTTGCATAGTTAAGGTTTTGATAATAAATGGCTTTGGGGTAAACTTGAGGGACTTGTGGTGTAAATATGCCACAAACAAAATGCCCAAACACACCCCATTTGGGGGAAAACGAGTTCAGCCCCAAAGATGGCATTCTTGAGCCTTAAACCAAACCCTAAGTCCCCTAAGTTGAAGAATTAATGCAAGATGTTGATGTAAGAGATGAAGGGTGTATTCTAGAGGGTAAATCTTCAAGGATTGAGCTTTGGTAAGAACCCTAATCCCTAAATTCGTGTAGGGTTCGAACCCTACATGTGGGTTTTGAGAAAAACATGTTAAATTCGTATTATTGTAAGTGATATTGATCATCTCTAATGGTTTAGAGATGAGCTAATCACTAGAAGTTGCTTATTTGCATAGATGATGATATTGGGTTTTTCATTGAGCTTTGATATTGCTTTAGTATGGGTAAATCCATGTAATACTAAGAATAATGTGTAGTTGATGATATGCATGTGGAAATTGATGATGATTGAAAGTGGTATATGTGTTAATTGTATAGAAATTGAATGAATTGAAGGATATGTGTAGAGTTGAAAGTAGATGTTGCTATTAGTGTAACCCATGGTCATTTTTAGTTAAATGGGTGAATAGATTAGAAAGAAAGTGAGGTTTTGTTACGTTTAATATTTATGGAATGAAGGGTAATTGATGTGGGTATGAAATGTGATGATTGATGTTATGAGCTATGAAAGTATGCATGAAATGCTTGTACATTGTGTTTTAAATGTTGTACACACACCATGTGTTCGATGAAATGTTTAGATGAACTTGCATGCAAGTAATTGATGAGAATGAATGGAATATGATGATTGGAGGAAATTAATATAAAGGATGTGTTTTAATGGAAACCATGTGTGAATTATAATGGATTGTATGTAGGTATGTATGTATGCACATAAGTGATCTTATGGTTGTATGTGTGTTCTATAATCTGTGAATTTGTATGCAAGACTCGACAAGTATGAAAGTAATGTGATAGTTGGTGCAAGTGATAGTAGGTTAACATGGGGATTTTGTCTTAGGGAGAGATCATGTGGGAATTAGTTGATTGTATGAATTGGTAAGAAGTATGCATTAGTAGTATGTACACTATGCTTAAATATTATGATGTACACGATGTGTTGATTAATTGGGGTGACGAATGATCTTGTATCTTAAATGAGATGTGAATATGATGTCTATGGTGAATCTTATATGATCTAGTACATCAATATGGACATATGTTTCTAAGTAGGATGTTGGTATAGTTGGAAGTTGACTTTCTGGAAAGACAACAATGTAGAATAACATGGTTAGGCTCCCAAACTTGATTGTGTGATTAGAACACTATGCGATGCATAATATGTTAGAACTATGAGACATATATGATAGTAAGTGGTATTACATGATGTGAGAATAAATGTGGTTGTGAATGTATGTTTTAGACATGATAGAAGTTGACTAATGAAAGTCAATGTGATATTTGGTTGAGGAGAGTTGTTAGTGTGATATGATCATGTATGCTAACAATGATGTGAACATGATGATATGAAAGGATAGGAAGGATGGACTCAACCATGGGAAGCTAATGGGTCAAGAGGAGACAAATAAACAAGCATGAACTTGGAGGACTTGAGGTAAGTGATTCCCGAACTTAACTTGCATCTATGATATTGAATTATGTTCACATAGAATGGGAATCTTGAAGGAGTACATGGTTTTGGTTATGGGTCAAGGATCCACATGGTAGTTAACTTGGACATTGTCTTTTGGTAAATGTAACTAGTGTAGACAAGGTTTGAGCGAATCAAGTATATTAGGCACCTGAACTCAAACCAGAAGCTCGTAGGGGCGCGCATTCAATCAAGGTATGTGTGGAATGAGGGGTGGGAGATTTGGTAAATGAGTTGCTAGAATGTCGGAAATTATGGGTAAGAATGGCATGAAAGATATTGCGTTGAAAAAGGAAAACATTGCGCGAGACCTGCTGTTGGCGTACCCTACACCAGTTTTGGCGTAGGATACGCCAAGCCTGGGTTGCCTACGCCACTTCCTGCTGCCCTACGCCACTCTGTCACCCCTTGCCTACGCAAGTGGCGTAGGCTACGCTACTTTTGGCGTACCCTACGCCAAATCCCCCTTCGGCCATGGATATTGATTTTTTAGCTTGTTTATGCTTCCGTACCTTGCCTGAGCAACTCCAAACCTCATTTATAGTACATATGTGTACTCATGCTCGGGTTTGAGAGAGAGCTTCATGTACGTAATGGTTGGTAGTTATATGTAGATTGAGTAGAGGATTGGAAACGTCACATTTGTCTTAGAGATTGGCGAAGAAAGAGTAACATGACGGGTAAAGTAGGTTATATGAGGGAATTGTATGCTTGTATGTAATGTAGGTTATATGAGGGAATTGTATGCTTGTATGTAAAGTAGGTTATATGAGGGAATTGTATGCTTGTATGTAAAGTAGGTTATATGAGGGAAATTGTATGCTTGTAGGTAAAGTAGGTCATATGAGGGAATTGTATGCTTGTATGTATTGTGGGGTATTGAGGGAATTGTATATTTGTATGAATTGTGGGGTTATTAACCTTGTTATGTGAATGGTAAGGAAGATGCAGGTATATAAGTGTGAATGCATGAGACTTGTAGGATCAGCTCGGGCTACTACACCCGAACTTCTAAAATGGCGTTGGAACGAGATCATGGAGTACCTATGGATATTATCTCCGCATTTGGGTAGTGTGCATTAAGTCACTAATTGAACAAACGAAACGGTTATTTGGTGATCGCAGGTTGCCTTGTCTACCTAATAGAGTCAGGAAAGGATGGAGATCGAGCAAGGAGGTGGATTATACGAGGGCACGACCCCATAACGTGATATAGATGGGTCACGATTAATGTAATATAACATATTTAAAAGATGTAATACCTAAAATGCTTAGTAGATTTGGGTTCTAAACATCCAAGGTTGTTTTAAAAGAAATAAATTTTTCGGTTGGTATTTCCGCTGCACGTTTTTCTGTAAATTGGTTTAGGGTGTTACACTCGGATACATCGAATTCATCCGATTGAGCAGGTTATTGGTTATCCTGGTAGCAGTGTGATGACGAAAGGTCAATTGAGGAATGCTAACTCACCAGAAAACCATGGCAATCTTGCTTTATATGCCAAAATTCAAAAATCAGGTTTTCAGAATGACTGGTCTATTGCTTGTTATGTTTCGCAGGTTGAGCCGCGAACTTACAAGGACGCTCTTTTGGATGACGCTTGGGTAGAAGCTATGCAAAAGGAGTTATTGCAGTTTCAGAAACTTGGCGTTTGGACACTGACAGATTTGCCCTCCAGGACGAAAGAAGATTGGAACTAAATGGGTATTCAAATGCAAAAAGGATGATAGAGGAGTGATCGTAAGGAACAAAGCTCGTTTGGTTGTACAAGGATTTCATCAAGTTGAAGGAATCAATTACAACGAGATCTATGCACCTATTGCACGCTTAGACGCTATCCGAATGTTTCTGGCGTTTGCATCATACAAGAAATTTAAGGTGTATCAAATGGATGTCAAGAGCGCGTTTCTCTATGGTATGGTCAAGGAGGAAGTATACGTAGGTCAACAACCAGGCTTTGAAGATCCTATTCACCGGGATAAGTTCTACGTTTTAAACAAAGCTCTCTACTGGTTGCACCAGGCTCCAAGGCAATGGTATGAGGTGCTGAGCACGTATCTTCTTTCAAAAGGATTCAAGCGAGGTTTGGTAGATTGCACATTGTTCACTAAAAGAACAGGTGATGACTTACTTCTAGTCCAGATTTATGTTGACGATATTATATTTGGTTCTACTAACGAACTTCTTTACAGAGAATTTGAACGTGTTATGCTGGAAAAGTTCGAGATGAGCGCAATGGGGGAGATGCAGTTTTTCCTAGGCTTGCAGGTGGAACATAGACCAACGGGGATCTTTATTCACCAGACGAAATACGTTTCTGAAGTCTTGAGCCGATTCGAGATGGATGATACGAAGCTGATGGATACCCCAATACAACCTAATCACGGGATTGGAGTTGACGCTAAGGGGGAGCTAACCGACCCAATCACAGGCGTGAACGTTAAACATTTTCACTTAAATGACAAGTGTGTGAGTTGTAAGAAGGGTAAGCAGCATAAGCAATCCTATAAGCCAAAGAAAGTCAATTCCGTTGAATTGCCACTTGAACGTTTGCACATGGATCTGTTCGGACCGGTCAAGCGTAAAAGTCATGCTGGAGAATTGTACTGTCTTGTGGTGACTGATGATTTTTCAAGATTTTCATGGGTTATGTGCTTACACCGTAAAAGCGACACATTTGATAATTTGAAAGTTCTGTTCACTCGATTTGAAAATATCTATGGTCTCAAGATCAAAAGAATTAGGAGTGATAATGGGACGGAGTTTAAGAATGCACGGATGGACAATCTTTGTGAAAACAAAGGTATTCATCATGAATACAGTGCTCCGTATACCCCACAACAGAACGGTGTCGCCGAACGCAAAAACAGGACTCTAATAGAAACGGCGAGAACAATGCTTGCGGACTCAAATCTTCCGGTAATGTTCTGGAACGAAGCAATTTACGCAGCTTGTTATACTCTTAATCGTGTTTTAACGGTATTGAAGTTTGGCAAAACTTCTTATGAGTTGTTAAATCGTCGAAAGCCAAGAGTATCTAGAACCGTTTGGAGCCCCTTGTACTATACTTAATCCATCTGAGAAGTTCACACCGAAGGCTAAAGAAGGATATTTTGTTGGATATGCAACCCCGCTCAAACGGGTATTCAACAAACGAACTCGTCAAGTCGAGGAGTGGGCTAACGTTGAAGTACAATGGTATACTCAGAATGTACAGGGAAGCGGTCCAGACTGGATGTTTGATTACAAAGATTTCTTTGAATCATTCAACCTAGATAGCTTGGTTGAAGAGGCTGTATTACGTTTATATTACGAGGTCGAAAACGCAGTGACATCACCGTTGGTGCGTCCGATCACCGTGAACCCCCAAGAAGCTTCTAATGATACCAATGTTCCTGTCGTTGAAGAAGATGTATTCCAAGAAGCTTCCACAACTTTGAATTCATCAGAATCTGAAGATGACGACGATGATGTTACAAGTGAAGCTATTTTAGATCTTGCTACAGTGACACCACCAGTGAACCCAAATACAAATGGTGCTTCATCATCGAATGTGGGTAATTATCTGGTTTCTGTAGAGAACTTAACTACTCAGACGGGAGTCCAAGTACCCGATTATCCGGAATCTCGGTGTAACATCCCGAAAATCCATTCCGCTTAATTACGCCATTAGGCGTGAATAAGAAATGACAAAAACGAATTAAATAGTAGAATGAGCCTTTTATGGATAATAAAACGGGATGATACGAATGTGGGTTATGTTCTAATATGAATGTTTACCTAGTAAAAGTAATTATCTTTATAATGGGGAGATAACACTAGAAAGAAACTTGCATAGTTAAGGTTTTGATAATAAATGGCTTTGGGATAAACTTGAGGGACTTGTGGTGTAAATATGCCACAAACAAAATGCCCAAACACACCCCATTTAGGGGAAAACGAGTTCAGCCCCAAAGAGGGCATTCTTGAGCCTTAAACCAAACCCTAAGTCCCCTAAGTTGAAGAATTAATGCAAGATGATGATGTAAGAGATGAAGGGTGTATTCTAGAGGGTAAATCTTCAAGGATTGAGCTTTGGTAAGAACCCTAATCCCTAAATTCGTGTAGGGTTCGAACCCTACATGTGGGTTTTGAGCAAAACAAGTTAAATTCGTATTATTGTAAGTGATATTGATCATCTTTAATGGTTTAGAGATGAGCTAATCACTAGAAGTTGCTTATTTGCATAGATGATGATATTGGGTTTTTCATTTGAGCTTTGATATTGCTTTAGTATGGGTAAATCCATGTAATACTAAGAATAATGTGTAGTTGATGATATGCATGTGGAAATTGATGATGATTGAAAGTGGTATATGTGTTAATTGTATAGAAATTGAATGAATTGAAGGATATGTGTAGAGTTGAAAGTAGATGTTGCTATTAGTGTAACCCATGGTCATTTTTAGTTAAATGGGTGAATAGATTAGAAAGAAAGTGAGGTTTTGTTATGTTTAATATTTATGGAATGAAGGGTAATTGATGTGGGTATGAAATGTGATGATTGATGTTATGAGCTATGAAAGTATGCATGAAATGCTTGTACATTGTGTTTTAAATGTTGTACACACACCATGTGTTCGATGAAATGTTTAGATGAACTTACGTGCAAGTAATTGATGAGAATGAATGGAATATGATGATTGGAGGAAATTAATATAAAGGATGTGTTTTAATGGAAACCATGTGTGAATTATAATGGATTGTATGTAGGTATGTATGTATGCACATAAGTGATCTTATGGTTGTATGTGTGTTCTATAATCTGTGAATTTGTATGCAAGACTCGACAAGTATGAAAGTAATGTGATAGTTGGTGCAAGTGATAGTAGGTTAACATGGGGATTTTGTCTTAGGGAGAGATCATGTGGGAATTAGTTGATTGTATGAATTGGTAAGAAGTATGCATTAGTAGTATGTACACTATGCTTAAATATTATGATGTACACGATGTGTTGATTAATTGGGGTGACGAATGATCTTGTATCTTAAATGAGATGTGAATATGATGTCTATGGTGAATCTTATATGATCTAGTACATCAATATGGACATATGTTTCTAAGTAGGATGTTGGTATAGTTGGAAGTTGACTTTCTAGAAAGTCAACAATGTAGAATAACATGGTTAGGCTCCCAAACTTGATTGTGTGATTAGAACACTATGCGATGCATAATATGTTAGAACTATGAGACATATATGATAGTAAGTGGTATTACATGATGTGAGAATAAATGTGGTTGTGAATGTATGTTTTAGACATGATAGAAGTTGACTAATGAAAGTCAATGTGATATTTGGTTGAGGAGAGTTGTTAGTGTGATATGATCATGTATGCTAACAATGATGTGAACATGATGATATGAAAGGATAGGAAGGATGGACTCAACCATGGGAAGCTAATGGGTCAAGAGGAGACAAATAAACAAGCATGAACTTGGAGGACTTGAGGTAAGTGATTCCCGAACTTAACTTGCATCTATGATATTGAATTATGTTCACATAGAATGGGAATCTTGAAGGAGTACATGGTTTTGGTTATGGGTCAAGGATCCACATGGTAGTTAACTTGGACATTGTCTTTTGGTAAATGTAACTAGTGTAGACAAGGTTTGAGCGAATCAAGTATATTAGGCACCTGAACTCAAACCAGAAGCTCGTAGGGGCGCGCATTCAATCAAGGTATGTGTGGAATGAGGGGTGGGAGAGTTGGTAAATGAGTTGCTAGAATGTCGGAAATTATGGGTAAGAATGGCATGAAAGATATTGCGTTGAAAAAGGAAAACATTGCGCGAGAGCTGCTGTTGGCGTACCCTACACCAGTTTTGGCGTAGGATACGCCAAGCCTGGGTTGCCTACGCCACTTCCTGCTGCCCTACGCCACTCTGTCACCCCTTGCCTACGCAAGTGGCGTAGGCTACGCTACTTTTGGCGTACCCTACGCCAAATCCCCCTTCGGCCATGGATATTGATTTTTCAGCTTGTTTATGCTTCCGTACCTTGCCTGAGCAACTCCAAACCTCATTTATAGTACATATGTGTACTCATGCTCGGGTTTGAGAGAGAGCTTCATGTATGTAAGGGTTGGTAGTTATATGTAGATTGAGTAGAGGATTGGAAACGTCACATTTGTCTTAGAGATTGGCGAAGAAAGAGTAACATGACGGGTAAAGTAGGTTATATGAGGGAATTGTATGCTTGTATGTAAAGTAGGTTATATGAGGGAATTGTATGCTTGTATGTAAAGTAGGTTATATGAGGGAATTGTATGCTTGTATGTAAAGTAGGTTATATGAGGGAAATTGTATCCTTGTAGGTAAAGTAGGTCATATGAGGGAATTGTATGCTTGTATGTATTGTGGGGTATTGAGGGAATTGTATATTTGTATGAATTGTGGGGTTATTAATTTTGTTATGTGAATGGTAAGGAAGATGCAGGTATATAAGTGTGAATGCATGAGACTTGTAGGATCAGCTCGGGGTACTACACCCGAACTTCTAAAATGGCATTGGAACGAGATCATGGAGTACCTATGGATATTATCTCCGCATTTGGGTAGTGTGCATTAAGTCACTAAATGAACAAACGAAACGGTTATTTGGTGATCGCAGGTTGCCTTGTCTACCTAATAGAGTCAGGAAAGGATGGAGATCGAGCAAGGAGGTGGATTATACGAGGGCACGACCCCATAACGTGATATAGATGGGTCACGTTTAATGTAATATAACATATTTAAAAGATGTAATACCTAAAATGCTTAGTAGATTTGGGTTCTAAACATCCAAGGTTGTTTTAAAAGAAATAAATTTTTCGGTTGGTATTTCCGCTGCACGTTTTTCTGTAAATTGGTTTAGGGTGTTACACTCGGATACATCGAATTCATCCGATTGAGCAGGTTATTGGTTATCCTGGTAGCAGTGTGATGACGAAAGGTCAATTGAGGAATGCTAACTCACCAGAAAACCATGGCAATCTTGCTTTATATGCCAAAATTCAAAAATCAGGTTTTGAATGACTGGTCTTTTGCTTGTTATGTTTCACAGGTTGAGCCGCGAACTTACAAGGACGCTCTTTTGGATGACGCTTGGGTAGAAGCTATGCAAAAGGAGTTATTGCAGTTTCAGAAACTTGGCGTTTGGACGCTGACAGATTTGCCCTCCAGGACGAAAGAAGATTGGAACTAAATGGGTATTCAAATGCAAAAAGGATGATAGAGGAGTGATCGTAAGGAACAAAGCTCGTTTGGTTGTACAAGGATTTCATCAAGTTGAAGGAATCAATTACAACGAGATCTATGCACCTATTGCACGCTTAGACGCTATCCGAATGTTTCTGGCGTTTGCATCATACAAGAAATTTAAGGTGTATCAAATGGATGTCAAGAGCGCGTTTCTCTATGGTATGGTCAAGGAGGAAGTATACGTAGGTCAACAACCAGGCTTTGAAGATCCTATTCACCGGGATAAGTTCTACGTTTTAAACAAAGCTCTCTACTGGTTGCACCAGGCTCCAAGGCAATGGTATGAGGTGCTGAGCACGTATCTTCTTTCAAAAGGATTCAAGCGAGGTTTGGTAGATTGCACATTGTTCACTAAACGAACAGGTGATGACTTACTTCTAGTCCAGATTTATGTTGACGATATTATATTTGGTTCTACTAACGAACTTCTTTGCAGAGAATTTGAACGTGTTATGCTGGAAAAGTTCGAGATGAGCGCAATGGGGGAGATGCAGTTTTTCCTAGGCTTGCAGGTGGAACAAAGACCAACGGGGATCTTTATTCACCAGACGAAATACGTTTCTGAAGTCTTGAGCCGAGTCGAGATGGATGATTCGAAGCTGATGGATACCCCAATACAACCTAATCACGGGATTGGAGTTGACGCTAAGGGGGAGCTAACTGACCCATTTACATACATAGCAATCGTCGGATCTCTGATGTATCTCACCGCATCCAGACCAGATATAATGTTTGCCACATGTCTCTGTGCACGTTATCAGTCGAAGCCGAAACAGAGTCATCTTGCAGCTGTTAAACGTATCCTTATATATCTGAAGGGTTGTCCGTCGAATGGACTATGGTACCCTAATGATGATAATTTTGACCTAATCGCTTTTAGTGATGCAGATTGGGGTGGCTGTGACAAGGACAACAAATCCACAATGGCTGGATGCCAGTTTATGGGGAGCAGGCTCGTGACCTGGCAGTGCAAGAAACAAACCGCAGTTGCATTATCCACATGTGAAGCAGAATACGTTTCAGCATCAAGCTGCTGCTCACAGGTTCTTTGGATACAACAACAGATGGTGGACTACGGTTTGCAATTTCTTAAAACCCCTATTTACTGTGATAATGAAGCCGCAATTGCATTAACAAATGACTTAATAAATCACTCAAAGGCTAAACATATCGGGATCAAATACCATTTTATCCGTGATTGTTACGCTAAAGAGTTGATTGATATGGTCAAAATCCACACTGATTATCAATGTGCAGACCTTTTTACCAAAGCTTTTGATAAATCAAGATTTGAATATCTTTTGAAAGCTAACGGTATTAAAGAAAAACAAGACTGATCACCACCTCAGTTTATCGCTTTTTACATTAGTTTTTATTGTTTTTCAGAAAAATATAAAAATCCAAAAATATGTTTTTACAATTTTTTGATAGAATATATTTTCAGAAAAGCCAAAAACATTGAAAAATTTCAAAACACATAAAAAATTAGAAAAACATTGCTGACTGCTATATCCTCTTCCCTTAGATTAATGCCGTCAGATTTCTGTGAACAAACGATATCTTGGACAGTCACATATTTGAAATGCTCCAGCTTATCCTTGGGAACAGTAAACTCAAAAATTTTTAAAAAATTAGAAAAACCCAAAATGATATCCTAGAGAAAAAGGGGAAATGATAGTACATCAGTGGGGATCTGACACATTCTAAAGAAATGTAATGCAATATAGGGCGTGTGTCTGAGTCTGTGTGATGTGCTGATAGGCTTCGTAGACCTATTACTGCGTGCCTGATACATACATATCAAATGAATTGTTGTGTGGATGAACTCCTCATGGGCATATGTTCTTAGTACCGTAATTTCGTTTGATAGGGTATCTGTACAAAACTAGGAGGTTTTGGGTCGTTATGTTATTAGTTGTCTGGGGATAGCCTCTCTGATCTTCTACTGTAAGTCATTACGGACCTATATCAGATAGGGTGTCTTTATAAAAGAGCTTTAAGCCAAATCCTAAAGTTACCGAATTGAGGAACTTTCCCTGTATTATGATAATCAAAGATTATCTATTACAACGTATCAATCACTGATGCAAATCATGATTGATATTAGTCCTCAACCTGGTAGAGTGCACATGTTACTTTGCTGCATTAATTTGCTGACCTATATACCTCTATGTCTCATACCTTGTAAATTACAGACGACGAAAGCATAATGACGCTTTACAATAAGTCTTTATGCATTTACTTCTTGATACGGGAGTATGTCGTGTGCGTGGGAACCACAGACAATTACGTTTATACTATACATAATCGTATCAGTATAAAGCACTGCACAAAAGTCCGCATGTGAGTTTATGTGGATCACAATATCAGCAGTTGCCAGATCACACATTGTTTTTAATGATAATAAATCAAAAAGATCAACGGCGTGATCAAATTTCTCAATAACTAATATGATCCCTTTACCGGAAATCCCAAAACATTTACTGCTTTATCTTTACTTTTTAGCATTGTATATTTCTCGTCAAAAATGCAAAACTCAAAAAGATTTTAGGTGTGTTTTAACATAAACTTTAGAAAATCCAAAAAGATTTTACATTTCTATCTTATTTTTGATAGCTGATGGTGGTTGATGACGATTTTCTAAAACTTGATGGACCATTTGAGCTTTGTAATCTTTAAATGAGAAATAATGACTGTCGGATGCTTAAAAGTTGAAAAATATTTTGAACGGGACTCGATTTTGAGATTCGGTAAAATTTTCAAAAATTCCATGTTTCATTCGCCCCTTCGTTGGGTCGAAGGTGGAATTTTGTCTGCTCATTCATATGTTTTACACGGTCGAATGTGAGTGTTCATGTGAAATTTTCACATTCGAACCCTTTTTTCTACATTCGAACTTTTCAGTAGGGTCGAAGGTAGAAAAAGCATCACATTCGACCTAGTCAAACGGTCGAATGTGGAGCTTATATAACCCATTCTCTGCACATTCGACCCCATTCGAAAAAATTTCAAATTTTCTGTGATAAAGTCACTTTGTTGCTCTTGATTTTTAGACTGTATTATTGTGTTCGTCTGATTCCATTGATCATTTTACACCATCATTTGCCGGTTATTATCAAGAAATGAGTGTTTAATCTTTGTTTTTCAGTTTGAGCTCTAACCGACTATTAACATGGATTAAATCATCATAATTGGACTTATTTTTTATTAGGTTTCATTGATTAAGTGTTTTAGGGGGAGAATATGCAAAAACATTTGGTTAATCATACTCAGATTGCATAATCGATTGTTTGAACTTTACGAACCCTAGTTTTTGAAATAAAACACATAATTAATGAATGATTATTGAAATTGATCATTAGAAAAGCTTAATCGGTCGTGTTAGGTGCTTTCCAAATCAAAATGGCTGTTTAAAACAAACAAAATTAGAATCTGAAATTTTGAAGAAGATGAACAGTCACCTTCGCCCATCACAAACGGTCGAATGTGACATATTGGGCGAAGGAGAATGTTTATTTGGTCGAAAGAAGTTTAATCGGTCGAATGAAGAAATTTTTAAAATGTTTTACATTCGAACCTTTAGATCTTCTCATTCGCGCCTACTATTTCACATTCGAACCTTCATTTGGTCGAATGTAGAATTTGAAAACCAAAATTTTTCAAGTTTTTGTTTTGTCCGTTTTAATATGTTTGTTTTGATTTGTTTTGCAGTTTAACAATGTCTGAACAGGAAAGTGCTAGTGTTCCTGCTGGATCATCATCAAAGGCAGCTGAGAAAGAAAAGAGTGTTGATTTACCGTTTGAATCCGCGCACAACTGCTCTGCGTATTTAGGCGATGTGAAGAAACATACTGAGTTTGCCGGGATTATAGAGTTCTTGAAGAGGAGTAGAGTGATTGACGCGATTGCTACACCAGCTATTATTTACCGTGATCACCAACAGGAGTTCTGGACCAATGCGAAGATGGACTTCTAGGAAGGCGAATCGTCACTCGTTAGTACGATTCAGGGGGAGCTGGTGATCGTCTCTGAGAACGACATCAGAGAAGCGTTGAAGTTAGAGGATGTTAAGACGGATCCGAGAGAGTTGACGTGGACTGAACAACGGAAATGCTTTCTATGAATGAAGTATAACGGACCTATCACTGACGGTTCGTTACATAAAGGAAAGCTATGTCCTCAGTTCAAATATCTTGCACATGTGATGATTCATGTTTCGGATCAGCAGCTGGTGGATATGATTTGATGAGAAAGAGCATTAGTTCATTGATGGTGGCTTTAATATTGAATAAACCGTTCAATATTTCTGGGATGTTGATGGAACACATGTTAGAACCTGTGAGAGGGTTAAGGAGCAGGAAATTCTTGTTATATCCTCGATTTCTTTAGATGATCTTTGATGCTAAGTACAAGAAGTTGAAGAGAGATCCTAAGCAGATTATTGTTCAGGAGCACATGAATCCGAATACTCTTGCTAGGATGAAGGCGTATAAGGTTGTGCCATTGAATGAACGACCACCGATGAAGAATCTATTTGGTCACCTGATCAAGATAGATTATGAAGACCCAGGTCAGGATAAGGTGAGACATGCTAGCAGTGGATCAGATGAAGACAATCCATTACATCCAGTAGACCCTGATGCTAAACGAAAGCGTCAAGTGGTGAATGTTGGAGCAAAAAGTGGAAAGGGTAAGGAAAAAGAAACTGAAACTGAAGCTGAACCAGTTAAGAAGAAAGTTTCTAGAAGACATAAGAGTATGGCGAAGAAAGGGTTGCATTGGGTAGATGAGGCGTCTGTAGATTCTGAAGAGACGCAAGAGGATGAGAGATGGGATTCTGACGCAAAGACAGTGAAGAGAACCACGCCCAAGGCCACTGTGGCTGGTGAGTCTGTCAGTCTTAACAAGTCGTTGGAGGAACAGAGTACTAAAAGCCCTATTCATTTAGATGAAACTGATGTGAGTTTAGGTTTGGGATCAGAGGATTTTCCTGGATCGCCAAAGCAAGGGGAGAAACAAAAGAAACCCCAGTTCAAAAAGAAGGAGAAGGTATTAAGACCTATGGAGAAGAGAGCTAGAGACATAGAAACATTAATTGCTGGCAAGAAACTACCACCAGCATCTAGCTCAAAATCACCGGTTGCAACTCCAGCTGCAAAGAAGCAGAAGACAACATCAGGTACTGAAAAGGAAACTGATTTACCTATTAATGAGTTTAATGATGCACTGGATAGCGTGCTAAAGAAGATAAAGAAAGGAAAGTTGCCTGCTGCTGCTGAAGCTTCTACACCAAAGGTCACAGTTGATAGTGATGTGATGAATGCTGTGAACCAGAAGCCAGCTGATATGATGAAAATAATCAATCAGCAGCAAGCAGAGATAGAGTAACTGAAAAACAACGATAAGAAGATGCTAGACGTTGCTGAAACATCTCATGACAATCAGGAAGCTCTTGAAGCCAAGATTAATCGACTTTGAAAAGAAAACAAGAAGTTGTTAAAACATGAACAGAGGAACACCAGGAGATTTATGGTATTAAAAAAGGAGAATAAGAAGCTGAAAGAGAGTAACAAGAACATGGATAATTTGATTAAAGACTTGTACTCTAGAGCTCCTCGATTGAAAGCTGGCGAAGAGGATAAAGAGCGAGATGAAGAAGAAGTTGATTTCGAACCATCTGATAATGAAGAGGAAGAAGATGAGGAGTTAGATGATGATGCTGGTGATACTTCTCAGAAGAAAAAGAAAGATGATAGTGATGATGATGGTTCTGATAATGATTCTAGTGAAGGAAACAGCTCTGCGAGTTTAGATAGTGATGATGATGATGATACTGATAAATACAAATGTGAGAAAAGAGGATCTGGAAAAGGTGAAGGAGGATCCAGCTCAAAAGCTCTGGAGGATCTGTTGATGATGATACGGTCTTTTGGAATGAGAAGCTTAGATCACTATCAGATGATGATAAGAAGATGTATCGCCAGATGTTAACAGATAGAGTCTGGACGATAGATATGACTAGCAGATTTCTAGAGATTTTTGAATCCAGTGACAGGATACTTGAGTTGGAGTATAACAATCCAGATTTGGAGGATGGAGAAGTTTCTGCGGCGATGTCAAAGGAGATTTTAGAAGGTTTGGCGAAACAAGTTGGGAAGACGTTGGAAGAATTATTGGTTGATAATCAGATTCCCAACTTACCTAAAAAAGAAGCAGGTAATCATTCAGATGATCGAGATGTGCCTGTATTTGAGGAGGTTGAGATTGAAGATATAACGAGTGAAGAGTATCCATAATACTACAAGAAGAATAAAGATTCTGTATTTGCTGAGTTCACTGATGAATTGTTGAAAGAAGCCGAGAAACTTGCTCATGAAAAGAGTAAGAGATTTATTGAAGAAATATTTCTAGGGCATGATAAACCGAACACAGAACAATCTCATAGTTTGACGGAGTTATTGAGGAAACTAAAGGAGAAAGAGGTTAATCGTCCTAAGACAGAGATTCAGGGAAGTTTTTACAAACTACACAATGAGATGTTCAAAGGAAGAGCGTTGGGATGGAAGTTTGTGAAACAGTTGAAATGTGTAGTTGTTAAATGGGAGAAAAGGATACTTTATTTTGAAAGATTCCATGATTTGAAGACACTTCCATACTGGGCGATTCGAGATGTGTGTAGACACCAGTTGACTGGCTCTGTGAATGATCATGTTGCGTATTTTGCTGATCGTATGGCAAGAGAAAGCAGGACGCGATGGAATTTATTCACTCCTCGGTATCCTAAATGGATTGTTCATAAGAAAGAGATTGATGAGATAACCATAATGCCCAAGGTGACGTTGAAGTACAAACCACCTAAAGTGTTGAAACACATTCCTTTGATGCAGATCCCTCAACACTTTGCTAAAGATTTCATCTGGTGATACTATGACTGATACTATGACTGGAAAACTAAAGATTTGATCCTATGTGGTTGATTAACTGCTCACATGAGGATATCATTATGTTGTATTATAATCCGATTTACAGTGAGGTGAAGGATTGTGATCAAGAAAGCAAATACCAACGGGTGGTATTCCTGTGCTTTGCTCATGATATAAATGCTGGATGTGATTACGATAAGAAGCTTGGTAAGTTCGTGAAGGTTCAAGATGTTCCTGATATCAAGAAGAAGAAGCCAAAACAAGTTTATGCACCGGTGATGACCAAAGAACAAAAGAAGCAATTACACATAAAGCTGATAAACATAAGGATGGATGAAGAACGTCGACTCAAACAATCCAAGCAATAGTCGAGGGGGAGTTTGCAGATGCATTTTGTGCGACTAATGCTTTGGATTACATTTAACATATGTTTTTGTCATCAGTCGTTTGGTCGAAGGAGTATCCATATGGTCGAAGGAAGTTTGCTAAACGGTCGAAGGAGACTTGAAGGTGCGATGGAGAACAGGAGGTCGAAGGTAGAAATAGATTTTAATGTATTGCTTGGTTCGACCAGTATGTTTGGTCGAACCTGCACATTCGACCATACTATATGGGCGAATGTGCAGGCCTATATAAGGTCAAGTTCATTTTTGAGATGTAACTTTTTGACATTTTGTTTTCCCTCCAGTCAGTGTTCTCACTAGGGTTTTGAGTCAACTTTGTACACGTCTTTTATTGATTATAAACATCTTTTTAACGTGTAATTGAGTTTGATTATTAATGAAATGAATGGTTTAATGACGATTTCCGCGTTTTATTGATATTATTATCATTTTGTAACTGATTCAAGGATTCCGCACTTGAATTAGTAGACTTGTTTGATCAACCCAATTGTTTTTGTCAATTCGATCCTTCTACAATGCAGTGTCCCCTTAGTCGTCCGGCTCCATCTGGATTTGTTGAAATCCTGAAGATGCATCCATGAAAGTTTTTATTTCATGGTCAGCTGGGGCATCCACCATTGATTCGATGTGTGGAAGTGGAAATAGATCCTTAGGTTAAGCCTTGTTGAGATCTGTGCAATCTACATATACTCTCCATTATCCATTCTTCTTTTGTACCACGATTACATTGGCTAGCCAATTTGGAAATTTGACTTCCCTTATCATCTTGGATTTCAGCAATCTATCCACTTCTTCTTGTATGATGACATTTCTTTCAGGTGCAAATTTCCTTCGCTTTTGTTGGATGGGCTTGAAGCTCTTATCGATTCCAAGCTTATGAGTGATGACATCCTTGGAGATACCAATCATATCTTCATGTTTCCAAGCAAATATCGACATCCTGCATTTTAAAAATAAGATTAGAGATTGTTCAATGTCATTAGGGATACATAGTGATATCCTTGTTGTTTTTGT
Source organism: Ambrosia trifida (assembly GCA_028751855.1). Classification (NCBI taxonomy): domain Eukaryota; kingdom Viridiplantae; phylum Streptophyta; class Magnoliopsida; order Asterales; family Asteraceae; genus Ambrosia; species Ambrosia trifida. Next base: position 68,894,029 of record CM054127.1, read on the forward strand.
CAAGGCATACTGTCTTCACATTCTGGTCAGTACGTGCCTTAGCATCCTGAGGATAACACTGTGCATCCTGCTGTAATTTCTATGCTTGTCTTATTGAAGCCTTCATTGACGTCGTGTAGCAATCCTTGGCTTCTTGTTGATCACTGTTGACTTTTACAATTCCCCCTGGAGTTGGTAGTTTTACACATTGGTGATACGTTGACGGAACTGCCTTCATTTCATGTATCCAAGGTCTTCCTAAGATAACGTTGTAACTGGACAATGAATCTATCACACAGAATCTTTGGATAGAGTTCACTCTTTCGACATACACAAGTAGTTTAATATCACCAACTATGCTCTTAGTTTCTCCACTTAATCCAACCAAGACAGACGACCTAGCCACTATCTCGGTTTTAGGGATGTTCATCCTTTTGAGGGCCTCCAGTTGTATTATGTTGACTGAACTCCCTCAATCTATTAATATCCTACGAACAAAGTGGTTAGCAATATACAAAGTGATGACTAAACCATCATGGTGTGGCTCTATAATGTTTTCTCGATCCTCCTCTTCGAAGCTAATCACATTCGCATTTGTCAGGATGGTAGTCTTCGTGGGTCTTTCTCCCTTTTCTGATTTCATTTCTCTTGCATGTCTTTTGGCTGCTGAGTAGGATGTTCCACAGATATCTGATCCTCCTGAAATAAAATTAATGATGCGAGAATCTTTGGGTGGAGATGCTGCCCTTTCTGGGACGCCAGTTGTAAGTCCAAGATCTTCTCTACCGGGTATCAAACAAACAATCGAGTGCGGAAAACAAGATTGAATGGTGAAGAACAAGAAAGAGACTTTGAATAGAATGATTTTATTATCTAGTGCACACGTCTTCTATGAGACGTCTGGTACACAAAATGCTAGCCGAACACAAGATGAACAAAAGAACAAAAAGACTAGCAACCCCAAAACAACTAGGTAACCCCCTATTTATATGAATATAGGGCGGTTATGTTACATGGATCTCTTAGGCCGAAATCTAACTAACACAATAATAATATCAAGCCCAAGTCAAACGCAAACCTCTAATAACATGGCCCAACAATATCCCCCTAGGTTTGTGTTGACTTGTGATTACTTTAACGCTTCTTGCTGCTTTTGCTGCGCTTCTTTGATTCTTTCTTCTTTGCTTCCATTGCCCTCTTCCATTCTTCAGGTGATTTACCGACATATGGTCCAAATAATTCTGTCTCCACCCTTCCTCTCTTGTCAGAGGCCAATCCCAGTCTATCCACTTGCGCCACCGCACTAGTGAATGATTTGGCACAAACTTCATAAGTAGGGTCACATTGAATCTGATGTCTAGCCAAAACTTGAACATCTTCAGAATGCAAACTCATTAAATCTCTAGCATCAGAAATCCTGAACTCATCCGTATCACACACAATTACAGCAGATGAAGAGGTAGGATCATATACCCAAAATCTCATGTCCTTTAAGCAACCTCTATCCATTGGCTTGGACAAGGGAATAGTCTTCAATTTCTCAGTTGGTGGCCACTGCACAGTCTTAAAAGGCTTTCCATCAGCACCTCGTACGCCTTTATATTCCACCAATATCGAGCTAGCAGTCTTCATATCTCTGAAATTTACTTTAGCCTGCTCCTGAATCCTCTTATGAAACGTGAGACCTATTTTATTCCTTGGATTCCTTGTTTGGTTGATGAAAGGAGATCTAGCAAGTTCAGCCAAGTCAATCTTCGTCCAGGAATTGAAAGCTGAAGTAGAAGCATAATACTCAACAGCTCCATTCTTTCTATGAACCACAAATACTCCTTTATCATCATTATACCTCCAACACTCTATCCCAGTTCGATTACCGTACGTATCATATCTATCACTGGTAATCGTCACATATCGCTCAGGATGCTCTTCCATTGGATCAATAGACGGTTCAGCTAGATTCTTGAGAACATATGCACTTCCAGGTCGACGATCTCTAACTCTGGGAACTTGATCTTCAAAATACTTCTTCATGTGTTCTTCATGCTCTTTCTCTGATCTCTCACGTTCAGCTGGAGTCAACACCTTGTCAACAAAAGAAGATGTCTCAGAGAATTCCTTTCCAAACTTGTTCTCAAGTTTCTGAGTCAAATTAAGCAATCTTGCTGAAACATCTCCCAATCCCGTCTCTAATTCAGCAATTTTCTTTTCCTTCTCAGTAACTGTCTCCATCAAACTCTGCACCTGAGCTGTCAACCAAACATTTTCAGTCTCCAGTTTCAGCACTTTAGACTGTAATCTGTGAACGTCCACTTCTGCAAACAAATCTTCATCACTTTCAACCTCTTCTTGACTTTTCTCTCTTTCATCAGTTGTCAGAAATTCCACATCCACCTTCTTTCCCTGTTCTTTGTCTACAAGAAAAGCCAATTGAGCTTTCTGAAAGGCTTCTTCATCAAACAAAACCTTTCCAGTGCCAGATGCACCTGAGGATCCAGTTTCCTCACTAAGTCTCCCAGTGATAGGTACATTGCTCATGAACTGAGAGAAAGCCTCTGTTGCAATCACTGGTGAGATAGAAGAACTAATAGTGCCAGCAGGAATATCAGGTGAAGGATCAGTATCGGTCATAGCAATGTCATCAGCAGCAGCAGAAACAGTCTCTTCAACAATAACATTCATCCGTGGATCTCTCTTACTTCGTTTTCTTGGTCGTAAATCAGAACCCAGATCTACAGCACCTTCATCACCAACAACTGTCTCAGCTGCAACAATGGGTGGAGGGACCCTTTGTTCAGCTTCTCGAACAGTTTCTAAGATGCTAGACAACACCTCTGCTTGAGGAATAATTGATGCAGAAGTGATAACATCAGCATCTTGAATCACAGTTTCTTCTTCAATCATCTCCTTTTCAGTGTCAGTCACAGACTTTATTTCAGCATTCTCAAGAATAAAGTCATCTATCTCATCATCATTCAGATCATCAAACTCAAAGTTCTCAAACTGATCATCTTCATTTCCTGTAGTCAGTTGATCATCTCTCACTTCCTCCTCATCCTCACTCTCTACATCATCTTCACTTTCCACCTCAGTCAAGTCAACTTTCTCAGGAGGGGATCGTTGTTCAGCTGGTGGAGGATCAATAATCTGAACATCATGATCCTCAGCAACTATAGCAGATGGAGGAACTGGTACTTCTTCAACTATTTCACTGAATTTCCCAAACTTGACTAGTGGAAATTTCCCTTCAAAAATCTGCCTTGAATCTTTACGAACCTGTCTGATCAAGCCAAAAATTTGATGAGCCATACACTTCTTGTCATAGGTTGCAACAGTCTTCTCAAGATTTGGATACTTGGACTCCAGAATCATTTGCACAAATCTAGGAAATTTGTAGAAATAATTCTTGTTCATGGTTCTCACATTCACAATCATATCTTCAAAAACACATCTTGAGTAATTAAAATCCCAATCCTCTATCAAGGCAACCACTCCAGAAGCATGTTTTAATCCCATCTGATCTAATCCACTCCTGTTGCCTCCCAGACTAGCCAGATACATGTGAACCAGAAGCCTCCAGTAACTTGGAAATAGTTTCTTCGAATATGGTGGTATTAGCAATTCACCTTCATATCCCATCTTCCTTAACACTGGACTAAGTGTCTCCTTTGTGAAGCTGGTTGGATCATTTGGAGAGTCACCAAAAAGCAACACATCTCTTATATCTTGTTCGGAAATAGTCACATCAGTTCCTCTAACTTTAGAACGAATCAGCTTGTCTTCCTTCTTGGCATCTGCATTATCCCAAAAATCTTTAATCCAGTCAGAACAAATTACTGGATTTTCTCGCATTGCATGTGCAGTCCTACACGTGTTAAGACCCACAATCAGTGACTTGAACTCCTGCTTGTGCTCTTCAGGGGGGTCAGCGAGATAGCACACCACATTGTGATTATTTTCAAACGTCGGCACGTGAGGAGTCGTTTTTCCTGAAAAGGAAACAAATTAAGTAAGAGAACAATTAGACTAATATACTTTAGAAATATCATATGGATCAACAAGCCCAAATGAATGTAGGAACAGGAACTCAGATGGGCTTCAGAAGATTGACGGGCCCAAAATAAATGAGTTCGAACTCCACGAGAGAGTTCAAGGGCACTTTGGTAAATTTTCATGAGATCTCAGGGTTAATTAAGTAAAAATACATCTGAGTTCAATGACCAAAATTAAGTTCGAGGGCATTTTGGTCTTTTCCCATCTGAGTTCAAGTAGACTGTCTGAGTACAAGGGCAGTTTAGTCAATTGTTGCATGAGTTCAAGTGAAGACAGAGAGTTCGAGGGCATTTTGGTCTTTTCCATTTGAGTTCGAGGGCTTAGTAGTCATTTGCCATCTGAGTTCAAGTGAAATCAATGAGTTCAAGGGCAAAGAGGTCATTTGCCATCTGAGTTCAAGTGATGTCAACGAGTTCGAGGGCAACGATGTCATTTGCCATCTGAGTTCGATGGCATTTTGGTAATTTTTGAAAATGATCATGACACTGGTTGGAGTTCAAGGGCAGAAGGGTCATTTGTTAAGAGAGTTCAAGGACGTTTTGGTAATTTTCTTCTTTTTATTGACGCGTGACGGTCACGCGCCACCTCGAACTCGAAATTCTAGGCGCGTGTGGTACACGCGCCGCCGACTGAACCCTTCAAACTCCTCTCAAATCATCATTGAACTCCAAAATGTTTGATTCAACCTGCATCGATCATCCCTGCAAGTGACTCACCACCAACATTATTAAAGATAAACACAAAGTAAAGATTGTTTACCTGATTTCTTTGATTTCGTTGAAGAGGACATGTTTAAAGATGAAGATCACGGTGAGGGTTTTTGTGTGATGATTAGAGAGAAATAAAAAATTTGATTTGTGATAAAGTGATGTGAACCGTCTCCCACAACCCTTTTGTTCACCCAAGATTTAGGTGGCCCACCAAACGTGTGGTGGGCCCTTCTCATATTTCAATGCCCATCTCAAAAAATAATATTTGATATATTTTTGTAACCGGATCCAAATCAGATCGTGAACTGGTCTAACTTAATCCAAAAGGAAAATCTAAATAAAATAAAAAATTAACTTTATAAACGAGATCAAATCACTGTGTTTCAGGCCGAGCTACACTTATCAACTCTAATCTACTCCAGTTGGTCATAGCAATTGCCAGTATATTTGTCCACTTAAACTTATTTCCTTAGGCCTTCTCGTATAGTGATCTGTGATATTATTTATCATGTTTTGGTATGTTTATACACACACTCAAGCAATTCACAATCAAATCCTAGAATATTTAGTGGTACACTCTATCATGCCAGCAGTTTCCCTACAACATATTTTTCACAGTATCTGTTCTAGAATTCTGAAACCTTGACTGGGACTGGATTGAGAGAAGAAAAGAATAGATCAATATAGGATTTAGATTAAAGTACAAGTCAGATGATTTCTCAAATGACAAGGCCTTTGGGTTTTGGACTCTTGAGGGTCTCTTTTATGACATCCTGGCTGTGTCCAGGTCAGCATATATCTGGATGCAGCAGAGGAGCAGCCAGGACATCTTCGGACACTGAGGTCTCTTTTTTTTAGGTGAAGGATGATCTAAAACACGACAACGAAAAACTAGGTCAGCATATATCTGGATGCAGCAGAAGCTTTCGTTGCCTAGCATCTCCAGGTCCTTGCTTACGCAAAACAAAGGAGATACACGAGTTTTTTCAGAAAAGGTTTCAGACCTAGACCACAGTGTTATGCTTCAGGACATCACGCAAGCATTCAAATAGAAATTGTACCTGATTCTAAGTGATGTTCCTTACTGAGGTCGTGTCTTTATCTTTAAGTGCTTCACAAGATCATTAACATTTAAGCCTTCAGGACTAAGCCTACCAACATATCACATTAGAGCCAGACTGTTTCGATACACGTCTTATGTGTGTCAGCCTTAATCCAACTTGTGAAAGTTCATTTCATCTCTCGTTTTGAGACCAAAATTGTTTTGATCTTTTCTTAGGATACATCCCCCTAAATTTGTGCTTAAAATTTAGAATTTTAAAGAACAAATTTTTAAATCAAAGACCAAGAAAAGAACATGAAATTTTTTTTTTTTTTTTTTTTTTTTTTTTAAAGACCAGTTCAGTCCTCGAAATGGACCATTTTGAGCAGTTCAGACAAAGCTTCAAAACGCGCTCGATTAACAGGTTTTGTAAAAAGATCTGCGACATTGTCATCAGTATGAATGTGAGTGGGCACAATTAAACCTTGGTTAAACGAGTCGCGGATGAAATGTTCTTTGATGGCAATGTGCTTTACTTTAGAAAATTGAACTGGATTTTTAACAATTTGAATAGCTGCATCATTATCACAATAAATGGGAGTAAGAGAGAAATTCAAACCGTAATCCACCAGTTGGTGTTGTATCCAGATAACCTGAGAGCAGCATGCGGAGGCAGCCACATATTCAGCTTCCGCTGTTGAAACGGATACTGTTTGCTGCTTCTTACATTGCCACGCTATAAGCCGATCGCCTAAGAATTGACACCCCGCAGAAGTAGATTTCCTGTCAATGTCACAACCTCCAAAATCGCTGTCAGAAAAAGCATGTAAATCAAAGGGAGAATCCTTAGGATACCAAAGACCGAATCTAGGTTTCCCTTTAAGGTATCTAAAGATTCTCTTGACAGCATGTAAATGAGAAGTTTTAGGATTAGCCTGATAACGTGCGCATTGACACACTGCGAACATGATGTCTGGTCTGCTAGCTGTCAGATACATCAGCGAACCAATCATTGAACGATAAAGTGTTTCTTCTACGGCCTCCCCTTCCAGATCCTGAGTGAGACCGGGTCTTTCAGACATTGGTGTATCGGCTGGCTTAATATCATTGAAGCTGAACTTTGCAAGAATGTCGTCCACGTATTTTCCTTGATGAATCAGGATACCCTTGGAGTTTTGACGAACTTGCAGACCTAAGAAAAAGGTCATTTCACCAAGAGCACTCATCTCAAATTGCTTTTTCATCACCTCCTCAAACTCTTTACACAGAGCATCATTAGTAGAACCAAAGATGATATCATCCACATAAATTTGCACCAATATACGATCTTCATTTACTGTCTTGACGAATAGAGTCTGATCAATGACACCACGAGTGTATCCATTCACAAGCAAGTGTTCAGTTAAGGTAGCATACCAAGCACGAGGTGCTTGATGTAGACCATATAACGCTTTGTCAAGTTTGTACACATGCTCTGGGTACTTTGGATTTGTGAAACCCGGTGGTTGACCAACATAAATTTCTTCCTTCACTGTTCCATACAGAAATGTTGTTTTGACGTCCATCTGATAGACAGTAAACCCTTTAAATGAAGCGTAAGCGAGGAAAATTCTGATTTCTTCCAATCTCGCCACTGGTGCATAGACTTCATCATAGTCGAGTCCTTCAATTTGTCTGAACCCTTGTACGACTAACCTGGCTTTGTTTCTCACAATGACCCCGCTATCATCTCTTTTGTTTCTGTAGACCCATCTTGTGCCAAGTGGTCGTTTTCCTGGAGGTAATTCAACTAACTTCCAAACTTTCAATTTTTCAAACTGGTTCAGTTCATCTTGCATTGCATCCACCCAACTTGTTTCTTTCATGGCCGTAGCAATAGACTTTGGTTCAATTTGAGAGATGAAACACGAATACAGACATCTGTTGATGTCACCAGTTTGGCTCCTAGTTAGAACGCCTGCATCTGCCGGACCAATGATGTTCTCCAGTGGGTGATCTCGTTGAATGCTAGTGGGAATGACAATGTCTTGAACTGAGGAGGTTCCCGGGAGAACGGTGATACTGCCTTCTGCAGGCTCTTCCATGGAGTCATGATCATTTGCTACTGCATCATTATGCTCCACTATGCAGTCAGTAGGAATAGGGTCATGAAATGAGGGAATCGAAGTTTCATCAGACACATTTTCATCATCGACCTGTGGCATAGAATCTGCTGAGTGAATGAATGGATTGACAGGAGCTGGAAGTGGCTGTGGTAAATGAGATGTGGATGCACCATCCCCCTCATCCGTTGCATCATCAGTCATGGAGGATGAGGGTCCAGCATTGAAAGTTGAGGAATCTGCAGAACCTGTATTTACACTACTAGAGACAGTATCAAAAATATGAAATGATCGAAAGAGAGTCTCATAGTCAAACAACCAATCGGGGCCCACTCTAGCATCTGTTGCATTTTCTTCAAGCCAACGCACGTCAAACGACTCTACGATTTGCCTAGTTTGTTTGTTATAGACCCTATATGCAGTTTTGCCAGCATAACCGACAAAATAGCAGTCGTCAGCTTTCGCATCAAACTTTGGAATAGCGTCCAAGTGCAGCAGTGTACATGGACAACCAAAAGCACGAAAATGCTTGACAGAGGGTTTAGTACCAAACATCACTTCGTAGGGCGTCTTCATCCGAGCTTTGTTGACTTGAACGCGGTTCTGCACATAACAAGCTGTGTTGACCGCCTCTGCCCAAAAGAAAGTTGGAAGTTGTGAGTCACACAACATTGTGCGGGCAGCTTCAATTAAAGTGCGATTTCTTCTTTCTGCAACTCCATTTTGCTGCGGCGTCCTTGCTGAGCTGAATTGACGAGCAATTCCTTTTTGAGCACAGTAATAGTTTAACTCAGCATTCTTGAACTCAGTCCCATTGTCACACCTAATACCTTTCACCTTCAAGTTGGTTTGATTCTCCATTAAAATTATAAAGTGTTTGACTATTTCTGCAGTTTCACTCTTGTTAGCTAAAAAGAAAACCCAGGTAAAGCGTGAGTAGTCATCAGTTATTACCAAACAGTACGCTTTACGAGAAATACTAAGTACATTCACTGGGCCAAATAGGTCCATGTGAAGTAGCTGTAGTAATGAATCAATAGAGTTTACTAACTTGGAATAATGTGGTTTTCGATGATGCTTTCCTCTCGCGCAAGCAACACATTTTTCAATTGTTACAAAATCACGCACAGGCAAGTCCCTTACCAATCCCAGTTTAGCCACTCGGTTCAGATTTTTAGCATTTGCATGTCCAAGACGACGATGCCAAAGAATAGCAGTATTTTGAGAAACTTTAGAAAAAAGACATGTGACATTTTCGGAAGGGGGTTTGTTCATGTCAATGACATAAGCGTCACCTCGACGATCCGACTTCAGTAAAACCCATTCATCTGGAATGACTACTCCAGGTTTCAATATCAAACATCCTTTATCAGTGAAATGAGTTGAGTAGCCATTGTCACAGATTTGTGATACACTAAGCAAACTATGCTTTAATTCAGGAACATAATTTACCTTATTAAACTGAAGAGCACCATTTCTTACCGTTCCTCTTTGCGTTATCTGACCTTTCTCACCTCCTGCAAAGGAGACAAATCCGCCATTGAAAAATTCAACCTCTGTCAGTTGGGACAAGTCTCCTGTCATGTGCCTCGAACAGCCACTATCAATGTACCAGAGACGAATGATAGTCCTCCACAGCCGTTCCTGCACATGATGCAGGATTAGTTAGTCATAGGTACCCAGGCCATGGTCATCTTGGGTGCACCATTCGCATCTGTATATTGGACTTTTATCCATTGCATGTCAACGTTTGAAACATTTGCACAATAATAAGATTTATCAGTCACAGAACACGAGGAGCCTACAGACGGGGAAGAGATTGGAATAGAACATTTTGGCTTCCAGTACGATTTGAATTTTGAAGATAATCTTTTGCGTGAACTGAAACCTGTCATGCTAGGTACAATCTGAGAACGTAATCTTTTATTAGATTGTTTGATCAGTTTATGTCTATTCCAATCACCATCAGAAGGCTTCACCTTGGAGTTATCATTACGCATTGCCTTAGATTTTTCAACCCGCATAGGCTTGGTATGATTATGATTCCCGTTTGGAGCCTTCTGATGTTTCCAGCTTGCAAGATGTTGTTGAACAGTTGGACAATTTCTGGCAATATGTCCTGGGATTCCACATGTGTAACATGTTTGACGTTTGACATGTGGATCCCCCTGAGATTTTGCATACTTTCCAGGCTCGGAAAGCTTAGAGACACTTTTATACCTGTGTGAATCAGTTTTGAAACAATGAGGCTTTTGTTTTGAAAGGTTCTGTTTATACTTTGGTAAAACCTGTTTTGGTGGGACATATTTCTCTGTCCTGCCCCTACTTGATTGTTTAACCAAAAGATTTTTAGTTTTATCACAAGCATGTGGCAAAATAACAGAATCTGAATGAAGAAACAACGAATCAGATGAAAAGTCACAAGGTTTTATGCTCAAAACAAACGAGCCCACACAAATATTGTTGTCTTTATCAGAAATTGAGAAATCGTTTTTCTGATTTTTATTATTTAATGCAAGTAAATCAGTGTCAGCGACTGCCTCCCCATCATCTACCCAATCCTCAACAATCACATTTTCTGCACAAGAATTAACAGAATTAGTAATGTTCTCATTGTTAGTAACATTCAGACAATTTTGTGTGCAAAAATTTTCATCCACATAAGAAGTGGAAGATTCAGAAAATATTGAGCATGTTTGTTCTGAATTAAATGAGCATGAAGTGAACACGGAGATACATTCATTGTCTTTTAGCATGTCTTCAGATGATTCTTTAGTCTCACATGACTGATGACTGGATGAGTCGGTCTTTTCTGAGTCTGAATCAGAGTCAGACTCAGGTGCAGTTTTCTTTGAATCATCTGAATATGATGAATCCTTATCTTCCTGTTTAATCTTGACTGGCCTTGAGCACACAGATTCTTCAGATTCTAGCTCAGTCAAGAGTGTAACATTTGATTCAGATGAGCCACTTAAGTCAGAAACAGGTTGTGGCTCTGCTGAATGTCCCGTTGATTCAGAGTTAATCATTTGATTTTCATTATCTGCTATTTGCTTTAAACACAGTTCTCTAATTTCCTTCATGAAATCAAACTCATAGTCCACGCTAGAGTTTTGTTGAGTGAATGAATCAAAAATTTGTTCTTTCTCTTTTAAGTTTTCATGTTTAGACTCTCTAGACACTCCTACAAATTCAACTGATTCAGATGAGGATGGAACCTCATCTTTGCTAACCTCAAAAACTCTGTCCACCTCTTTATTTTTCTCAAAATTTAACGTCTCAGTCTGCTTTGAAGCATCTTGAGACTTGACAAAGGTTTTTGATGGAGCCATCTCTGGTTTAGATTGTTTTTGTTTCGGTTTAGAGATTCTAATTGGGATCAATGCAGGTTTAGTAATTTCAATTTGATCCCTTGATGGTCGAATAGTTGGCTCTTCTATTGGTGGACCATATCCTTTCAAAGGAAGAGCCAATAGTTCTTCATCTGACATAGGAATTGAAGAATAGTTTTCATTGAAAGGTGGAGGTATTTCCACAAATCCAATTCCCTTATTCCTCACGTCCTTTGGTCTGAACCTTAACTGGGTATTGATCATTTTTTCAACTTTAGGACTGGAGCAGTCAAATTTTTTAAAGTGAAAATCTGCATTTTCAAATTTTGATTTTAAGTCGATCAATTCCGTGGTCAAGGTATCAGAAAGTCGTTTGAAGTGCAAGATTCGACATTTATGATCACTCACCTCCTGATGCAAACGCTTGATGTCAAGTTTTTGTTTTTCAACCATTTCTTTATAAGAGTTGAATTTCTTTTTAATGTCCCAAGAGGCCATTTTTTCATATTCAAGCTGTTTGTATGCGGAGAGAGTTTCTTCCCTAAAACCTTTAATTTTGAGTTTGCACCTTTCAGTGCAGCATGATTCAGCTAAAATTTCAGAATGTACCTCAGCTGCTGATGGAACATAGTCATCATCCATCTGTGCCATGAGAGCCTTGTACACTGTATCTTCAACAATTTTAAGATCTGCCATCTGAGAAGACCAATCCCATCCACCTCCTGATTGAGCAACCATGGCTTGGCTTGAGTTAGAAGACTCAGATCCAGTGTGTGCAGGCGCCGATTGAGTTCCTTGAGCAGCATTGGAAGACGCAGCTGCAGGAGTAGAATTTTCTCCTTCTTTCTTTGGTTTGGTGCACTCACGAGCAAAATGGCCAAGTTCATCGCAGTTGTAACAGCGCATCTTCATCTTGTCCCAACCTAGTTTCCTTGTTGGGTTTTCCCACACGTTTCGACCAGTCTTCTTCACAAACTTGTTGGCTCTATGCACAACCATGGCTATCTGCCAAGTCAGATCCATCTCTTCAATATCGTCTTGATTAACGTCATTTAAATCACATGCTCCAACATCTTTTGAAGTAAGTTGACCTGTCAGAAATGCATTATAACAGTTCATAAATCCAGCAAATAATCCTAGGTTACTTTCAAGCTCCTTGGGAATTTTTGCTGCCATAGATGTAGCTGGAGGTGGAGCAGATGACGTCGATCCAGCAGTGGTGGTTGCAGAAGAAGCGAGAACAGTTGACCCTTTTGAGGCACTGGGGGCAAACATGGGTGGATACGAGGACCCACTTGCTGGATAAGAGTACAGTGATGGCCGTTGAGTTTCTTGCTGAGAAATTAAAGCATTGCTGGGAGTTGCAATGATGGCATTGTTGTAACTAGCAGTCTGAGTCATGTAACGTTGTCTTTCATCAAGGTCATAGGACTTGATTAACGAGATGGTCTCAGAAAGAGTGAGTCTTGCTAGATCTTTCGTTCTCTTGATGAGGGTGACATTTGAATCCCAGCTTCTTGGAAGAGTATTGAGCAGCTTTTTATTCATGACGGAGTTGTCTACTACCATATCATTTGATTTCATTTCACTCACTAAGGCCACGAAACGTTGTATCTGACTTTCAAGTGATTCTCCCGGAATGTGATTGAAAGCATTAAACTTCTGACTCAGCATCTCCCTCCTGCTCTCCTTCATTTCTTCGTTCCCTTCATACAGATTCTCAAGAGCTTCCCAAAGTTCTTTTGCAGTGGCATTGTCACGAACTCCAATTGATACTTCAGGTGAGAGTCCTTGATGAAGATAAGCAATAGCCCTTTCATCAACATCAGTCTTTTCATGATCTTCATCAGTGTACATGCTCTTTGGTTTGATAGCAGTGATTCCAGTTATTTCATTTACCACGTAGGTAATCACACAAGGTCCATTTAGAATAGATCTGAGAGCTTTTGCATCTTTTATCTTCATGACTTGAATGAACCTGAACTTCCACTCAGAATAAGACATTCCGAGTTGAAGAACAGGGATTTTCTGATGGGTGCCAATGACAGATTCCATGGCTTTGTCTACTTGTGCAGCTACAAGTAGCTGGTCAGTGTTTAGTCCATTTAAGTTAGCCTGATTAACAATTTGATCCATTTCTGAAAATAAGAGTTAACTTTATTAGTTTGAGTTAATTTAAACAGATAAAAGGTCCAGCAATTTAAAGATGTCCAGTCCAATAATAATTGAAAGGCCCAGCCCAAAAGTTTGGAACGTCCAGCCCAACAAAGAGGTTGAACTCAAGAGTAAACTCAAGGTTGAACTCAAGGTTGAACTCAAGGTTGAACTCAAGGTTGAACTCAAGGTTGAACTCAAGTTTGAACTCAGCCAAGTTTGTTGAACTCCCCCAAGGTTGAACTCCGGACGTCGAACTCAGATAGGTTGAACTCAGCCAAGTTTGTTGAACTCCCCCAAGGTTAAACTCAGGATGTCGAACTCAGATAGGTTGAACTCAGCCAAGTTTGTTGAACTCCCCCAAGGTTGAACTCAGGATGTCGAACTCAGATATTTGGTTGAACTCAGCTATTTGGTTGAACTCAGCTGAAAAGTAAACCTGCTAAGATGCAACAAGTTTTCCACAAAATATGGAAATAGATATCTTTGAGAATATTTTAAAAAATTATCAGAATAGATTTTCTCAAACAAATCTCCTTGTTTGTAGCAAACATATTGAGCCTTTCCAAGATGGATCAAAACACCAAAAATTCATCTGCCACGAAATCAATTAGAAAGAAAAGAAAAAAAAAATTAACGAAAGCATTATGAACTGAAACACTAAAATCAACCTTTGTTCGTGAAAATAACTTCCTTGATCTTCTTCCTTTGATACCAACAACCGAGCCTTCGAAAGACTTCTTAGGCTCTGATACCAATTGTAAGTCCAAGATCTTCTCTACCGGGTATCAAACAAACAATCGAGTGCGGAAAACAAGATTGAATGGTGAAGAACAAGAAAGAGACTTTGAATAGAATGATTTTATTATCTAGTGCACACGTCTTCTATGAGACGTCTGATACACAAAATGCTAGCCGAACAAAAGATGAACAAAAGAACAAAAAGACTAGCAACCCCAAAACAACTAGGTAACCCCCTATTTATATGAATATAGGGCGGTTATGTTACATGGATCTCTTAGGCCGAAATCTAACTAACACAATAATAATAACAAGCCCAAGTCAAACGCAAACCTCTAATAACATGGCCCAACACCAGTGCTATCCTAAATCTTTGACTTCTTTCTGCCCAGCAGATCCTTAAGATGGCCTGTTCTTCGAAGATATGCTATTTCTTTTCTCAAAGCAATGCAATCTTCAATAACATGTCCAAAATCCTCATGGAAAGCACACCATTTGGATTTGTCTTTCCATCCTGACTTGTTATCTTTCCTCGGCCATCTTGCTTTGTCCCCAAGATCCTTCATAGCATACATTAAACCTGTGACATCTACAGAAAAACAATAGTGCGAAATTTTAGGACAATCCTCTTGATCGTCATCCTCGACCACATTGATCTTTTTTTTATCAGGCCTAGCATATGGTTTATGCTTGTATGGTTCGTATGTGGAAGTGGACTTCCGATTGAGATTGTTGTATCTTGAGGATATTTCAATCCTCTCATGTATCTTCTTATCGTCTTCAAGACGGATGAATCTTAAAGCTCTATTTTGAACTTCATCAAGATTCCTACAGGGGTTCATCACCAATTCTCTATAGAAAGGTGAATCCTTCTGTAGTCCCATCTTGAAGGCTTGTACAGCCATCGTGACGTCTAGATTTAGGATGTCAAGTGCTTCCTTTCCAAATCTTATGATATGTTCCCTTAACGATTCTTCATGTGGCTGTTTCACCTTGTACATATCATTTGTCAAACGTTTAAATGTTCGACTACATGAAAATTGATTATTAAACATGTTAACTAAGTGAGCAAAAGAGGTGATAGAATAGGGAGGAACACTTAGCAGCCATTTTAAGGCTGGACCAGTGAGGGTAGAACCGAATCCTTTGCATCGACATGCTTCCTTCAAGTTTGCTGGGATGGGGTTTATTTCCATCATTTCCCTGTATTGTGCTACATGCTCTTCAGGATCAGTAGATCCGTCATAGAGCTTCATGCTCGGAGTCTAGAATCTTTTTGGAATCTCAGCATCACATATTGGAGGTGCAAAACGAGACACCCTGTGACATGCTGAGGATACCGCAGGGATGGTCTGTATTATCCCTGGCACACTAGACACCATATCCTTGATTTTCTGATGCTCTCTCACCAATTGTGGACTTATACTTGTATCCTGCAAAGAAGCAATATCATTAGTAGCATAAGTACTTGAACTTAAATTGTTACCATTGTTGTATCCTCGGGATGGTTTAGTGGCATATCCTCGAGATGGCTCTACAACATATCCTCGAGATGGCTCGGCAGTGTATCCTGCATCCCTCATTGTTGCCATCCTGGGTGCTGAAACAGTTTCTGGTGCAGAGAATCCAGTGCTCATGGGGATGAAATCTCCTTGATAAACGCCCCCAGAGATGCTAGAATTGAAATCCAACACTCTAGGCTGTAATGGTGCCCCCATGTCTTCAGTCGGTCTCTTTGAGGATGTTTTGAGAGATTGAATCTCTCTCATCAACATCTGGTTGGTGTCCTGTTGTTGCTTTATTTGGTCCTTCACCATTGCAAACATGGAAAGGAGTTCATAATTTGATACGAAAACAGGAGGAAAGGATCCAGATGTTGCCATCCCAGATCTAGCAGTATTAGGAGCTATACTTTCGGTAACTTGTCTAGAATTCTTAGGAAAGGTAGGAGGGGGTGGCAGAGTCACGTTTTTTGGCAGAGGTTTTGGATGGTGTGGAAGAAGACACACACTTTGGGTTTGAGGCCATAGTTGTCAAGGTTTTGGAAAAGAATTGATTGGTAAAGAGTATTAACACGTTTTTGTTAAAAATAGCACCACTTGCCCCACGGTGGGCGCCAAATTGTTTTGTTCAAATATTACCCACTAGAAATAATTTTGTATTCCAAATTAGTAAAAGTGAGGTAGAGTGCTAAATGTGTGAAATATATCAAAAGTTCAGTTATGTTTTCAATATAACCGATTATAGTGACAAATCAATTATAAAATGACAACTATGCTGAGGATGGCAAGAGTATCGTTTAGGATGGGTAGTTATATCCTGAGGATATAACTGTGTATCAGAATCGTAAAATAAGTGAAAAGGGGTGAATATATTTGTAAAACAATAAGTACACGACACACGATGTATGAGAAAAGCCCTTGATTAATAATTGATGATCTCCGGCATAAAACATCGGGAGGAGTCTAGGCTCCTGCCTTTGTTTTTTAATATTAAAGTGGTAAAAAGGTGTTACAACTTTGGAAGTATGATGAACAATCTATGATTCTATGATTACAATGATTGTCTAGTGTTGTGGGTGTGTAGAGAGAGTATATCAAGTGTGTTTCAGATTTTCACGCAGGTGAGAAGTGTCCTAATTTTGTTCATTTTACCCCTATATATAGTTTACATGACAATTAATAGAGAATCCTTCAATACACATTGTCTTCATTGATCATGTGGGTTGTTTCAGGTAGTTGTTGAGGATATTTCAACTAAAATAGACGTTGGGCATCAGTTTCCACCTTTCTCGCCTATCATTCAATGTCTTGGCGATTACATTTTGACTCGTCCTTTAAGTCCATACGCGTATTCTTCATGCAGCCTTAAACTCATTGACTTGGTAAGACTTTATAGCCGTTGGAGAGGAGTTACAAGCCTTAGTCATTCATTGATTGTACCTGCAAAAATATTAATACAAGGTAATTTATTAGTCTATCCTCAGGATGCACACTTGTCAGAATGTTGTTACATCCTGAAGTCTGCTCAGTCTTTTACCATCCTGGGGATGTCACATAGGATATTCAAGGTAAATCCATATTGAGGATTTTCACCACCAACATTGATGATTTATTATATTTGTTGGTTGTTGTTCCTTTTTTTTCTTCCTCTGCTTGCTTTTGTACTAACTTAAAGATGTCTTTGAGTTGAAAATTAGTGTTCTTCTTAAGTTCTTCCAGTCTGATGATGTTCTGCTTCACAGATTCTGACAGCTTTTGAATGTCAGAAATCTGTGATTCATAATTCTTCAGTATTGTTTTCAAATTCTCTTTTAGTTCCTTCTCCTTCTTTGCTTCCTTTCTCTTTAAAGCTTCCTACAAACTTTTGAGAGAAGCCTGAATAGTCTCAGCAAAAATCTGGATTTCAGATTTTGTTGGGGTCAGGACTTGTGGTAAATTTGGAACAATAGATGATCCTGCTAACTGATCAGATTCGGGATTGAAATTGATGGTGCCTTCAATTATTGGTATTGTAAATAAAACAGATGGTGAAATGGTGTGTGGGTCAGGGTGACGGATAGGTTCAGATCTGGTTGAGGATTCCTCAGAATTACTCAGCCTGCTGGCAGGGTGTTTTGGGAATTCTCTTAGGTCTTAGAGTTTGAGCCATTAAGGTTGATGTTAACTTGTTTGTTCATAAGCCTCAAGTGATTCTTTAAGATTGTTGAATTTTTAGATACAAAAGTGATCATACCATTAGTCAGATGTGGAAATTGATCTTCTTCATTCCATTTTGCAATCTTTGCCTTCCAAGCTGGCATGGTGGTGGAGTTGAAGATGAGCTCATTGTCTTCAAACTACATCTTTGCATTTTTTATCTTCTTTGTAATAAGAAGTGCTAAGAATCTGGAATAGTGAAGGTGTTTTTCAGTTTCTTTTTCTCCCTTCTTAGGTGTCTTTGAGTCCAGGTTCCTGATGCGTTTGGTTTTAGTATTAAAAAGATGTCAATTTTCCCGGTGGCAAAAACTTTGATTTAACAATACCAAAACAGTGGTTTGGGGGAAAAGACTGATTTTACTTAACCCTCATTAACAAAGTTTTAAATTTATAAAGTAACCAATAAATACTTTAGAAAGTAAAACCAACACATAGGCAGAGAACCTGACGTGCATAGTATGGTCTCTGTGGTAAGTATTGAGTATCGTATTCCAGAGTTCACACTTTCCCCTACTCAAACTTTCATCATTTAATCGATCGGGTTTTAAAAAGAAAATAAAACGGTGGGGTTTTTTAATAAAAATAGTTTTTGAAAAAGGTTTGGTTTTATAAAAGAAAAGATTAAATAAAATAGTAGATAGATATGCACATCTCGGGGCCCTCCGTATATAAATTTATTATTAAAATTAATAATTAAAGATAGTTAATTGTGCGGAAGACGAGAGTGGTCTTGAAGTGTTGACTCCTTGATAGAGCAGGTAAGGCGACAAATGCTACTGGGCTTGATTTCTTGCTCTCCAAGTTTGTTGCGTTATTCTCTTGCGTGCAGCACCTTCGTGCAAGTGTGCGTGAGAATGCTTGGTCACTTCGGGGCTGATTTTAGCATTGTTTAAGTTATGGGATTGTCTTCAAAACATACAGTGAACTGGTCGAAAGTCTCGTATCTTCAGGAATCTCCCGATTTTGACTGTTTTCATCCGGAAATCCTTTGTTTCCGTCTCGGAGCTCCATTTTCCTGATAAATACAAATAGGAATGAATTAAGTATCAAATATTAATAATATAACCTTAACTGTATCCTATTATGAGACTATTTATGCCCGTTTTATATGTTAATAATGTGAGTTATCACAATACCCCACACTTAGACCATTGCTTGTCATCGAGCAATCAAACACAAGTGCACTTAAAACAGACCGTAATTAACAAACCCTCAATCCATTTATTAAATTATTTTTGAGAAAAATAAAATCACATGACACGCTTACTTAACCCGTACGATTATGCTTGAACCTATACCTGCTCACAATGTTCACTCAACACTCGGGTTTATCATTTTGGTGAGTTTTGGGGGTGAACACTCATCAAGTCCGTACCGAAGTTGACTAGGGTCATAGACTTGTATGCATATCAAGTTCTCGTCTCCAAACCAAATAACTAAGAAAAATCAAGAGGTCTTTTATTCGGGTTGTAATGTAGGGGTGCAAAAGATAAATGTGACACCCCACATTTTCAGGTTCCTACTTTAACTGAACTCTAGTTAACTTGCATGTGCATACGTGACTAAACACTTGACTAGGGTTAGTTAGGAAGGTCTTCCTATATGTTATAGGGTAATAACATATGTTACATTATAATAAGTAAAGTTATCATCACAAAGAACACACGAGTCCTGCATCCCGAACGTTGGTGAATTGTCTTGCATACATGATAATGTGTACAATTGAATTATGATGAACGTGAAGTAACATGTTTATGTGGATTACATGTTTATGTGAATTACCGATTAACTGAAAGTTAGTACGTAAACCATGTAAATTACGTGCACTCTATAATTAATATGTTATGAGATGATATGAGATGATAAAAACAATGGTTTTTTATGTAAGTTAGGGTGGTTAATATTATCGTGTCCGGTATTGGGCTAAAACATGATTAACGGGTCTGGTTAGTACACTAAAAGGCCCTAATACCCAATTACTTGGGCCCCAAGCCAATTCCTATTATAAATATAGATAAAAAATAACCCTAACCCTACCCATCCCGTTTGCGCCGTGAACCATCCCCCACCCCCACTCTCTCTCAATTTCAATCAAACAACAAATTCTCTTGATTAAATCCAAGTGGTGTTGGGTGGAATCTATAAACCTTGAGGATTTCTTTCATTGAAAGGTATAATTTTTTTAAGTTTTATGATAATTGTTAATGTTTTGAAAAGCTTTTAAAAACCCTAGAAACTCTATGAGTATGAATCGCATGTGTATGTGTTTGTGTAAATTCTTAGATGTTTTGCATGGAGGTTTATGAGAATTGATGTATGTGATTATAATTAGGGTTTAGGAATGAGAAAAAATACAGATTTTAACATGATTGTATATGAGGATTTCATGGAATATGTGATTATGGATGATTAGGGTTTGTGAGTAACTTGTTATGCAAGTTTCAGTCTTCTGACAGATTCGTTAGGCTGTTTTGTAGGGTCTGTATCGTGATGTTAAAGTGATTGTTTTGATAATTTCTTTGCATGATTGTATTGTATATGGTGTTAGCTTTTCATAATGGTCAAAATCATCTGATTTGGACATCGTTTGAGTGGTTTTTGGAATTTTATTTGATTAAAGGTCACATCAGATTTTCGGAGTTGTAAACTGGGTCAACTTTAAATGATCATAACTTGAGTTTTACAAAGATTTAGGTTATGAAATTTGGGAAGTATGTTTACCTTGGAATAACTTGGCTTTTCCATGTGGATTGACCCCGTTTGGGTGAATACACAAGTTTTGGGAATTTTTCTACCAAACTGACCTGCTGTGTAAACTTTCTGGACATAATTTTTGTGTTTGGTTTTGAGACAAAAACAAAATATGGCTTATCAAGTGAGCCCCAAAGAATATTTAGTAAAAATTTAGGAGTTTAATTCTTTTGTTAAGTATTTTAAATAAATCGTTTTTCACAGCACACAATCTGTCCTAAAAACGCAAATTGTTTAGGGTATGTTTATGTGACTATTTGGAGTCTTATATGGTATGTATTTGACATGAATTTGTATGGACACTTATATGAGATGTATATGAGGTATAAAAATGATGATAATTAATATGTTCACCAACGGGTTCGTAGGACTTACTTGTGCATGTAGAATCATTAGGTGTCACATACACGGTTTTGAACTTTTAAACGTATTGGAGAAACGGGTTATATGGTGTATTGGTTAGGCACATATACTCACTTAGCGACATTTGTAATAGGGGGTCGGTAGCACATAACTATTGGTGGAATTTGGATTATTTTCTTGCAACCTATGGTGAGTTTCACTACTCTTTTCTCAAAAGCATGCGTCTCTGTAACACCCTAAACCATTTTAATTGAAAATACGCAGCGGAATTACGAGCTAGAAAATTTCTTACTTTATAAAAACATTCTCGTATATTTGGAACCCATTTCTACAAGATATTATAGGCGTTTCATCTTTTGTTGTTTCTTATTACATCATATACAACTCATCTTTATTAGTTTACATGACCGCGACCCCGTACAATCCATGTCCTCACTCGACCTCCAACCATTTCTTGCTTGGTGAGATAGACTAGAAAACCTGCAACCATCACATAACCATTTCGTTAGTTCATTAAGTGACTTCATGCAAATGTTCACAATATGGAAATAACATCAACAATACTCAATGATCATGTCCTACGCCTTTTTGCAAGTTCGGATCCAATCTTCGGATCCTATCCTCCAATTTCCATGCATTCATCAGATTATTAATGTGCAGCATTTTTCTGCGCAGCTGAGTTCACCGGCTTATTTGACCCACTAGATGTCCAAATCAGATCTTTATGTCTGAACATAAAATGTAGTACTCTCGTAGAGCTTTCCGAGCATATAAGGCTCGTCTACATCGGAATTTTCTATGATTTTATATGATCTTTGCAAGATCAGGACAGATTCGAAGCTAACACATTTCAGCTTGCTATCAAGGCTGAATTTTTAAATTAACATGTTGTTTTGACCCGCTTAAACTCCAAACTATCTTTTGATGTTTAAATGTGAAATATAGTACGTTCAAATAGCTTTCCAACCATGTATAATACACCCTAAACGGATATGTTACCGTTCCATTACAATTGTTACAAAACTTGGTATTCTTCAACCTCTTGTTTCTTTCAACTTATATCCGATTGTCTCATATGCCTACATTGTTTCATAGAGCACCATTCATGCTCACTAATCAACATCCTATAATCTCATCAACTATAAATTTCCTATCTATTCATGTTTTTCATCCTATACTTACACACGAGTAAGATGCACTAACCGAGAAATTAGTTCATGAGCCACTTACCTTTGCCCGTAGGAGTATTGTGATCCATTCCATCCGTTTGACCCGTTGTCTTCTAATCCATGTCATTCCTATTCCTAATTTAACAAGTCAACTTGCAAACCATTAGAACATATAACGGGTCCTTCACCACCTTTAATACCTAAGTATTATTCACCCATCCCATTACATGTGTTCTTAATCATTTTACCATCCATACTAGTAATTTGGGTTAACCCCACCCATTTGACCCGAAATCACTCATTTGTATCTAATGAAAACATATGACTCATTTTCACCACAAATTCATGACATCTTACTTTCAACCCATATACATAAGTTTTGGGATAATCCAACGCATTTAATCCATTCACCCAATTGACCTGTTTGGGTGATTCTCCCATTATTGACATACTTAACAATTTCATGACATTATGTTAACAAAAAAAACAATTAAATCCACCAATGAGTTAACATCAAGATTATACCCACTTATCCCTCATTTCATTGTTACCATTCTTCATGCACATAAGAATTCAAATACATAAATGGAAGTTAAATTTACGAATTACTTACAAATGCGAGTAGAGGTCAAAACCATATTAAACGAACTCCGATTGAGGTGATTTAGGAGTCCATAGAACCATCTCGCCGAGACCTACAACCCCCACTAGTTTATACCACCTGCACACGCCACCATCGTCACTGAAACAGCAGAACAGTGCCCAGAAAGCTCTTTTTTGAGCTGCTGTCTTCTGGTCAGTAAAAACCCCTCTTCCGGGCCTCTTAATTGAAAACCCACCGTTGGATATGATCTTCTATGTTTTTTAAAGCTTCTGTAAATATTTGAGAACGATCCAACGGTGCAATCTCTGGGAAATGCAACTTTTTGACATCTAGAAAACCAAAAAACGGGATTTTAAACTTAGATTATGCTCTCTAATACACATTCCTTAATTTATGATAGATTACAAGAACACACACATTATATTCAATCATTCCAGAATTTCCCTAACATGAAACATCCATCAAGTGTGTTCTATAACTTACCTTATGATTGCTAGGCCTAGAGAACTTGATTTCTTCAACATGCAGATCAAACCTTCAGTTTTAGGGCTTCAATTGGGGCTGATTTGAATTTAAGGGTTTGGGGTGTTCTTCCTCCCCAATTGATCGATCCTCATGTATAAAATGCAGATTTTTATGAAGTTTCCCCATTTGTCAACTTTAGTCCCTCTACTTTGGGTTTTTTGTTAATTACAACAAACACCTCCAATTTCACCCATATCTACCCTTATAATTACATCATGTGACATGCCAACTCCATTCAAAATGAACTTACAAGAATTTAGTCAAGTTAGGCATAATTACAAGTTTAGTCCTCGTAGTAAGGTACTTCCCACGTTTGGCTCAAACTTTTACTTTCATACAACTTGATTAGTGTTGTTAGTTCCACTAACTATGTTATGAGTTTACTTCCATATTTTTACTTCCGTTATGCTTATAACGGAAAGGGTATAAATTACACAAATAATCCTTGTAGTTTAGGTCTTTGACATCATGGACCCAAACTACGGCTTCCATTTTCCTGTCTTGTGAAATATCAAAATGGGATGTTACAGTCTCGGGTTTGAGACAACTTACTTAACTTTTTCTAGTCCGGTTTGGGACTACTTTCACATCCCGGGATTGGGGTGCTATGACTCCTTGTGTGGGTCGGGTTTTGACTCCTTGTGTGGGTCGGGGTTTTGCTAGTTCGCAAACTATGTCCTTGATGAACTAAACCAACAGTATCACTATAAGTCCTTCACATACCGAATGAGTTGCCGGGTTATGGCAAGCGGGTTATTAGTTGATAGCGCTATTAGGTATGACAAACCTCACACCAGCTCGGGGGGGGGGGGGGGGGTGTAGATGCATTTTGTGCGACTAATGCTTTGGATTACATTTAACATATGTTTGTGTGTTTAGACGAATGGTCGAAGGAAGATTCATAGGGTCGAAGGAGAGTTTTTGAACGGGAGAAGGAAGCTCAAAGGTGCGAAGGAGAACTGGAGGTCGAAGGTAGAAATAGATTTTTATGTATTGCTTGGTTCGACCAGTGTGATTGGTCGAACCTGCACATTCGACCTTACTATATGGGCGAATGTGCAGGCCTATATAAGGCCAAGTTCATTTTTGAATTGTAACTTTTGTCATTTTGTTTTCCCTCCAGTCTAGTCTTCTCCCTAGGGTTTTGAGTCAACTTTGTTCACGTCTGTAATTGATTATAAACATCATTTTAACGTGTAATTGAGTTTAATAATTAATGAAATGAATGAGTTGAAGATGATTTATGCGTTTTGTTGATACTATTATCATATTGTAACTGATTCAAGGATTCCGCACTTGAATTAGTAGACTTGTTTGATCAATTAACACATTATCATTGTTGATAGGCAATGATGCAGGGCAAACTACTCACATTTGTTACAACACGTACATCAGTAGTTCGGTATATCAGTGTTAGTTATCATGAATGGGTTAGCTACCCTTGGCATGCGATGAACTAGTGGTTACACGATTTTTGGAACCAACTTAATTACTTACGCTTTTACTTGGTTATGTGGTTTGGAAAACCAGCGCATTTACTTACTCATCTTCTTTACTTAGTGAACTCACCAACATTGTTTCTTGACCCATGATATACATGCTTTTGTAGGTAGTTAGCTTCCGATGCCATGATTAGAAAGCACTGCACACTTCACTGCATTTGGGGTCTTGGGCATACACCTAAATTACATATTATGCTTTTACGTTATCCTTCATATGGTTTTACTTTGGGCACGTTGTTTTGCGCATGGTTTTTAAAAGGTTTAAATTTGGTTTCCGCTTTGGCAATTTAACTAAACTTTTTGGTAAATGCTAAACTGGATTTTTCAAAACGAACTAAATGGTTTGGGCATTTAGAGTTCGTTCATATGATTTATGGCTATGGTATCCTGGTATGTCACGCGCCTCGCGGTATAAACCCCGCAGTGGAAATTTGAGGGTGTGACATAAAACAACTTTTTTTAACTAAAAATAAAGGGGATGAGTCATGGAATTACAAAGAAGCATCAAGGTTGGGATCATGAAGCAGCAAAGCGTGGAAAAGGGCGACTACGACGTTGTGCGATATTTTCGGAAGCGATCACTGAAAGAACTCGGTGTTAATTCCGATGTCCTTCATGATGTCCTTCATCATGGCTATCTCGTTCCTTTAACTTTGTTGGCTGGAAGTCGGTTATCTTCGGACCACATGTTCCGATGGTGCCGAGTACCGAATATCCAAAGGTTCAAGAGCCAAAGAAATTGAAAAATTACTCTGAGCAAGATTTTCAAAAAAATGAGTTAGATGCCAAAGCCTTCAGTATTGTGGCCATGGCTATACCAAATGATATCTATGTTGGGCTGTTACACTGTAACAGTGCAAAGGAGTTGTGGGATGCTTTGAATGAAGAATTCGGTGGAACCAAAGACGTTATTGAAAACAACCGTGAAATACCCAAAATACCCCTGGACCAAATGTGCAAAACACTGCTCACTTTGCACAGTCCTCATTCACTGTTCCTGTCCACTATGTCCAAACCACTGTTCCACAGATTCAATATGTTCAAACCCCTGTTGCTCAGGCTCAAATGCCACTAGCTGCTACTCCACCCTCTGCCCCTGTAGAGACCAGCCAACAAAGTCAACAGAGTTTTTTCACACAAGGCTTTGTTGATTGGAGCAGTTTACTAGATGAGGTAACAAATGAGAACTTTGCTCTTGTTGCAAAATTTGAAAATGAACCAAAAAGTTTCTGTTTCATGACATTAGAGACAATTGTTGAAGAAGTTGAATCAGAGGAAGTGGTTTCTGAGTTTGAAAATATGACTGGTGATGTTGTTGATATAGGTGTTTTAGTTGAAAAGTCTAAAGAAGAGGTTGTGAGTCTCTCAGATCCATGGAGTGAAAATGATTACAAGTGCAAGTGTGATTGTGCATTGATGGCTGATGCTAAGGTATCTCCTTAAATCTTATATGATTTATGTTCAAACAAATGTGTAATAGCATTTGCAAACATTAAAGAGGTGAATGAAAACCTTAGAAAGAAAATTTTAGAGGATGAAATTCAGTTTGAAAAACTCACAAAAGAGTTAAAATCAAAATTAACTGAAAAAGAATCTGAAATCAGCAGTTTAAAACATGAAGCAAGCATAACCAAGGACCAGCTCCAAACTATGATAACAAAATATCAGAGTTGTAAACAGGAGCTTGAATCCACCCAAGTTGAATGTGAAAAATGGGTGGAATCATCCAATGGTTTTGAGATGCTCCTCAACAAACAGACCAAAAGTCATGTCAAATTTGGCATTGGTGGCAATGAAACTACTGCTCAAAATTTTCAAAACACTTAAAAAAGGGAACCAAAGCTTGTTGAGGTTACTCCAACAAATTTGGAGGGTCAAGAAATTAAAATCACTAAACCTAATGGCAAGAAAATTGTTCTTGAAAAACTTGAAGGTTCCTCATCATTTACTAAATTTGAAAAATATCAGTTTAAACCAACTTGGTCAGATGAGTGTGATGTTCTTGATAACTTCAAACCAGTCAACTTTGAAACCCCTGCTAGTAAAGAGGCACCACAGGCAAAAATCATTCCCTTAAAAGATCTTACAGCAGATGTTCAAACATCTATTGAAAAGAAGAATGAAAAAGGGAAGAAGAAAGAAAAGTGTCCAAACTTGTTTTGTGATTTTTGTGAAAAGAAGAACCATGTTACCAAAAACTATTTTCTTCTAAAAGCATATGGCATCAACAAAGGAACAAGTGTGTGTGATTCTAAACCAAACTGTTCAATCTGTGGTAAAAAGAATTATAAAACCCAAGAGTGTCTTTATCTCAAAAATTTTGATGTTAAAATACAAGAGTATACAGTAAAAACTCAAATGAGTCAAGTGGTCAGTACTTCAAAAGGAAAGCCCAAACAGACTTTCACACCAGCCCAAACATCTATTGTCAAAAATCTTAATGAAAACTCTGCTCCAGAGATGTTCAAGTAACAGATGCTCCATAGCATTATTAATCATCTCCAAATGTATAGCATTCTTAAATTCCATGGCAGTTGTAAATATTTAGGGATGTGATGATATGAGATTGTGGATCCTCTAGTACAAAGGACCATATGGGCTACATAGTTGGTTTAGATCTATGCTTGTAGCACCAGAAGATGATTGGGTAGGCTTTTGTGATTGTGGAGGGGTGTTTTTGGGTGATCCCTATCAGTAAAGATTGGGGATGCTACTTTTGGGGAAGTAAGGTTTAAGTGGACTTTAACATGATCATCTGTGACTAACTCCTTGAGTTTAGATACATCTGATTCAGGACGTTCACTAGTCTTAGCCGTCAATTCCTTGAGAGATGAATCATCATCCAAATTAATAGAATCATCTAAATCACTGATTGTGTCATCAGTTTTATCATGAGTTATGCCTAACCTAGTAGTCTTATGTACCCCTTTTTCTTAGTTGTGGGGATTTCCTGCCTCAAGCACAAAGCCTTCATCAGCATTTGCCACAAATGAGGTCTTATTAATTTCATTACTGACCTCAAATCCCCCAAGGGGTGGTAAAAGAGTAGTAGCAGCCTCATTTGTACCTAAAGTCTCAAAAATTGGGCTAAGAGACCTTGGTTCCACCTCATCTCTTGGGTTTGGATTGATAATATCATCATCTATTGCCATATCAGAAGTTTGTTCCCCTATTTGATGTGGTAATTTGGGGAATGCCACTTTGAGATGAGATATTTAATTTCAATACAAAGAGAACTAGTGCAATTTCAACTGTGTGTTAGGGAATGTTGAGGTTCAGTGGTGTGTGTTTCAGTAGTTTCAGGAACATCAATTTGCATATCAGTAGTTTTGGTGGTTTGGGTTTCAAGTGTTGGTTCAGAAGTTTTATCCTTTTTGGATTTCTTCCTTGAAAATTTTATGTCAAAAGTTTTGGCGCTTTTGGGTGAAACCATATGTTTGAGGATGATAAGCTGTGCTCCGGTTTAACTTGGTACCCAAAGCGTCTTGTAAGGAATCCCAAAAATGAGAGGTGAAACGACCATCACGATCAGAAATGATATCCAAAGGTATACCATGGAGGCATACAATTTCACTTACGTACATCCTCGCCAACCTTTCCATGGAATGTTTCTCACGGATCGGTAAGAAATGAGCTTACTTAGTCAAACTATCGATGATTACCCAAATACTGTCATAACCTTTGGGTGTACGAGGGAGTTTAGTGATGAAGTCCATTGCTATGCTCTCCTATTTCTATACAGGGATCTCTGGTTGTTCAAGCATACCAGCGGGTTGTTGATGTTCAGCCTTGACCTTGGAACATGTGAGACATTTTGCTACAAAAAGAGCAATATCCTTCTTCATTCCAGGCCAACAATACGAATACCGAAGATCTTGGTACATTTTATTAGCACCAGGATGAATAGAATAACGAGACTTATGAGCCTCGTTCATAAGAAAAGTACAAAGATCATCGCGGTCAGGAATCCAAAGTCGATTCAGAAAATAAAGTAGACCATCAAGTTTAGTTTCAAGTTGATTCTAAGCACCACAAGACATTTCCTCATACATGTTACTTTGAGTGACTGAGGTATGTTGAGCCTGGAGAATACAGTCTTGAAGATCAGTACGAACTCTTGCACAAAGAAGTTTGATGCGTTCTTTACGACTGAGTGCATCTGCCACAACGTTCGCTTTACCAGGATGGTAGTGAATTTCACAGCATAGTCGTTAAGTAACTCAACCCAATGTCGTTGCCTCATGTTAAGATCCTTCTGGTTGAAGATATGTTGGAGACTTTTGTGATCTGTGAAGACCACACATTTGGTACCATAAAGATAGTGTCTCCAAATCTTGAGAGCAAAGACGACTGCACCCAATTCTAGATCGTGGGTGGTATAATTCTTTTCATGGATCTTGAGCTTTCTGGACGCATAAGCAAAAACCTTGCCTCGTTGCATAAGAACACAACCAAGACCTTGGTTTGATGCATCACAATAGACCACGGAATCATCATTTCCATCGGGTAAGGTCAGGATAGGAGAATCACATAGTTTCTGTTTAAGAATCTCGAATGCTTCCTCTTGTTTTGGTCCCCACTCATAAGGTTTACCCTTATGAGTTAAGGCAGTGAGAGGAACAGCGATCTTGGAGAAGTTAGCAATGAATCGACGATAATAACCAGCAAGACCAAGAAAGGAACGAACTTCTGTTGGAGTTTTAGGAACACTCCAATTTTTGACAACTTCGATCTTTGCGGGATCAACATGAATTTCGTTCTCGTTGATGATGTGACCCAGAAATTGGACTTCCTTACGCAAAAATTCGCACTTTGAGAACTTGGCATACAGTTGTTCATTCTTGAGGAGATCCAAGATTAAGTGAAGATGTTGTCCGTGATCGGATTTTGATTTGGAATAAATCAAAATGTCGTCAATGAAGACGATCACGAACTTGTCGAGATAAGGTTTACAAACCCGATTCATTAAATCCATAAACACTGCGGGAACGTTGGACAATCCAAAGTGCATGACCATGAATTCGTAATGACCATAATGTGTGCGAAAAGCTGTTTTGGGAATATCTTCCTTATGAACTCTAAGCTGATGATAATCAGAACGAAGGTCGATCTTCGAGAAATGAGTTGCTCCTTGAAGTTGCTCAAAAAGATCATTAATTCTAGGTAAGGATAACGATTCTTGATGGTAAGTTTATTAAGCTCACGATAATCAATACACATCCTAAGAGATCCATCCTTCTTCTTGACGAATAAAACAGGGGCTCCCCAAGGAGAAAAACTAGGGCGGATGAAACCCTTATCTGAGAGATCCTGGAGTTGACTGGCAAGCTCTTGCATCTCAGAGGGTGCAAGACGATAAGGAGATTTGGCGATCGGATTAGCACCAGGTATAAGGTCGATTCTAAATTCCACTTGACGAGAAGGAGGTAAGCCAGATAGATCCCCTGGAAAAACTTTAGGATAATCCCGAACGATTGGAATATCTTGTATTTTCTTGCCCTTGTCTTTCTTTCTATCACATTAGCCAGGAAAGCTATATACCCCCTTCGTAAGTATTTTTAAGCAGTCGTACAAGACATAAGTTTAAGTTCACCACAAGGTTTCTCACCATAAATCTTCAAAACATCACCAGATATAAGAGGGATGCGAATAAGTTTCTCAAAGCATAAGATTTCAGCACGGTGGGTTGACAACCAATCCATGCCTACTATGACACCGAAGCTTCCAAGATGCATAGGAATGAGATCAATAGAGAAGGTATGGTCATCAAGGTTCAACTCACAGTTTCGTATAACAGAATCAATCGAGATAGACTTCCCATTAGCTACTTCTACCACTAGGGGTTCCTCTAGGTTGGTTTGGGGCATGTTAAGTAGGGGTTCAAAATTTAGTGACACAAACGACTTATCAGCACCCGAATCAAATAGTATGGAAGCATAGTGGTTATTAACAAGAAACGTACCATTAACCACTTCATTTTTGTTACGGGCTTGATCAGCATTGATGTTGTACACGCGACCACGAGCACCTTGGTTTTGATTCTGGTTACGGTTTTGGTTATGGTTACGATTTTTGTTATGGTTCTGGTTTCCACGATTATGGGCACGTGTTCCTATAATGATCTGGGCTGCCACACTGTCCTAGACCAGAATGTGAAACTCATTCTCTAACTTCTTGATTTCGTTACGAGGACAAAACTCCTCCTTCATAATATCTTTAACTTGCTCCTAAGTCAATGCTAGTGCGACTTCAGTTCCACGAGTCCTTTTCTCTTCGTTCCACCATGTGAGTGCCCTCTTGTGGAGGACGCTCAAAGCATAATGAACTTTGAGATTATTGGGACACTCACTATTAATGAAGGTATTTTCGATACCCTCAAACCACTGAAGGAGACCAGTGGATCCTTCGTCCCCACTAAACTTAGCAGTGTTGCAAGTTTTGAAGTGTTTGAGGGTGCAATCACGGTGAGCATTCCCGTTCCCATTGTGATTACCATTCCTATTGCTATTTCCATTTCCATTTCCATTGTCGTTGCCATTCATCTGTATGACTTGAGCCACCAAATTGGGAACTATTGTCGCTATTTGTTGAGCCATTTGTTGGGAAATGATTGCAGCGAGTTGGACATCATTGTTATGGTTGTTTTTGTTGTTTTCACCATCAAGATTGTTGTCACTGCCAAGACGTGTGCTTCGACGAGGAGGCATGATCTGTAAGAGACACAATGAAGGTTCAATGAGACATGGAATGAATGAGATAATATAAGGAATGTAATCATTTACTCATTAATTAAAACGAATAAACGAAAACGTTGACTTATCAAAGATTCTATATTCTAATAACATAGTGAAGACATATTTTAGCCTATAAGTGAACACTCATCCCGAGAATTCCCAGGTAGGCATCCGGGTCCCTCATCTGATTGGGATATATGCGCAATGCCAGCCTAGACAGGACACTCGAAATACAGGCGTTCACCCTTCCAGATTGCACGTGTTCGCTATTAAAATCTAGAACTTCGACGAGATCTCAAGCTGGTTCAGGCTAAACCTGAGGATTTTGTCCTATTAATCTAAAGGTGGATTAGGATTGCAGGAGACAAGTAAGAGTAGAAAACTTGTAGGACTAGGGTAGTATAGGGTGTGGAATAGGGATAAGGATAAGGAAGCAAATGGGGTTACAAGTAGGAGAAGCAAGTACTGTTTTAAATCCTATGGTTATAGACTAGATTATTTTTCTAATAACCTAATTCCCTATAACCATGGCTCAGATACCAATCTGTAACACCCCAACCGATGGCGGAAACATCGGGATGCCACGTATTGATGATTGTTCAGTAGCACATGGTATATAATGAAATTTTAGATACTTTATTGATAGCATTGAAATATTGTCTAACAAATTCAAATGCTAGTACATAACATAAAATAAATCAAACAACTTCAAATAACTTCTTCAAGCACACCCTAAGCTTCAGCTTCATTGTTCCCTGAAACATGTTAATTTTGAAAATGTTTTTGGGTCAACAAAATGTTGGTGAGAATTACATAGGTTTGTACATTGAATAAAAATGTTGTACAATTCGAGTGCCATGGCTAGTCTAGTACATATGTGAAAACAAACTATCAGGTAAATCGAGTGCATAATCAACCCTTGTGACTAGATTCCTGTGGTCCATCCCATATGCATATGGTTCACTCGATTATGTTATGTGTTCGATAACAATTACCCATGCTACCTATGTAGGAGGTACGCGTATCCGGGTGGGATTGTCAGTCCAATAGATCTGTCATTGTATACCGTCGGCTGATCAATGTTAATGATTATGCTAGAATAATGTGCTTACCCTAGTAATGTTTAAGACATAATGCAACATAGAATAACACATAGACACTTATGATTGAATTGTAAATTGATGTTGTAACATGTTTCACCCCAAAATAGTGAAATGGAAAAAGGGGATATGTGTAACACCCCAACCGATGGCGGAAACATCGGGATGTCACGTATTGATGATTGTTCAGTAGCTCATGGTAAATAATAAATTTCAATAAATGATTTAAATAAATTACATACAATTGTTCTAAGAATTTTGTACATCAAAATGAAAAATACTAGATACACATCTTCAAGCATTAACTCTAATCTTCAAGCAAGCTATATCCTGAAACATGTTATGTTTGAAAATATTTTGGGTCAACAATAGTTGGTGAGTTTTACATAGCCCCTTTTCTATTTATCACCGTTTTTGGGGTGAAACATGATCTGTAACACCCCAACCGATGGCGGAAACATCGGGATGTCACGTATTGATGATTGTTCAGTAGCTCATGGTGAATAATAAATTTCATTAAATGATTTAAATAAATTACATACAATTGTTCTACAAGAATTCGTACATCAAATTGAATAAAACTATGCACACATCTTCAAGCATTAATTCAAATCTTCAAGCAAGTAGAACCTGAAACATGTTAAGTTGAAAATATTTTGGGTCAACAAAAGTTGGTGACAATTACATAGGTTTTGATAATCAAATAAAATTGTTGTGCAATTCATGTGTCATGGCAATCTAGTCCATATGTGAAAACATACTAGAAGTAAATCGAGTGCATAATCAACCATTGTGACTGTTGTATTGTGGTACATCCCATACGCTCATGGTTCACTCGTTTATATTGCAGTAACAAACACCCACGCAACCTTTGTAGGAGGCACGTATCCGGGTGGGATTGTCAGTCCAATAGATCTATCAATGTATACCGTTTGGCTGATGAATGTTTATGCTAGAATTGTGCTTACCCTAGTCATATTCAAGACATAATGCAACATAGAAATACACATGGACACATTGATGATTGAATTGCATAAATATTGTTGTAACATGTTTCACCCCAAAAATGGTGATAAATAGAAAAGGGGCTATGTAAAACTCACCTTAGCAAAATGTTATGTCTCGTGAAAAAAATAGAATAATGTGTTGTGAATGTATGCGAGGCGAATCCCAAAGACTCAACAACGTAGCTAGTCCAAATTAAAGAAAACGAAAAAGAAAGAATATCAAGCTTCCAATTCGCCAATTACAAGAGCTTATAATCAAAGCTTCAATTGTAGAAGTAATAGACTATAGAAGAAAGGTATGAGGGAAAGTTTAATCGGATTGAAACAATCGATTTAGAGGTGCAAAGTATAATGGGTCATAGGTGGGTTTTTATACTAGTTTTGGAGTCAATTAGCCATTAAAATTGGTCAACGCCATAAAGTAAGGTTTTATGATGAATTGACTTTTTGACTAAGACTTTGAT
Organism: Ambrosia trifida; assembly: GCA_028751855.1. Lineage (NCBI taxonomy): Eukaryota > Viridiplantae > Streptophyta > Magnoliopsida > Asterales > Asteraceae > Ambrosia > Ambrosia trifida. The sequence continues at coordinate 68,928,056 of CM054127.1, forward strand.
TGTTTGACTAAGACTTTGACTAGGACTTTGACTATTTGACTCAAGGCTTTATTTAAAAAAAAAAAATCTTGTATGTGAAAAAAAAAAGAATTTAGAATCATATTATTATTATTATTATTATTATTATTATTATTATTATTATTATTATTATTATTATTATTATTATTATTATTATTATTATTATTATTATTATACATTTATGTATGTATATAAGTTGTGAGTTAGGATAAATAAAGACATAGGCACATTTGTATAATATTAATGATAAAGGTGTAATAAATATATATATATATATATATAAGGGCTTTTTATGTATTAAAATTTTGGGGAAAATTTTGCGATGTTACAGTCTCCCCTACTTTTAGGAACTTCGTCCCGAAGTTAAAAGAAAAACACCAGGTATACAATTGGTCGACTACCGAAAACCTTGATAAAATTTCTCACTACCTTAACGTACCTGTAAATTCATGATTACGTTCCGGACCGTAATTATCAATTTACCTTACATTAGGGTTTTGCGTCCTTTTATGACTCTACCGATTGTTGAGCAGGTTCGATAGTCTCCACCAGTCGTTGAGCAGGTTGTAGGGCCTCTCCCGACTGTTGGAAAGACATGATGACCTCTACCAATCGTTGAGTAGGTTGTTTGGTAGTCAACTAATTGTTGTACAAGTAAGCAAGTATGATTATAGATATAGCAATTAGTTCACATTCAAACAAGCATGCACTCAGATGTTATGATAATACTTGAATTTATTACTTGAATCAAAAAGTGTCAATACATAGAATTAAAAAGTAGACATCATTCAAATGGTGGGGTTTGCTGTTAAGTAGCTGGAGGGTCTTGATCTCGATTTAGTTTAGGGCATCGGTTACGGAAATGATTTGGGTTTCCACATTCATAGCATTGACCATAGTTGTATTTACCAGGACGATTAAGATTAGCAACCTGAGCAGGGTTGGTTGGTTGGTTGGTGTTAGGGTTTGGGGACTCACGACATGTGTTGACCAGATGGCCATACCTACCACAATTGGTGCACAGGCGACACACTGAAACAGTGGGGTGATGTCGTTTGCATGTGTTACACAATGGAAAGTTTCTTGTATAGGGTTTCTTGTTAGAAGCTTGTGTAGTGAGGTTTACATTAGGATCCCTAGTCTTGCGCTTCTGGTTCTTGGTAGTTACCGCGGCCACAATACTTGTTTTCTCGCCTTGCCGAACTAAGGTCCCGTTCTTTATGTGATTTCCATCGCCATTTCCATTTCCATTGCCGTTCCCATTCATTGGGATGACTTGAGCCATTTGTTGGGAAATAATCGCAGCCAGTTGGGCATCAACACCTTTGTTGTTTTTGTTGTTGTTGTGGTTGGTGTTGTGGTTGTTGTTACTTTCCTCTTGGTTTTCACCACTGTTATTGCGAGTGCTGCGACGTGGAGACATGATCTATAAGGGACACAATGAAGGTTCAATGTGGCATGAAATGAATGAGGTGATATAAGGAATGTAATCATTTATTCATTAATTAAAACGAATAAACGAAAACGTTGACTTATCAAAGATTCTAAATTCTAATAACATATGAAGACATGCTTTAGCCTATAAGTGAACACTCATCCCGAGAATTCCCAGGTAGGCATCCGGGTCCCTCGTCTGATTGGGATATATGCGCAATGCCAGCCTAGACAGAAGACTCAGAATACAAGCGTTCACCCTTCCAGATTGCACGTGTTCGTTATTAAAATCTAGAACTTCGACGAGATCTCAAGGTGGTTCAGGCTAAACCTGAGGATTTTGTCCTATTAGTCTAAGAGTAGATCCAATGTTGGAGAGCAACCTTCTTTTAAGGATGAAAGTATGGATAAGAAGTAGGAGGGAGATAGAGAATGGCAAGTAAAAGAAGCAAATACTGGTTATAATCCTATGGTTATAGACTAGATTATTTTTCTAATAACCTAATTCCCTATAACCATGGCTCTGATACCAATCTGTAACACCCCAACCGATGGCGGAAACATCGGGATGTCACGTATTGATGATTGTTCAGTAGCTCATGGTGAATAATAAATTTCATTAAATGATTTAAATAAATTACATACAATTGTTCTACAAGAATTCGTACATCAAATTGAATAAAACTATGCACACATCTTCAAGCATTAATTCAAATCTTCAAGCAAGTAGAACCTGAAACATGTTAAGTTGAAAATATTTTGGGTCAACAAAAGTTGGTGAGAATTACATAGGTTTTGATAATCAAATAAAATTGTTGTGCAATTCATGTGTCATGGCAATCTAGTCCATATGTTAAAACATACTAGAAGTAAATCGAGTGCATAATCAACCATTGTGACTGTTGTATTGTGGTACATCCCATACGCTCATGGTTCACTCGTTTATATTGCAGTAACAAACACCCACGCAACCTTTGTAGGAGGCACGTATCCGGGTGGGATTGTCAGTCCAATAGATCTATCAATGTATACCGTTTGGCTGATGAATGTTTATGCTAGAATTGTGCTTACCCTAGTCATGTTCAAGACATAATGCAACATAGAAATACACATGGACACATTGATGATTGAATTGCATAAATATTGTTGTAACATGTTTCACCCCAAAAATGGTGATAAATAGAAAAGGGGCTATGTAAAACTCACCTTAGCAAAATGTTATGTCTCATGAAAAAAATAGAATAATATGTTGTGAATGTATGCGAGGCGAATCCCAAAGACTCAACAACGTAGCTAGTCCAAATTAAAGAAAACGAAAAAGAAAGAATATCAAGCTTCCAATTCGCCAATTACAAGAGCTTATAATCAAAGCTTCAATTGTAGAAGTAATAGACTATAGAAGAAAGGTATGAGGGAAAGTTTAATCGGATTGAAACAATCGATTTAGAGGTGCAAAGTATAATGGGTCATAGGTGGGTCTTTATACTAGTTTTGGAGTCAATTAGCCATTAAAATTGGTCAACACCATAAAGTAAGGTTTTATGATGAATTGACTATTTGACTAAGACTTTGAATGTTTGACTAAGACTTTGACTAGGACTTTGACTATTTGACTCAAGGCTTTATTTAAAAAAAAAAATCTTGTATGTAAAAAAAAAAAGAATTTAGAATCATATTATTATTATTATTATTATTATTATACATTTATGTATGTATATAAGTTGTGAGTTAGGATAAATAAAGACTTAGGCACATTTGTATAATATTAATGATAAAGGTGTAATAAATATATATATATATATATATATATATATATAAGGGCTTTTTATGTATTAAAATTTTGGGGAAAATTTTGCGATGTTACAATATGTAAACTCACCTTAGTGCTAGATTGGAAACCCTTGATATATAAATAAATGTGGCTCGTGTATCTCCAAATATCACCCTATTTCAAGGTAATAAATAAGTGTTGTACAACATGTGGAAAACTTAATAAGTCTAAGTTTTCTAGTCTAAAGTATGCTAGGGTTCTTAATTTGGGGATTAATAATTGATTTATGATTAAATTGGAATAATTGTTAATAACTTAATAAATAAAGAAATAATTAATAAAAATATTTCTAACCAATATTAATTAAAGGTAGTTGGATTATAATGTATGAAATGTGAAAATAATTTTTATAAAATTATTTTCTTAATTAACGAATATATATACATTAATACTTATTTGTCCAAATATAGACTTAATATTTAAAAATATTAAAATTTATAAAATTCGAATCAAAAAACTATATTTCTGATCTAAATGATTAAAAATAATTTATGTGAATTTTTGATGTAAAAATAATGAAAAATGAATTTATTATGATTTATTTATGATTAAAATAACAAAAATCGATTAAAAATAATAAATAAATGATTTTTCTGAAGTAAAATTTATTTCTGGAACCTTTATTGATTTATAAGTTTAAAATAATTTTTGTGGGATTTTATAAAGTCGTTTTGATATTTTTATAGAATTTTGAAGTTATAAATGAAAAAAAAATTTAATATTTATAATACATAATAAATAAATAATTTTTGAAAAATTAAAAGTTGGATAATAAACTTTATCATCAGAATAACTTAAAATAATTTTTGTAGAGTTTATAAACCATGTTTAGTATTTAAAATCTATTTTTTAAAAAAAAATGTAGATTATATAAGTATAAAAGAAATCCAAAAAAAAATGGTTGTATGTGCCAAGGCTCGAACCCGAGTCCTTGGTCGGTCCAACGCTTTGAACACAAACATATCAGCAACTGCGACATATCATCATCCCCAAATACATACAATGAACCCTAGTTTTTCTAATAATCTTAAATAACAAACAATAGCCTCTGATTTGTTGGGGCTATTATTTGTTGATGGCCGATAAACAAAAACCAACAAAGAATTGAGGCTTACACTGGGTATTCGAGTATGATTGAACCGATAAAGCTTGAAAGAAAAAACGCGATTGCACAGGAATTAAGATGTGTTTAAAACAGAAATTGATAGTGCGAAATGAATTTTCGGTGCTTTTAGGCTCTAGGGAAAGGTCCTATTTATACTGATTGCAACAAATTGAACGATTTCAAATTTTTAAATTTGAATGATAAATCGCATAAGAAAAATACGAACATTCTGGTTTGTTTTAGTTATAATTCGCAGTAGGATATGGCCGATAATAGTGTCAACAAACTTCATTCAAAAGGTTAGCAAATAATTCGCTTGAATTAATGTTGGTTAATTAGGCGATTGTTGTGGGTGTTGACTCTCCAAAGTCAACTGGTATGTTATAAACAAGCCTTATGTTTAAAACGCGTAGGACATAAAACAGATATGGCTTTGTGGCTCAGCTGGTTGATGCGTTGATTGTATATGTGGTGGACGCGGGATCGAGTCCCGATCCACCCATTTATTTTTTCTTTTGAATTTTTGAAGTTTTAAACTAATAATTATATATATATATATATATATAATCATAACTTGAGTAAAAATGATAGGAAAAATTTTATTATGCTCGAAATGTCGATATTTGAAGTTTTATTTCATATCTTTCTTTATTACAAAGAGGGTGAAAAAAACGAAACGTTACAGTCTCCCTTACTTTTAGGAACTTCGTCCTGAAGTTGGAGCTGGAGAGTCTGCCGGAAAGAGGTGTGGGTATTTATACTTCATCTGGTCCTTGCGTTCCCAAGTGAACTCTAGACCTCGCTTAGATTTCCAACGAACTTTGACAATCGGGATGCGACTACGCTTAAGTTTCTTGACTCCAGTATCCATGATTTCAACAGGTTTCTCAACAATGTGCACAGTTTCATCAATTTGCACATCTTCAAGAGGGACATGGAGGTTCTCATCGGCTAAACAATTCTTCAGATTCGAAACATGAAAAGTTGGGTGAAGATTTCTTAGCTCGGGTGGAAGATCAAGTTTGTAGGCCACTTTTCCAATCCTGTCAAGCACTTTAAAAGGACCCACATAACGAGGAGCTAGTTTTCCCTTTCTCCCGAAGCGAATCACTCCCTTCCAAGGAGATACCTTAAGAAGTACAAGATCTCTGACTTGAAATTCCAAAGGCTTTCGACGTTTGTCAGCATAACTCTTCTGTTGACTTCTAGCCTTAAGAAGATTATCTTGGATCAGTTGAATCTTGTCTATAGTTTCCTGGATCAGTTCAGGACTAGTGATCTGGGCTTCACCAATCTCAGTCCAACAGACACGCGAACGACACTTACGACCATAAAGTGCCTCAAATGGAGCCATGTTGATACTAGCATGGTAGCTGTTGTTGTACGAGAACTCGACCAAAGGAAGATTAGAATCCCATGCGCCACCAAAATCGATGACACAAGCCCTGAGCATATCTTGAAGAGTCTGGATGGTTCGTTCGGTCTGACCATCCGTCTGAGGATGATAAGCTGTGCTCAGGTTTAACTTGGTACCCAAAGTGTCTTGTAAGGAATCCCAAAAACGAGAGGTGAAACGACCATCACGATCAGAAATGATATCCAAAGGTATACCATGGCGGCATACAATTTCACTTATGTACATCCTTGCCAACCTTTCCACGGAATGTTTCTCACGGATCGGTAAGAAATGAGCTGACTTATTCAAACGATCGATGATTACCCAAATACTGTCATAACCTTTGGGTGTACGAGGGAGTTTAGTGATGAAGTCCATTGTTATGCTCTCCAATTTCCATACAGGGATCTCTGGTTGTTCAAGCATAGCAGCGGGTCTTTGATGTTCAGCCTTGACCTTGGAACATGTGAGACATTTTGCTATAAAAAGAGCAATATCCTTCTTTATTACAGGCCACCAATATGAATACCGAAGATCTTGGTACATTTTATCAGCACCAGGATGAATAGAATAACGAGACTTAGGAGCCTCATTCATAAGAAAAGTACAAAGATCATCGCGGTCAGGAATCCAAAGTCGATTGATAAAATAAAGTAGACCATCAGGTTTAGTTTCAAGTTGATTCTCAGCACCACAAGACATTTCCTGATACCTGTTACTTTGAGTGACTGAGGTATGTTGAGCCTGGAGAATACGGTCCTGAAGATCAGTACGAACTCTTGCACAAAGAAGTTTGATGTGTTCTTTACCACTGAGTGCATCTGCCACAACGTTCGCTTTACCAGGATGGTAGTGAATTTCACAGTCATAGTCGTTAAGTAACTTAACCCAACGTCGTTGCCTCATGTTAAGATCCTTCTGGTTGAAGATATGTTGGAGACTTTTGTGATCTGTGAAGACCACACATTTGGTACCATAAAGATAGTGTCTCCAAATCTTGAGAGCAAAGACGACTGCACCCAATTCTAGATCGTGAGTGGTATAATTCTTTTCATGGATCTTGAGCTGTCTGGACGCATAAGCAAAAACCTTGCCTCGTTGCATAAGAACACAACCAAGACCTTGGTTTGATGCATCACAATAGACCACGGAATCATCATTTCCATCAGGTAAGGTCTAGATAGGAGCTTCACAGAGTTTCTGTTTAAGAATCTCGAATGCTTCCTCTTGTTTTGGTCCCCACTCATAAGGTTTACCCATATGAGTTAAGGAAGTGAGAGGAACAGCGATCTTGGAGAAGTTAGCAATGAATCGACGATAATAACCAGCTAGACCAAGAAAGGAACAAACTTCTGTTGGAGTTTTAGGAACACTCCAATTTTTGACAACTTCGGTCTTTGCGGGATCAACATGAATTTCGTTCTCGTTGATGACGTGACCCAGAAATTGAACTTCCTTACGCCAAAATTCGCACTTTGAGAAGTTGGCATACAGTTGTTCATTCTTGAGGAGATCCAAGATTAAGTGAAGATGTTGTTCGTGATCAGATTTTGATTTGGAATAAATCAAAATATCGTCAATGAAGACGATCACGAACTTGTCGAGATAAGGTTTACAAACCCGATTCATGAAATCCATAAACACTGTGGGAACGTTGGTCAATCCAAAGGGCATGACCATGAATTCGTAATGACCATAATGTGTGTGAAAAGCTGTTTTGGGAATATATTCCTTATGAACTCTGAGCTGATGATAATCAAAACGAAGGTCGATCTTCGAGAAATGAGTTGCTCCTTGAAGTTGGTCAAAAAGATCATCATTTCTAGGTAGAGGATAACGATTCTTGATGGTAAGTTTATTAAGCTCACGATAATCGATACACATCCTAAGAGATCCATCCGTCTTCTTGACGAATAAAACAGGGGCTCCCCAAGGAGAAAAACTGGGGCGGATGAAACCCTTATCTGAGAGTTCTTGGAGTTGACTGGCAATCTCTTGCATCTCAGAGGGTGCAAGACGATAAGGAGATTTGGCGATAGGATTAGCACCAGGTATAAGGTTGATTCTAAATTCCACTTGACGAGAAGGAGGTAAGCCAGGTAGATCCCCTGGAAAAACTTTAGGATAATCCCGAACGATTGGAATATCTTGTATTTTCTTGCCCTTGTCTTTCTTTCTATCACATTAGGCAAGAAAGCCATATACCCCTTTCGTATGTATTTTTAAGCAGTCGTACAAGACATGAGTTTAAGTTCACCACAAGGTTTCTCACCATAAATCATCAAAACGTCACCAGATACAAGAGGGATGCGAATAACTTTCTCAAAGCATAAGATTTCAGCACGGTGGGTTGACAACCAATCCATGCCTACTATGACACCGAAGCTTCCAAGATGCATAGGAATGAGATCAATAGAGAAGGTATGGTCATCAAGGTTCAACTCACAGTTTCGTATAACAGAATCAATCGAGATAGACTTCCCATTAGCTACTTCTACCACTAGGGGTTCCTCTAGGTTGGTTTGGGGCATGTTAAGTAGGGGTTCAAAATTTAGTGACACAAACGACTTATCAGCACCCGAATCAAATAGTATGGAAGCATAGTGGTTATTAACAAGAAACGTACCATTAACCACTTCATTTTTGTTACGGGCTTGATCAGCATTGATGTTGTACGCGCGACCACGAGCACCTTGGTTTTGATTCTGGTTACGGTTTTGGTTCTGGTTACGATTTTTGTTATGGTTCTGGTTTCCACGATTAGGGCACGTGTTCCTGTAATGATCTGGGCTGCAACACTCTTAACACTGACCACGAGCAAGCCTAACATCTTGATGATTGGGAGCTGGAGCATTTCTAGCAGGGTTATTTGGAGCAGTAGGGGCATTAGTAGGAGGAATTCGACAAACATTCATGAGATACCCATACTTTTGACAGTTAGTACAAAAACTACAAGGCGCTTGAGTTGGGTGGTGATAGTTGCAGGTATTACACAAAGGATGGGGTCCAGTATCTGGTTTCTTGTCGGGTTGAGGAGCGGCAACGACTGCAAAATTTCTTGCCTTGCGTTTTTTGTTGGTTGAGGGCTCAGACTTAACCTCATTAGCAGGTTGAGGAGTATCCTTCACAACAGCTTTCTTTGTATCCTTACGAAAAAGAGTGCCATTTTTCACATGGTTATCAGTCAACGTAGCAGCTAGGTGCTTAGCTTCCTCGAGAGTGGCAGGATTTCTTCCCCACATAGTATCCTAAATCTGCATAGGTAAACCTCCAATATACTTTTCAATAGCAACAGGGAGGGGTGTGACCATATGTGGTAGCAAGAGGCTCAGTTCATAAAAACAAGTGTTGTAGGCCAGATTCTCCCCACTGTCCTGGACCAGAATGTGAAGCTCATTCTCTAACTTCTTGACTTCATTACTAGGACAGAACTCCTCCTTCATAATATCTTTATCTTGCTCCCAAGTCAAAGCTAGTGCAACTTCAGCTCCACGAGTCATTTTCTCTTCATTCCACCATGTGAGTGCCCTCTTGTGGAGGACGCTCAAAGCATAACGAACTTTGAGATTATTGGGACACTCACTATTAATGAAGGTATTTTCGATACCCTCGAACCACTGAAGGAGACCAGTGGTTCCTTCGTCCACACTAAACTTAGCAGGGTTGCAAGTTTTGAAGTGTTTGAAGGTGCAATCACGGTGAGCATTCCGGTTCCCATTGTGATTACCATTCCTATTGCCATTTCCATTTCCATTGTCGTTGCCATTCATCTGTATGACTTGAGCCACCAAATTGGGAACTATTGTCGCTATTTGTTGAGCCATTTGTTGGGAAATGATTGCAGCGAGTTGGACATCATTGTTATGGTTGTTTTTGTTGTTTTCACCATCAAGATTGTTGTCATTGCCAAGACGTGTGATGCGACGAGGAGGCATGATCTAATGAAGGTTCAATGAGACATGGAATGAATGAGATAATATAAGGAATGTAATCATTTACTCATTAATTAAAACGAATAAACGAAAACGTTAACTTATCAAAGATTCTAGATTCTAATAACATAGTGAAGACATGCTTTAGCCTATAAGTGAACACTCATCCCGAGAATTCCCAAGTAGGCATCCGGGTCCCTCATCTGATTGGGATATATGCGCAATGCCAGCCTAGACAGGACACTCGAAATACAGGCGTTCACCATTCCAGATTGCACGTGTTCGCTATTAAAATCTAGAACTTCAACGAGATCTCAAGCTGCTTCAGGCTAAACCTGAGGATTTTGTCCTATTAATCTAAAGGTGGATTAGGATTGCAGGAAACAAGTAAGAGTAGAAAACTAGGACTAGGGTAGTATAGGGTGTGGAATAGGGATAAGGATAAGGAAGCAAATAGGGTTACAAGTAGGAGAAGCAAGTACTGTTTTAAATCCTATGGTTATAGACTAGATTATTTTTCTAATAACCTAATTCCCTATAACCATGGCTCAGATACCAATCTGTAACACCCCAACCGATGGTGGAAACATCGGGATGTCACGTATTGATGATTGTTCAGAAGCACATGGTATTTAATGAAAATTTAGATACTTTATTGATAGCATTGAAATATCCCAAAATGAAACATTGTCTAAGAAATTCAAATGCTAGTACATAACATAAAATATATCAAACAACTTCAAATAACTTCTTCAAGCACACCCTAAGCTTCAGCTTCATTGTTCCCTGAAACATGTTAATTTTGAAAATGTTTTTGGGTCAACAAAATGTTGGTGAGAATTACATAGGTTTGTATATTGAATAAAAATGTTGTACAATTCGAGTGCCATGGCTAGTCTAGTACATATGTGAAAACAAACTATCAAGTAAATTGAGTGCATAATCAACCCTTCTGACTAGAATACTGTGGTCCATTCCATATGCATATTGTTCACTCGATTATGTTATGTGTTTGATAACAATTACCCATGCTACCTTTGTAGGAGGTACGCGTATCCGGGTGGGATTGTCAGTCCAATAGATCTGTCATTGTATACTGTCGGCTGATCAATGTCAATGATTATGCTAGAATAATGTTCTTACCCTAGTAATGTTTAAGACATAATGCAACATAGAATAACACATAGACACTTATGATTGAATTGTAAATTGATGTTGTAACATGTTTCACCCCAAAATAGTGAAATGGAAAAAGGGGATATGTAAACTCACCTTAGTTCTAGAATGGAAACCCATGATATATAAATAAATGTGGCTCGTGTATCTCCAAATATCACCCTATTTCAGGGTAATAAATAAGTGTTGTGGAAAACTTAATAAGTCTAAGATTTCTAGTCTAAAGCATGCTAGGGTTCCTAATTTGGGGATTAATAATTGATTTATGATTAAATTGGAATAATTGTTAATAACTTAATAAATAAAGAAATAAATTAATAAAAATATTTCAACCAATATTAATTAAAGGTAGTTGGATTATAATGTAATAAATGTGAAAATAATTTTTATAAAATTATTTTCTTAATTAACGAATATATATACATTAATACTTATTTGTCAAAATATAGACTTAATATTTAAAAATATTAAAATTTATAAAATTCGAATCAAAAAACTATATTTCTGATCTAAATGATTAAAAATAATTTATGTGAATTTTTGATGTAAAAATAATGAAAAATGAATTTATTATGATTTATTTATGAATAAAATAACAAAAATCGATTAAAAATATTAAATAAATGATTTTTCTGAAGTAAAATTTATTTCTGGAACGTTTATTGATTTATAAGTTTAAAATAATTTTTGTGGGATTTTATAAAGTCGTTTTGATATTTTTATACAATTTTGAAGTTATAAATGAAAAAAACTTGTAATATTTATAATATATAATAAATAAATAATTTTTGAAAAATTAAAAGTTGCATAATAAACTTTATCATCAGAATAACTTAAAATAATTTTTGTAGAATTTATAAACCATGTTTAGCATTTAAAATCTATTTTAAAAAAAAAACATGTAGATTATATAAGTATAAAAGAAATCCAAAAAAAATGGTTGTATTTGCCAAGGCTCGAACCCGAGTCCTTGGCCGGTCCAACGCTTTGAACACAAACATATCACCAACTGCGACATATCATCATCCCCAAATACATACAATGAACCCTAGTTTTTCTAATATTCTTAAATAACAAACAATAGCCTCTGATTTGTTGGGGCTATTATTTGTTGATGGCCGATAAACAAAAACCAACAAAGAATTGAGGCTTACAGTGGGTATTCGAGTATGATTTAACCGATAAAGCTTGAAAGAAAAAACACGATCACACAGGAATTAGGATGTGTTTAAAACAGAAATTGATAGTGCGAAATGAATTTTCGGTGCTTTTAGGCTCTAGGGAAAGGTCCTATTTATACTGATTGCAACAAATTGAACGATTTCAAATTTTTAAATTTGAATGATAAATCGCATATGAATAATAGGAACATTCTGGTTTGTTTTAGTTATAATTCGCAGTAGGATATGGCCGATAATAGTGTCAACAAACTTCATTCAAAAGGTTAGCAGATAATTCGCTTGAATTAATGTTGGTTAATTGGGCGATTGTTGTGGTGTTGACTCTCCAAAGTCAACTGGTATGTTATAAACAAGCCTTATGTTTAAAAGGCGTAGGACATAAAACAGATATGGCTTTGTGGCTCAGCTGGTTGATGCGTTGATTGTATATGTGGTGGACGCGGGTTTGAGTCCCGGTCCACCCATTTATTTTTTCTTTTGAATTTTTGAACTTTTAAACTAATAATTATATATATATATATATATATAATCATAACTTGAGTAAAAATGATAGGAAAAATTTTATTATGCCCGAAATGTCGAGATTTGAATTTTTATTTCATAACTTTCTTTATTACAAAGAGGGTGAAAAAAAAAACGAAACATTACAGTCTCCCCTCTTTTAGGAACTTCGTCCCGAAGTTGGAGCTGGAGAGTCTGCTGGAAAGAGGTGTGAGTATTTAGACTTCATCTGGTCCTTGCATTCCCAAGTGAACTCTAGACCTCTCTTAGATTCCCAACGAACTTTAACAATCGGGATGTGACTGCGCTTAAGTTTCTTGACTCCAGTATCCATGATTTCAACAGGTTTCTCAACAATGTGCATATTTTCATCGATTTGCACATCTTCAAGAGGGACATGGAGTTTCTCATCGGCTAAACATTTCTTCAGATTCGAAACATGAAAAGTTGGGCAAACATTTCTTAGCTCGGGTGGAAGATCAAGTTTGTAGGCCACTTTTCCAATCCTGTCATGCACTTTGAAAGGACCCACATAACGAGGAGCTAGTTTTCCCTTTCTCCCGAAGCGAATCACTCCCTTCCAAGGAGATACCTTAAGAAGTACAAGATCCCTGACTTGAAATTCCAAAGGCTTTCGACGTTTGTCAGCATAACTCTTCTGTCGACTTCTAGCCTTAAGAAGATTATCTTGGATCAGTTGAATCTTGTCTGTAGTTTCCTGGATCAGTTCAGGACCAGTGATCTGGCCTTCACCAATCAGTCCAACAGACAAGTGAACGACACTTACGACCATAAAGTGCCTCAAATGGAGCCATGTTGATACTAGCATGGTAGCTGTGGTTGTACGAGAACTCGACCAAAGGAAGATTAGAATCCCATGCGCCACCAAAATCGATGACACAAGCCCTGAGCATATCTTCAAGAGTCTGGATGGCTCGTTCGGTCTGACCATCTATTTGAGGATGATAAGCTGTGCTCAGGTATAACTTGGTACCCAAAGCGTCTTGTAAGGAATCCCAAAAACGCGAGGTAAAACGACCATCACGATCAGAAATGATATCCAAAGGTATACCATGGTAGCATACAATTTCACTCATGTACATCCTTGCCAACCTTTCCACGGAATGTTTCTCACGGATCGGTAAGAAATGAGCTGACTTAGTCAAACAATCGATGATTACCCAAATACTGTCATAGCCTTTGGGTGTACGAGGGAGTTTAGTGATGAAGTCCATTGCTATGCTCTCCTATTTCCATACAGGGATCTCTGGTTGTTCAAGCATACCAACGGGTCGTTGATGTTCAGCCTTGACCTTGGAACATGTGAGACATTTTGCTACAAAAAGAGCAATATCCTTCTTCATTCCAAGCCACCAATACGAATACCGAAGATCTTGGTACATTTTATCAGCACCAGGATGAATAGAATAACGAGACTTAGACTTATGAGCCTCGTTCATAAGAAAAGTACAAAGATCATCGCGGTCAGGAATCCAAAGTCGATTGAGAAAATAAAGTAGACCATCAGGTTTAGTTTCAAGTTGATTCTCAGCACCACAAGACATTTCCTCATACATGTTACTTTGAGTGACTGGGGTATGTTGAGCCTCGAGAATACGGTCCTGAAGATCAGTAAGAACTCTTGCACAAAGAAGTTTGATGCGTTCCTTACGACTGAGTACACCTGCCACAACGTTCGCTTTACTAGGATGGTAGCGAATTTCACAGTCATAGTCGTTAAGTAACTCAACCCAACGTCGTTGCCTCATGTTAAGATCCATCTGGTTGAAGATATGTTGGAGACTTTTGTGATCTGTGAAGACCACACATTTGGTACCATAAGATAGTGTCTCCAAATCTTGAGAGCAAAGACGACTACACCCAATTCTATATCGTGGGTGGTATAATTCTTTTTGTGGATCTTGAGCTATCTGGACGCATAAGCAATAACCTTGCCTCGTTGCATAAGAACACAACCAAGACCTTGGTTTGATGCATCACAATAGACCACGGAATCATCATTTCCATCGGGTAAGGTCAAGATAGGAGCTTCACAGAGATTCTGTTTAAGAATCTCGAATGTTTCCTTTTGTTTTGGTCCCCACTCATAAGGTTTACCCTTATAAGTTAAGGCAGTGAGAGGAACAGCGATCTTGGAGAAGTTAGCAATGAATCGACGATAATAACCAGCTAGACCAAGAAAGGAACGAACTTATGTTGGAGTTTTAAGAATACTCCAATTTTTGACAGCTTCGATCTTTACGGGATCAACATGAATTCCGTTCTCATTGATGACGTGACCCAGAAATTGAACTTCCTTAACACAAAATTCGCACTTTGAGAACTTGGCATACAATTATTCATTCTTGAGGAGATCCAAGAATAAGTGAAGATGTTGTTCGTGATCGGATTTTGATTTGGAATAAAGACGATCACGAACTTGTCGAGATAAGGTTTACAAACCCGATCCATTAAATCCATAAACACTGCGGGAGCGTTGGTCAATCCAAAGTGCATGACCATGAATTCATAATGACCATAACTTGTTCGAAAAGCTGTTTTGGGAATATCTTCCTTATGAACTCTAAGCTGATGATAACCAGAACGAAGGTCAATCTTCGAGAAATGAGTTGCTCCTTGAAGTTGGTCAAAAAGATCATCAATTCTAGGTAGAGGATAACGATTCTTGATGGTAAGTTTATTAAGCTCAGGATAACCGATACAGATCCTGAGAGATCCATCCTTCTTCTTGACGAATAAAACAAGGGCTCCCCAAGCAGAAAAACTAGGGTGGATGAAACCCTTATTTGAGAGTTCCTGGAGTTGACTGGCAAGCTCTTGCATCTCAGAGGGTGCAAGACGATAAGGAGATTTGGCGATCGGATTAGCACCAGGTATAAGATCGATTCTAAATTCCACTTGACGAGAAGGAGGTAAGCCAGGTAGATGCTTGGGAAAAACTTCAGGATAATCCCGAACGATTGGAATATCTTGTATTTTGTTGCCCTTGTCTTTCTTTTCTATCACATTAGCCACGAAAGCCATATACCCCTTTCGTAAGTATTTTTGAGCAGTCGTACAAGACATGAGTTTAAACTCATGTCTTCAAAACGTCACCAGATACAAGAGGGATGCGAATAACTTTCTCAAATCATAAAATTTCAGCACGGTGGGTTGACAACCAATCCATGCCTACTATGACATCGAAGCTTCCAAGATGCATAGGAATGAGATCAATAGAGAAGGTATGGTCATCAAGGTTCAACTCACAGTTTCGTATAACAGAATCAATCGAGATAGACTTGCGATTAGCTAATTCTACCACTAGGGGTTCCTCTAGATTGGGTTGGGGCATGTTAAGTAGGGGTTCAAAATTTAGTGACACAAACAACTTATCAGCACCCGAATCAAATAGTATGGAGCATAGTGGTTATTAAAAAGAAACGTACCATTAACCACTTCATTGTTGTTGCGGACTTAATCAGCATTGATGTTGTACGCGCGACCACGAGCACCTTGGTTTTGATTCTGGTTACGGTTTTGGTTCTGGTTACGATTTTAGTTCTGGTTCTGGTTTCCACGATTAGGGCACGTGTTCCTGTAATGATCTTGGCTGCCACACTCGTAACACTGACAAAGATTAGGACAAACATTTTGATGATTGGGAGCTGGAGCATTTCTAGTAGGGTTATTTGGAGCAGCAGGGGCATTAGTAGGAGGAATTCGACAAACATTCACGAGATGCCCATACTTTTGACAGTTAGTACAAAAACTACAAGGCGCTTGAGTTGGGTGCTGATACTTGCAGGTATTACTCAAAGGATGGGGTCCAGTATATGGTTTCTTGTCGGGTTGAGGAGCGGCAACGACTGCAAAATTTCTTACCTTGCATTTTTTGTTGGTTGAGGGCTCAGACTTAACCTCGTTAGCAGGTTGAGGAGTATCCTTCGCAACAGCTTTCTTTGTATCCTTACGAATAAGAGTGCCATTTTTCACATGGTTATCAGTCAACGTAGCAGCTAGGCGCTTGGCTTCCTCGAGAGTGGCAGGATTTCTTCCCCACACAGTATCCTGAATCTGCATAGGTAAACCTCCAATATACTTTTCAATAGCAACAGGGAGGGGTTTGACCTTATGTGGTACCAAAAGGCTCAGTTCATGGAAACGAGTGTTGTAGGCCAGATTCTGCCCACTGTCCTGGACCAGAATGTGAAACTCATTCTCTAACTTCTTGACTTCATTACGAGGACAGAACTCTTCCTTCATAATATCTTTAACTTGCTCCCAAGTCAAAGCTAGTGCGACTTCAGCTCCAGGAGTCCTTTTCTCTTCGTTCCACCATGTGAGTGCCCTCTTGTGGAGGACGCTCTTAGCATAACGAACTTTGAGATTATTTGGACACTCACTATTAATGAAGGTATTTTTGATATCCACGAACCACTGAAGGAGACCAGGGCTCCTTCGTCCCCGCTAAACTTAGGATTGTTGCAATTGTTGAAGTATTTGAGGGTACAAGCAGGGTTAGCATTCCCGTTCCCATTGTGATTACCATTCCCATTGCCATTTCCATTTCCATTTCCATTTGCATTTCCGTTGCCATTCATCTGTATGACTTGAGCCACCAAATTGGGAACTATTGTCCCTATTTGTTGAGCCATTTGTTGGGAAATGATTGCAGCGAGTTGGACATCATTGTCATGGTTGTTGTTGTTGTTTTCACCATCAAGATTGTTGTCACTGCCAAGACGAGTGCTGCGACGAGGAGGCATGATCTATAAGAGACACAATGAAGGTTCAATGAGACATGGAATGAATGAGATAATATAAGGAATGTAGTCATTTACTCATTAATTAAAACGAATAAACGAAAACGTTGACTTATCAAAGATTCTAGATTCCCAGTTAGGCATCCGGGTCACACGTCTGATTGGGATATATGCGCAATGCCATCCTAGACAGAAGACTCAGAATACAGGCGTTCACCCTTCCAGATTGCACGCGTTCGCTATTAAAATCTAGAACTTTGACGAGATCTCAAGGTGGTTCAGGCTAAACCTGAGGATTTTGTCCTATTAATCTAAAGGTGGATTAGGATTGCAACAGACAAGTAAGTGTAGACAACTTGTAGGACTAGGGTAGTATAGGGTGTGGAATAGGGATTGTAACACCCCAACCGATGGCGGAAACATCGGGATGTCACGTATTGATGATTGTTCAGTAGCTCATGGTAATACATATGTTTAAATAATCCTTTATTTCATTACAAAATTGAATTACATTAAAGTCTACATCAAATAATCAAACAAAGCTTAAAACTTCAAATATCTCCTCATGCTAGCTCTAGACTTCAAGCATCAGTATTTCCTGTTGAGTTTGGAAAAATGGGGGGGTCAACTAGAAGTTGGTGAGAATACATAAGCCATGTCAAGCAAATAGTATAAGTATAAAAGTTTAGCAATTCATATGTCTATCGTAGGTTTAAGTCTACATGAATAAACATAATATGTTGAATCGACATAATCAAACCTCCGACTAGTTTAGGTCCATCCCGTCATCCACGGTTCACCTTAATAATATGTTGGAACGATAACAATCACCCACGCTACCTATGTAGGAGGTACTCGTATCCGGGTGGGATTGTCAATCCAATAGATCTATTATTGAGTATCGTCGGCTTGGCCATAGCTAATGATTATGTAATGTTGAAACTCGTTGAAACTGTTGTTGTTGTTGTCTAATTCATGAGGCATTAAAGTTTACAACTAGACATGCATGTAGAATTGCTTAAGTATAATGTTGCAAGTATGAAGAATTGCATAAACATGGTTACGTAAACTCACCTTAGAAAAGTATTAAGTCTCGAGAAATAGAATATGTGTAGCCCCAAAGTTGCCAATTACAAGAGCTTATAATCAAAGCTTCAATTGTAGAAGTAATAGACTATAGAAGAAGGGTATGAGGGAAAGTTTAATCGGATTGAAACAATCGATTTAGAGGTGCAAAGTATAATGGGTCATAGGTGGGTTTTATACTAGTTTTGGACTCAATTAGCCATTAAAATTGGTCAACACCATAAAGTAAGGTTTATGATGAATTGACTATTTGACTAGGACTTTGACTGTTTGACTAAGACTTTGACTAGGACTTTGACTATGACTTTATTTAAAAAAAAAATCATTAGTTTGAATTAGAAAATAAAAAAACACCGTCTTATAAAATGAAGATTTTATAAATAGAATTAGGATAGGACATATGTCATGATTGAAGATTATTTTTTTTAAGTACAATGATAAAAGGAACTTAGAAAAATAGAGTGCACGGATAAAGATAAGAATACTTAGAAATAAATTAGACTTTATATCATGGATCGGGAAATACTTTAATGCAAAATAAATGAGAAAATTCGTAAGGTTACAGTCTCCCCTACTTTTAAAAACTTCGTCCCGAAGTTATTTAAAAACACAGGTTTGAGGATGGTTGGGTAGAAATTAAGGCAACCGTGGTTTTGAAAATTTTGGGTTAAGGCACGACATGAATTTATAGAATAATCTGCTTTCGAATAATTTGGATAAGAGGTTTGTTATCTGTGAGTTTTAAGGGTAGGATTAGGTGTGTCTTGGAATCGCAAGGCGAATAAGAATCTTAAGTTTTAGAAATCCTAAAAGAAATGCATGAGTTGATGGACTATAGAAAGGCTAAATGAATTATCAGGTAACTAGAGTTTATAATTAGTTTCTCTACCAAAAACCTTGATAGAATTTCACACCACCTTAACGTACCAGTAAATTCATGATTACGTTCCGGACCGCAATCACCAATTTACCTTACATTAGGGTTTTGTGTCCTTCTATGACTCTAAACACATATGTAAGTAATGCAAAATAACCTTGTGATTGAATTGTATACAATGTATCCAAAAATAAGTCCAACTGTTTAGCAGGAAAAAGACTTCTACCAGTCAGTGAGTAAGAACCTCTACCGATTGTTGAGCAGGTGCGATAGCCTCTACCAGTCGTTGAGCAGGTTGTAGGGCCTCTACCGACTGTTGAGCAGGTATGATGACCTCTACCAATCGTTGAGTAGGTCATTTGGTACTCAACTAACTGTTGAGCAAGTACTTCATCCTCTATCAGTTGTTTGATTAAGTGTACCAATTTACACACACACATAAATTGCAAATTGATAATATGTACATGTAAGCAATCAAGTATCAAGTATAGCTTGTGAGTTGTAATAGAGTTGCCCTAGACAAGGTTAATGAGTCTAGGTGTGTCTATAGTAAATAGTTTATATTTCATGAATTCTAGTTTCAAATGTTCGAATATGGTAGATAGTCGAATCCTCATGTAACTAAGGATTATGTTTGATTCAACATACAATCAAGTTTCAATAGTTTGGTTATCATGGGTAACTAGCTCATGTGTGAGAAGGTGAAAGATATGAATTTAGTTCTTGAGAGGATGATGAAAAATCTTGAAGCAGAATCAAGGTTGTGAGAGATAGTGAATGTGAAGGTAGTTGATAAAGAGTTTATTTTATAGTAAGGAGATTATGTAGCAGTGTAAATTTTGGGGTTTGGATCAAAGGTTATAATCAAGTGTATAAGAAAACATGATTGTGGTATATGCCAAATATTGTAAAAATTTGAACAAGTTGAAAGTGAGTGTGTGTCGATGGAGAATTTAGAGGCTAGATATTATTCCTATGGATAAAAAAAATCTTATTTTCAAAATTGGTTTTATACATAAAGCAAAAGTTGTTAAATAGTACAAGCTAAGTGGGCTTTGATTAAAATATTCCCGTTAGTTGGAGATTTCAAACATGACATTAGGTTTTGAAGATCAAGGTTCTATTAAGTGATTTTTAATAGTTTAAAGCATTATATAGAAAATTGTTTGTTACGTCAATAAATAAACAATTGAATTTAAGTTCGAGGACATCTTTTGACAAAAAAATATGTACTTTTTAAAGTTACTAGGTAATGAAAATACAACAGGATTTAGAAATCTTTAGTTTGTGCTAAGGTATGAGGTTATAGTTTTTAAAAATAAGTAACATGTGGAGAAATGAAATAATATTATTTGGGTAGGGTGTTGAATATTTAAAAAGTGGCTAAGATGGTAAGGTGAAGTGTGATTGTGAAATCCATAGATGGTTATGAAATGAGATTGATTTAAGCTGTAAAATTTTGAGATTTTAGAGCTTAGTTTAAGGAAAGTGAGTGTAATCATTTATTCATTAATTAAAACGAATAAACGAAAACGTTGACTTATCAAAACTTCTAGATTCTAATAACATAGTGAAGACATGCTTTAGCCTATAAGTGAACACTCATCCCGAGAATTCCCAGGTAGGCATCTGGGTCCCTCGTCTGATTGGGATTTATGCGCAATGCCAGACCTAGACAGAAAACTCAGAATACAGGCGTTCACCCTTCCAGATTGCACGTGTTCGTTATTAAAATCTAGAACTTCGACGAGATCTTCAAGGTGGTTCAGGCTAAACTTGAGGATTTGTCCTATTAGTCTAAGAGTAGATCTTGTGATGGAGAACAATCTTCTTGTAGGGACTAAAGTAGGGATAAGAAGTAGGAGGGAGATAGAGAATAGAAGCAAGTAAGGTTGCAAGTAAAAGGAGCTAGTACTAGTTAAAATCCTATGGTTATAGACTAGATTATTTTTCTAATAACCTAATTCCCTATAACCATGGCTCTGATACCAATCTGTAACACCCCAACCGATGGCGGAAACATCGGGATGTCACGTATTGATGATTGTTCAGTAGCTCATGGTAATACATATGTTTAAATAATCCTTTATTTCATTACAAAATTGAATTACATTAAAGTCTACATCAAATAATCAAACAAAACTTAAAACTTCAAATATCTCCTCATGCTAGCTCTAGACTTCAAGCATCAGTATTTCCTGTTGAGTTTGGAGAAATGGGGGGGGGGGGGGTCAACTAGAAGTTGGTGAGAATACATAAGCCATGTCAAGCAAATAGTTTAAGTATAAAAGTTTAGCAATTCATATGTCTATCGTAAGTTTAAGTCTACATGAATAAACATATGATGTTGAATCGACATAATCAAACCTCCGACTAGTTTAGGTCCATCCCGTCATCCACGGTTCACCTTAATAATATGTTGGAACGATAACAATCACCCACGCTACCAATGTAGGAGGTACTCGTATCCGGGTGGGATTGTCAATCCAATAGATCTATTATTGAGTATCGTCGGCTTGGCCATAGCTAATGATTATGTAATGTTGAAACTCGTTGAAACTCGTTGAAACTGTTGTTGTTGTCTAATTCATGAGGCATTAAAGTTTACAACTAGACATGCATGTAGAATTGCTTAAGTATAATGTTGCAAGTATGAAGAATTGCATAAACATGGTTACGTAAACTCACCTTAGCAAAGTATTAAGTCTCGAGAAATAGAATATGTGTAGCCCCAAAGTTGCCAATTACAAGAGCTTATAATCAAAGCTTCAATTGTAGAAGTAATAGACTATAGAAGAAAGGTATGAGGGAAAGTTTAATCGGATTGAAACAATCGATTTAGAGGTGCAAAGTATAATGGGTCATAGGTGGTTTTTATACTAGTTTTGGATTCAATTAGCCATTAAAATTGGTCAACACCATAAAGTAAGGTTTTATGATGAATTGACTATTTGACTTGGACTTTGACTGTTTGACTAAGACTTTGACTAGGACTTTGACTATGACTTTATTTAAAAAAAAAATCATTAGTTTGAATTAGAAAATAAAAAAACACCGTCTTATAAAATGACGATTTTATAAATAGAATTAGGATAGGACATATGTCATGATTGAAGATTTTTTTTTTAAGTACAATGATAAAAGGAACTTAGAAAAATAGAGTGCACGGATAAAGATAAGAATACTTAGAAATAAATTAGACTTTATATCATGGATCGGGAAATACTTTAATGCAAAATAAATGGGAAAATTCGTGAGGTTACAGGGATAAGGATAAGGAAGCAAATAGGGTTACAAGTAGGAGAAGCAAGTACTGTTTTAAATCCTATGGTTATAGACTAGATTATCTTTCTAATAACCTAATTCCCTATAACCATGGCTCTGATACCAATCTGTAACACCCCAACCGATGGCGGAAACATCGGGATGTCACGTATTGATGATTGTTCAGTAGCACATGGTATATAATGAAATTTTAGATACTTTATTGATAGCATTGAAATATCACAAAATGAAACATTGTCTAAGAAATTCAAATGCTAGTACATAACATAAAATAAATCAAACAATTTCAAATAACTTCTTCAAGCACACCCTAAGCTCCAGCTTCATTGTTCCCTAAAAATGTTAATTTTGAAAATGTTTTTGGGTTAACAAAATTTTGGTGATAATTACATAGGTTTGTATATTGAATAAAAATGTTGTACAATCCGAGTGCCATGGCTAGTCTAGTACATATGTGAAAACAAACTATCAGGTAAATCGAGTGCATAATCAACCCTTGTGACTAGAATACTGTGGTCCATCCCATACGCATATGGTTCACTCGATTATGTTATGTGTTCGATAACAATCACCCACGCTACCTATGTAAGAGGTACACGTATCCGGGTGGGATTGTCTGTCTAATAGATCTATCATTGTATACCGTTGGCTGATCAATGTTAATGATTATGCTAGAATAATGTGCTTACCCTAGTAATGTTTAAGACATAATGCAACATAGAATAACACATAGACACTTATGATTGAATTGTAAATTGATGTTGTAACATGTTTCACCCCAAAATAGTGAAATGGAAAAAGGGGCTATGTAAACTCACCTTAGTGCTAGAATGGAGACCCTTGATATATAAATAAATGTGGCTCGTGTATCTCTAAATATCACCCTATTTCAAGGTAAGAAATAAGTGTTGGGAAAAACTTAATAAGTCTAAGTTTTCTAGTCTAAAGTATGCTAGGGTTCCTAATTTGGGGATTATTAATTGATTTATGATTAAATTAGAATAATTGTTAATAACTTAATAAATAAAGAAATAATTAATAAAAATATTTCTGACCAACATTAATTAAAGGTAGTTGTATTATAATGTAATAAATGTGACAATAATTTTTATAAAATTATTTTCTTAATTAACGAATATATATACATTAATACTTATTTTTCAAAATATAGACTTAATATTTAAAAATATTAAAATTTATAAATTTCAAATCGAAAAATTATATTTCTGATCTAAATGATTAAAAATAATTTATGTAAAATTTTGATGTAAAAATAATGAAAAATGAATTTATTATGATTTATTTTTTATTAAAATAACAAAATCGATTAAAAATATTAAATAAATGATTTTTCTGAAATAAAATTTATTTCTGGAACATTTATTGATTTATAAGTTAAAAATATTTTTTGTGGGATTTTATAAAGTCGTTTTGATATTTTTATAGAATTTTGAAGTTATAAATGAAAAAACTTGTAATATTTATAATATATAATAAATAAATAATTTTTGAAAAACTAAAAGTTGGATAATAAACTTTATCATTAGAATAACTTAAAATTTCTGTAGAATTTATAAACCATGTTTAGGATTTAAAATCTATTTTTAAAAAAAATGTAGATTATATAAGTATAAAAGAAAACCAAAAAAAAATGTTTGTATGTGCCAAGGCTCGATCCCGAGTCCTTGGCCGGTCCAATGCTTTGAACACAAACATATCACCAACTGATCTATAGATCAGTTGGTGATTATTTTCATATTGTTTGAAATATAATAGGTGCCTGTGACATATCATCATCCCCAAATACATACAATGAACCCTAGTTTTTCTAATAATCTTAAATAACAAACAATAGCCAATGATTTGTGGGGCTATTGTTTGTTGATGGCCGATAAACAAAAACCAACAAAGAATTGAACAGTGGGTATTTGAGTATGATTGAACCGATAAAGCTTGAAAGCAAAAACGCGTTCGCACAGGAATTAAGATGTGTTTAAAACAGAAATTGATAGTGGGAAATGAACTTTCGGTGCTTTTAGGCTCTAGGGAAAGGTCATATTTATACTAATTTCAACGAATTGAACGATTTCAAATTTTTAAATTTGAATGATAAATCGCATAAGAATAATAGGAACATTCTGGATTGTTTTAGTTATAATTCGCAGTAGGATATGGCCGATAATAGTGTCAACAAACTTCATTCAAAAGGTTAGCAGATAATTCGCTTGAATTGTTGGTTAATTGGGCGATTGTTGTGGGTGTTGACTCTCCAAAGTCAACTGGTATGTTATAAACAAGCCTTATGTTTAAAACGCGTAGTACATAAAACAGATATGGCTTTGTGGCTCAGCTGGTTGCTGCATTGATTGTATATGTGGTGGACGCGGGTTCGAGTCCCGGTCCACCCATTTATTTATTTTTTTGAATTTTTGAACTTTTAAACTATTAATTATATATATATATATATATATATATATATATATATATATATATATATATATAATCATAACTTGAGTTATCATATAATCATAACTTGAATTTTTGAACTTTTAAACTATTTTTGAACTTTTAAACTATTAATTATATATATATATATATATATATATTTGAATTTTTGAAGTTTTATTTCATAACGTTCTTTATTACAAAGAGGGTAAAAAAACGAAACGTTACATAAGTCATGTAACACATATTGTTGTCATGCACATATGTGGGTTTGTAGCATGTTTCTCCCCCGAAGCTATAAAATAGAAAAACAATAAAAGGGGCCACGAAACTCACCTGATGTTTGGTTATGTGATCTAGCAAAGTAGAGATATTAAAGTAACTACTGTTCCGAAAAAAAGTGTCCTATGATGTCAAAGACATCTTAAGTTGTGTGTACTTGTTGTTTACCATACAAGTTGTTCACCCGACTTATGGAACCTTGAGTCATGTATATGTGGGCCAATGTTTATGCACGTGAAAATTATTACGTATCTGGTTTGTACTTGCAAAGTGTATTGTTTTGTGTAACCCGGGAGTTTTGAATATGTGCAACGTTATATGTGATCGTGTATGTTTTGATCTAAAAATCGGTTCCTTGACAACTATAATGTTTTGTATTTTAATATAACACTAACTAATAAAATCCCTCGAATCTTGACATTTTAACGTATTTAAAATATTCGTGGCACTAACTATTGCATTTTATCCAATATATTATAAAATGAATATTACATTTTTATCAAAAGATATGCTATAGAAAAATTTGTTTGGTCCGGGACTCGAACCCGCGTCCCAAACGGTTCACCAATTTGCAACACCACCACAAACCAGCTACTCTAACAGCTCCTTTGTGTATTTCCATCAAAGCATATAGTATTCATACACATTTGAAACTCTTGGTCAACTAATCAATAGTCAAACAAATCAGCGATCTTCACGAATGGATTTGAAATCACGCGTTTTTTATCTGAAATAGGAAACTGTGACATCCGTCACCCTCGTCTTTCATCTAATTGACAATAATAGCCCTTCAAATATTTCCGTTATAGTCCCTATACCTTTCAACATTTTCAAGTCTGTTAAAACGTGAGTTACTTTTAAATCTGTAACTTAAACGTGAAAAGTTTAACAAAAGTTTTGGGAAATAGTAATTTTTTTATTTATTTATTCAATTTATTTTTAAATAAAAACATAAGTTTAAGTTTATAAAGTTTTCAAAGCATTTTGGTTAATTTATATTAACTTGGTTAGTGTTTTATAAAGAGAAAACTAACTAAACATGAATAAAACTAACTAAGTTAAACTTCGAGAGACCAATCTTGCCAATAGCCAAAACTTTCAAATCTGATTTCCCTTCCCCTTTGTTCCCACACGTTTTCCCGGTGAAATAATTCCGGCCGCCGGAGTTTTTTTCCGGCGAGCCTCAAACATTCGAGTTGAAGGTCCGTTTCAGTTTCTAGTATTCCCAAAACGTCTCTCCATCAGTTACGAACCATGGGGGATCAGTTGCAAGCGTTTCTTATCTAGATTAATTGAGTTTCAATCGGGTTTTGTTATGTAACCGACCGCACATTTAAAACCAATCAAGCGACTGTTTTTATCAATCAAATCTATAAATCAACATTACCAATTCGTTTCTACACATTCATACATTTTAAACCCACAAAAAAAAAAACACAGCATAATCGGTCCAGAAAGCTGTGAAATCGGACCCTTTATAATTGAGTATATTATCTTCAAGTTCGACCCTTATTACAACTTGTAAGTTTGATCTATTTATGCCGTTTTGTTCCTTATGAGCTTTTGATCAAAAGCCCTATTATTGTTTATGTTAATCGTGTTGTTATCGAGTTTATTTGATTTGGCTAGGGTTAGGGTTTTTGCTTTTAGGATTGGGGAAGAAGAAGATGAGCTTGATTCATAATTTAAATAATATTCTGATTCAAATAATTAAACAAGTGCTTGGATGGTGTAGTGGTTGTAGAGGTGTTAGGTGTGGAGAGGAACTCGGGTTTGAACCCAGGGACGTCACCAACTTTTTCTGTTTTTTATTATTTAAATTATTTTCTTATTTAACTATATTATAATCATTGAAAATTCATATAAATTTATAATATTCATAATAAATTTATTTTTGATCCAAAAATTATGAAAATTTAGGAGTAACTTCTTGACACCTCATAGAAAATTATCATATTTTTATTTTCTCAAAAATAAATTATTTTCATATTTTTATTGATTTAAATTGTTTTAATCATAATTAATTGTTTAAAAATTCATTTTTAATGATTTTAATCTCAAACTTTTTGGGAGATTATTTCTAATCATCATGAACTGAAATAAAAATTATTGGTTCAGAAAACATTTATTTTTATTGATTTTCTTATTTTTAATCATTTAAACATGATTTAATCTAATTAAATTAGTTTTAAATATAAATAAGTTTATAAAAATTATGAGAAAATTATTTTCATTGACTTACATCAGAAATAATCCATTTTCTATAAAAATAGCATTTTTGGATAACGTCTTATATTTTTAGTTTATTTATGTTTAATTAGACACAATTACTTATTTATTTATTTATATTATTTAACATCTATTTTATAAATACTTTTCTTATGAAAAAGAGATGTTGTTATTTTTGAAAATCTAAATTCTCATTTGTTTGGATCATTGTGTAACTCATAATTATTTATTTAAATATTTATGATTATTGTATTTATTTACAATAATTAGTTAAAGTAATTTACTAAATTATTTTGTCGTAATTATTCAAACATATTTTGATCTAAATATTCAATTGGTAATAATTATATTACCTAAAACACATTTACAAACTTTGGTATATTATTTTTAATATACAACTTTTACATTAATTCGACTTATCATAAAAACTCTAATTCCCCAAATCGACTTAGCAAACCCTAATGCCTTAGACCATAGTTACCTTAGACTTTTCCCTTATTAGTATTCTATTACGTTATAGGTTGAATTCCTCGGAATTTCCATTACTTAGCTCACGACCGCTTAAGTTGGATCACTTTCGTAAACTGTGAGTATATCTTTCCCCTTTTTACTATTTACTCTTTTGGGGTGACTCATGTACAATTATTACTAAACTTACGAATATTATTTACAAAGCAATGTACTCATTGATATGTTTTGTGTGAATTGTATGAACGATTTGTCAAAGTCATTAACCTTTGGACCGAACCTAACAATGAGTAATACTACGAATTATATTCCTTGGTCATTGTTATGGGTTTTTTTTTTTTGAACAATGTGTGAACGATTATTAAACGATGTTTAAATGATTATTGAATGATGTGAGGATTGATTTTGACTCTTTTAGATATTACATATATCATAGCACATAAATTGCGAAACACTTTTCTATTATATGTATTCAAACAGGGTATGCTCACCAATACATTTTTGTATTGACCAAATTATTTTCGTACATGTTTCAGGTTCTTATGAGATCATTTCTAAGCTTTTAGAAATTAGACTTAGATTTGAGATTTATTGCATTTCAGTTTTAGATTGAATTTTGTATCTAGTAATTCCTTTCGATGTAATAAATTATTCAATTCAATGTATTCAAATTTACATTTCTAGTCCATGAGCTATTGAACAATTGTCACTACGTGACACCTTGATGTTTAAGCCATCGGTTGGGGTGTTACAGAAACTATCTTGATTGTTTGGTCAATTTCGTGTTTTCCACGACTAATTATAATAAAAACATTCCATTTTTTTCGTGCTAATACGCGTATTGATTCAATGCTTGGTCAAACTTTCTAAATTGACTAATTAGTGGTTGTTAGTATAAATTAAACCTCCCCTAGGTTACCTAAAAGTGCCGATAAACAATCCCCTACCCTCAATTTCTGTTAAATTCCTCGTAATAATCAAGAAGCATCGACGTTTGACTTATTCATCGTGAATCATCGAGCATTGTAAGTGTTAATTTATTACATGGTTTTGTTACACATTACTAGCAGATCAATAACCCCAATGTTTCTGAGGCTATTGTTTGTTGATTGTTTTAATTAGTAAAACTGGGTTCCTAAAGTTTCATTTGGGGAAGATGATCCAGTCGTTCATAGTTTAAAAGTCTTTAGAAAACAAAAACCATCACAATCAGATCTGTGATCCGGTGGTTTGGCTGTTGGTGTATAAACGTTGGAGGCGTGTGGCTTGAGTTCGATCCCAGGCTTCACCGTTTTGGAATTTTGTAATTAATATCAAACCTTAAAGAGTCTTTATAATAAATAGCAACTGTTTCTGAATGTTCTCAGGGTCCAGCCCAGTTGGGGCTGGGCTTGTGATCTAAGTCATGAACTGGCCAAGTGCTCGGGTTCGAGTCTTGGCAGCCAAAATCATTTTTTTTAGCCTTTATATTTATATTTAACCTAATTATCTTTTAAAATAGTTTTTAAATACTAAAATGATTTATAAATCCTATAAAATTTATTTTTTTGTTATTCAATTGGTAAAGTTTATTATACAAATTTTAGTATTTCAAAAATAATTTATTTAATATATATATATAATATATTACAAGTTTATTCATTTATAAATTAAAAATTCTATAAAAATATCTAAACAGTTTTATAAAACTTCACAAAAAATATTTTAAACTTATAAATCAATATATTTTCCAGAATTAAATTTTAATTTCAGAAAAACATTTATTTAGTTTTTTAATTATTTTTTGCTATTTTAATCATAAATAATTCATAATAAATTCATTTTTCACTATTTTTACATCAAAATTTCACATAAATTACTTTTATTCATTTAGATCAGAAATAAAATTTTATGATCTGAAATTTAGGAATTTTAATATTTTAGATATTAATACTATATTTTGACAAATAAATATTAATATATTATATATTCATTTATTTAGAAAAATTATTGTATAAAAATTATTTTCACGTTACAACATCATAAAACAACTACCTGAAACCAAGATCTTACAAAAATTCTTTTTATTTAATTAATTTCTAAATTTCTTTATTTATTATTTCATTAACAATTATTCTAAATTAATAATTAATCAATTGTCAATCGCCAAATTAGGAACCCTAGAATACTTTTAGACTAGAAAACTTAGACTTTTAAGTTTTCCCAATACTTAATTATTGCCTTAAAAATAGGGTGATACTTGGATACACACGAGCCACATTTATTCTATATCAAGGGATTCAATACTAGCACTAAGGTGAGTTTACATAGCCCCTTTTTACTGTTTTACATTTTTTGGGGTGAAACATGTTTAAACATTTGTGATACATTAACAATTACTCATTCTCATTTTGTTGAAACTTGTGGATTCATTTTGACTGTAACAAAAAGACACAGTACAATCATTAACATTGATCAAGCCACATGTTTAGATTATAGCGTTATAGGTCTGACAAACCCATCCCCCTGCATAAATTCAGGGATGATCGAAAATAGTTACACTTTTACTAACTTGCGAGTTAGGTCTCAATTGACACAAGGTTTGATTGTACAAAAGACGCATTGTTACATGTCGGACTCATAGTCTTACATTATACAACTATGATTGTTATACAAACTATTTTTATCTATTATATTCAAAATCCTATGTATTCTCACCAGCTATTTATAGTTAACCTCCCCATCTTTCCAATCACAGGTTTTAGGTTTTACTTGCTATTGGAAGTTGTACAAGTCTTGGATCACATAGGAACTTTGGACTTACTTTATGTAAATCAAGTTTATGTATTTATTAAATTGTATGACAAATTGTTAATTGTTTAGTAATATTCAACTTTCATTTAGTACCATGAGCTATTGAACAATCGTCACTACGTGACACCTCGATGTTTCCGCCATCGGTTGGGGTGTTACAAATTGGTATAAGAGCCATGGTTATAGGGAATTAGGTTATTAGAAAATAATCTAGTCTATAGCCCTAGGACTTTAACCAATACTTGCTCCTCTTACTTGCAACTTTACTTGTTTCTATTCTCTATCTCCATCCTACTTCTTATCCATACCTAGCCCCTACAAGATGATTACTCTGCATCACTGGGTTTACCTTTAGACTCATAGGACAAGATCCTCAGGTCCTAACCTGAACTGCCTCGTTAATCTCGTCAAAGCTCTATATTCTAATAACGAACACATGCAATCTGGAAGGGTGAACGCCTGTATTCTGAGTTTTCTGTCTAGGACTGGCATTGCGCATATATCCCAATCAGAAGAGGGACCCAGATGCCTACTTGGGAATTCTCGGGATGAGTGTTCACTTATAGGCAAAAGCATGTCTTCACTATGTTATTAGAATCTACAAGCTTTGATAAGTCAACGTCTTCGTTTATTCGTTTTAATTAATGAATAAATGATTACACTCCTTATTATATCCCATTAACCTTGATTCATCATATGCCTCATTGAAACCTTCATTGTGTCTCTTACGAATAAGGCCTCCTCGTCGCAGCTCTCGTATTAAAAACGATCATGGCGATGCAAGCATCAACAACAACAACACCAACAATAACAACGACCATGACAATGACAATGTCCAACTCGCTGCGATCATTTCCCAGCAAATGGCTCAACAAATAGCGACATTAGTTCCCAATTTGGTGGCTAAAGTCATTCAAATGAATGGAAATGGCAATGGGAATGGTAATCACAATGGGAATGGCAATGGGAATGGGAATGCTCACCCTATTTGCACCCTCAAGCACTTCAACACTTGCAACCCTCCTAAGTTTAGCACGGACAAAGGAGCCACTAGCCTCCTTCAGTGGCTCGAAGGTATCGAAAATACCTTCATTAATAGCGAGTGCCCTAACAATCTCAAAGTTCGCTATGCTATTAGTGTCCTCCACAAGCGGGCACTCACTTGGTGGAACGAAGAGAAACGGACTCGCGGAGCTGAAGTCGCACTGGCCTTGACTTGTGAGCAAGCTAAAGACATTATGAAGGCGGAATTCTACCCTCGTAATGAAATCAAGAAGTTAGAGGATGAGTTTAACACTTTGGTCCAGGATAGTGGGGAGAATCTGGCCTACAACACTCGTTTCCATGAACTGAGCCTATTGCTACTACATAAGGTCACACCCCTACCTATTGCTATTGAAAAATATATCGGTGGCTTACCCATGCATATTCAGGACACAGTGTGGGGAAGGAACCCTGCTACCCTCGAAGAGGCCAAGCATCTAGCAGCTACCTTAACGGACAATCACGTAAAGAACGGGACATTATTTCGAAAAGGAGAAAAAGCAAGCATTGTAGCCGCAGTAACTACTGAGAACCAGAAGCTCAAGACCAGGGATCTTGATGCAAACCTCACTCCCAAAAACCAAAGAAACCCTACTACACAAGCTATTAACAAGAAACCTTATGCGGGAAACTTTCCTTTGTGTAACACATGCAAACGTCACCATCCCACCGTTTCACCATGTCACTTGTGCACCAGTTTTGGTAAATATGGTCATCTGATCAACACATGTCGTGAAGCCCCAAACCCCAATACCAACCAACCAACCAACCCTGCTCAGGATGCTAATCCTAATCGTCCCGGCAAATACAAATATGGTCAGTGCTATGAATGTGGAGATCCAAACCACTTCTGTAACCGCTGTCCTACCCTAAACCCAGATTAAGACCCTCCAGCTGCCTAATGACCACCCCTACTATTAGATTGTTATTTACTTTTGAATGTTATGTAATGACTCATTTGATTCAAGTAATAAATCTTAGTATTGAATATTTTTGCCTCTTACATGAGAATTTAGTCATCTAATACATTTGAACATACGATTATTCATGACACCTGAAAACATACCTAGTTGAATATGAGCTAATTGCAATATTCACACCTAGACCCATTAACCTTGTCTAGGATAATACAATGACAACCTACATACTATACCTGATACTTGTTGCTTAAATATACGTATTATCAATTTGCAACTTATCTGTGAAACAATAGTTACATTTAATCAACAACTACTAAGGGAAGAAGTACCTTCTCAACAGTTGGTAAAGTTTCTAAACCTACTCATCGATTGGTAGAGGTCATCATGCCTGCTCAACAGTCAGTAGAGGTTGTAATGACCTGCTCAACAATCCGTAGAGGTTCCTACTCACTGACTGGTAGAGGTCTTTTTCCTGCTCAATAGTTGGACTCATATTTGATACATTGTACATGTAAATTGATAAAAAGATTTATTAGACTCATTGATACAAAGGTTCAATCACAAGGTTATACTGCATTACTTACATGTGTGTCTAGAGTCATAGAGGGACACAAAACCCTAATGTAAGGTAAATTGGTGATTGCGATCCAGAACGTAATCATGAATTTACAGGTACATTAAGGTAGTGTGGACTTCTATCAAGGTTTTCGGTAGGTACAAAATAACAAACCCTAGTTATTTGGTAATCCCTCTAGCATTAATGGTCATCCTGTATATCCTTTAAACTCTTACCTTATATCAGACCAATATCATTCAAAAATCTTGAAAACTCTAACCCTACTACAATGCTTCTTTTAACTTCGGGACGAAGTTCCTAAAAGTAGGGGAGACTATAACATTTCGTATTTTAATATAACACTAACTAATAAAATCCCTTGAATCTTGACGTTTTAACGTATTTAAAATATTTGTGGCATTAATTAATGCATTTTATCCAATATATTATAAAATGAAATTTACATTTTTAACAAAAGAAATGCTATAAAAAAATTGTTTGGGCCGGGAGTCGAACCCGCGTCCCAAACGGTTCACCAATTTGCAACAACACCACAAACCAGCTGCTCTAGCAGCTCCTTTGTGTATTTCCATCAAAGCATATGGTATTAATACACATTTGAAACTCTTGGTAAACTAATCAATAGTCAAACAAATCAGCGATCTTCACGTATGGATTCGAAATCACACGTTTTTGATCTGAAATAGGAAACTATCTTGATTGTTTGGTCAATTTCGTGTTTTCCACGACTAATTATAATAAAATCATTCAATATTTTCGTGCTAATACGTGTATGATTCAATGCCTGGTCAAACTTTCTAAATCGACTAATTAGTGGTTGTTAATATAAATAAACCCCCCTAGGTGACCTAAAAGTGACGATAAACAATCCCCTACCCTCCATTTCCGGTAAATTCCTCGTAATAATCAAGAAGCATCGACGTTTGACTTTTCGTTTGACTTATTCATCGTGAATCATCAAGCATTGTAAGTGTTAATTAATACATGGTTTTGTTCCACATTACTAGCCGATCAATAACCCCTATGTTTCTAGGGTTATTGTTTGTTGATTGTTTTAATTGGTAAAACTAGGGTTCGTAAAGTTTCAATTGGGGAAGATGATCCAATCGTTCATAGTTTAATATTCTTTTGAAAAGAAAAACTATCACAATTAGATCTGTGGTCTGGTGGTTTGGTTGTTGGTGTATACACGTTGGACGCGTGTGGCTTGGGTTCAAACCCTAAGAGTCTTTATAATAAATAACAATTGATTCTGAATGTTCTCAAGGTCCAGCCCAGTTGAGGATGGGCTTGTGATTTAAGTCATGAACCGGCCAAGTGCTCGGGTTCGAGTCTTGGCAGCCACAATCCTTTTTTTTAGCCTTTATATTTATATTTAACCTAATTATCTTTTAAAATAGTTTTTAAATACTAAAAATGATTTATAGATCCTATAAAATTTATTTTTTTGTTATTCAAATGGTAAAGTTTATAATACAAATTTTAGTTTTTCAAAAATAATTTATTTAATATATATAAAATATATTACAAGTTTATTCATTTATAAATTAAAAATTCTATAAAAATATCTAAACAGTTTTATAAAATTTCACAAAAATTATTTTAAACTTATAAATTAATAAACTTTCCATAATTAAATATTAATTTCAGAAAAACATTAATTTAGTATTTTTAATTAATTGTTGCTATTTTAATCATAAATAATTCATAATAAATTCATTTTTCACTAATTTTACATCAAAATTTCACATAAATTACTTTTATTCATTTAGATCAGAAATAAAATTTTATGATCTAAAATTTAGGATATTTAATATTTTAGATATTAATACTATATTTTGACAAATAAATATTAATGTATTATATATTCATTAATTTAGAAAATTATTTTATAAAAATTATTTTCACATTACAACATCTTAATACAACTACTTTTAACCAAGATCTTAAAAAAATTCTTTTTATTTAATTAAATTCTAAATTTCTTTATTTATTATTTCATTAACAATTATTCTAAATTAACCATTAATCAACTGTTAATCCCCAAATTAGGAACCCTAGAATACTTTTAGACTAGAAAACTTAGACTTTTAAGTTTTCACAATACTTAATTATTGCCTTTAAAAATAGGGTGATACTTGGATACACACGAGCCACATTTATTCTATATCAAGGGATTCAATACTAGCACTAAGGTGAGTTTACATAGCCCCTTTTTACTGTTTTACAATTTTGGGGTGAAACATGTTTATACATTTTTGATACACTAACAATTACTCATTCTCATTATGTTGAAACTTGTGGATTCATTTTAACTGTAACAAAAAAACACAGTACAATCATTAATATTGATCAAGCCACCTGTTCAGACTCATACTCTTACATTATACAATTGTGATTGTTATACAAACTATTGCTATCTATTATATTAAAAAAACCTATGTATTCTCCCCAACTATTTATAGTTGACCCCGCATCTTTCCAACTCAACATGTTTCAGGATTTACTTGCTATTGGAAGTTGTACAAGTCTTGGATCACATATGAGCTTTGGACGTAGTTTATGTAAATCAAGTTTATGTATTTATTAAATTGTATGACAAATTGTAAATTTTTTAGTAATATTCAACTTCCATTTAGTACCATGAACTATTGAACAATCGTCACTACGTGACACCTTGATGTTTCCGCCATCGGTTGGGGTGTTACAACAACTATTAAAGTCGAGTCTGGTTTATAAAACATCAATCATGGTAGTGATATGCGTACATGCAATTATAAATGTACATGTGTGTGTTTCAAAATCAATCAACAATAAATAAGACAATTCCTTTAGGAAACTATTAACTTATATGCAAGATATGGTCGATCACTATACGACTAGGGGTCAAGAGTCGGATAACAATAGGGTCGATTGTTTTGTAACTCTACAAGTGTTTGAGTGACTTACCTAGAGTCGTATGACAATGAGCTGGTTCAAGAGGCCTCATGTACCATCTTGGAGCTTGGCCTTCTAATGTAGTTTGTAGATAGTTATTTTTGGGTGCAAGAATGGGTTGTGTTTGAGTGATTGCTTCGACCGAGTGTAGGGAGGAAATAAATAAGTGTTGGTGCAAGGTTTCTAGCTCACTCAAGGCTCCTTTATATAGCGTTCATCATGCCAATTACACTTCATTGATATTTGTAGTTTGCAAGTACATTCTAAATTAGTATAAGAAGTTGACATGGAGTGAAAGGGACTTGAGCTTCTTGTGGTTTTGGAGTTCGGCCGAGATTAAGAAAACAAAGGGAATCATTCATGCTTTGGGATAATATCAAGCTTATAGTTGTTCTTAATGAGGTCTATTATGGTGTAAGTAGAGGTGTACTTTGTCTCCAAGTGTAAGGCATGTGGGATGTGGACAAAATGATTGAAAAGTTGTCATGGTGTTGGTGTCCCTTTCGGCCGATTTTGGGGAAGGAAGGAGAATGTTTGTTTGATACTAAGAAGGGTATAGGATCCTCTTTGGATTGTGTGGTAAGTTTAGCTAATTTGTGCAAGTTTTGGTCTCTTGTGTGATAATGACATATGAATGGAAGCTTGGTGTTTGTTTCGGCCGATTAGGAAGATCAAGAAGCTTTCTTGTTGGAGTTAAAATAACATCATGGGGTTGGATAGTGTCATAGATATAGGTTCTAATTTGGTATAAGTGTGATTATTCATTTGTCCCTTGTGGTACCTAGTCTTTCGGCCCAAACAAAAGAACAAAACATATTTGTGGAAAGATCTTGAGTTGGAGTTAAGTGTGGAAAGGCTCTTATTTTGTGTAAGTGTGGCAATCATCTAGATGATCTTAGGTGGTAACCTTGGAGGCATTCAAATTGTCCTATCTAACATATGTATATGTATTTATATACGCATACATATGTGTGTGTATACAAGTCCATTGTTTTGTCCCCATCAATAATATATAATCACATGGTAATATAGATATATATTGTACTTGGCCTATCATACATGTGTGTATATGAAATCGTGGGAGTGTGTATATGATTCGGGAGTGTCAAGTCACTATCAAGAGTGTAAGCGTCTATGCTAGTGCATGTTAGTTGTAGGAAATGTCATTTTCATATTGTATTTAATGTGTATATGTAGTTATCTTGTTGTCCCTATCAAATGTGTTGGCATTGTGACCTCACTAATCGATCATCATCATGAGCATGTGTCGACATTGTCGCAAGTTGTCTTGAAAAGGACTTGTCATGGAACAAGAATTGTGCACATGTTTACTTGTGTGCATTCATGTGTGTATATGTGTGTATATATATATATATATGTACCTAGTTTTGTCTTATCTAAAATACATATGTATATGTACACATGTATTTGCATAAAAAAATAATATAGTTTTAGTCTCATAAAATATTATATGAAAATCCATACCCTTTTGTTGATCCATATGTTGGTCATGGTGTTCGGGTAGAGTTTATTTCCACATGGTTATTCAAAAACTGATGCACACCAACATACTTATCCTAAGCACATAGTGAGGCAAATCAATTAATTGTACGGACTCGACTAGGGGATTTGGCGAGTGTCACGCTTAAAGTGATGGATTGAAAAATAAAAACAACTATAGACTTTGATTGAATATCAATCAGAGCATGTGTGTGATCTCAATGTGTTAAATTGATATTTATAAGATAAACTAGAGCTCTGATACCAATTGTGGATCTATTTTCAGCAGTTTTTATGAACAATTAATGTTTCAAAGTAAATGTGCAGCGGAATAAAACTAATTGTTTTAAGTTAATAGTTCACTTTATGATTCAGTAAATGCTCCCCCTCAAATGGACAAACTAAAATAGCACAAGTGTATCTGAGAAACAAAATAGTAAATGATATAACAGTTGTGAATGCTTAAATGGTTCTCATATATTAGAAAGTGGATGTCTATATATAATAGTGGGTGTGATCCCATCTTTTTATACACAAAAGTAAACGTATATGGGAAGTATAAATCTAATAGTATAATACTACAACAGGCTATATTATTGGAACTTGCAACAAAATATCTATAAAGTAAACAGAAACTCTATAATAACAAATTACTGAAGTATAAAGGCGGTGGGAAGCTTCTATAGAAACTACTAAAGAGTAAACAACTTCTCATGAGTAAATCATCAAAGTTACTCTTTAGATGTTTGTCTGCACATCTTCAAGACTTTAGTCTTCAGTACTTTCAGTCAACTTCTTTCTTTATTACTTTCATCTTTAGTGTTAAGTACTTTGTCATCAACCAAAATGCAGAGAGGATATTAGACTAAGGTTGAAATGCTTATCAATCCTCTTTGACCTAACAATCAACATACCACCAGTGGATAATCCTCCTAAGTAGCTCCTGCATTCATGAAGGAAGTTGGTTAAAGGGACCCAAGCTGCCAAAGACTTGGGTCTGCCTTTTCTTCGACATAAGAAAATATTCTTTAGTATTTATCACTCCTTTTAGGTGTCCTGGATCTTTGGGGACTATTAACCTGTGGTTGGTTAAATTGATTTTTTGGCATCTAATTTGAATAGTTATAGTATCCTCTTTGATTCACTGGCCTTGAAAACTTATTTTGTGGACTATATCCCTCATTGTAATTGTTTCTTGAAAAATTTTGATTATTAGGATAATCTATATCCCTATAATCATTTTGTCTATAACTATTAGTATAATATGTTTATTTTGAACACGTTTGTCACCCTACGGACTCAGGTGACATTGTTGCTTGTGTGGTGGTTGGTACTTGTTGGTAGGAACAAGTGAAACCTGTTTTAAAGATGAAGCATCAGATGTACTTTCCTTACCGGCAGCTTCCTGTCTAGGGATAAAATTGGGGTTTTCAAAATTTTTATTTTCAGGTCTCTTAGACATATCCCTAGACCCGCCATCTTGAGCACTCTCTAATTGTTTCTGCAAATTCTTTTTACCAGAGTTACTCATTTCTTTATTGTTCTCGGACTTAATAGGAGACTTTTCTCTCTTAGCATTAGTCGGTGCGAATGCTTCTCCCTTTTTTGAGGGGACAACAACTTACCACATGTCCTTTTATGTGGCACCTAAAGCATGATCGCATCTCCAGAGGCTTTTTATGTGGCCCCTTAGAGTTTGATACTTCATCACTGACTGATTTGGATGACGATGACCCAAAACGCTCAACACAAACATGTTTTGTTTCCTTCATTGGAGTCTCTTCGTTTTTCACAAACTTGGGGGTTTTTCAAAATTTATTTGGGATATGACTTGTCATTATTTTATTTTGAAACCTTAGGTTTGTGAGCCTCATTAAAAACATAATCAATTTTATCGGGGTGGACAACTTCCATAGGGAATTCTGAGTTAGCATAGACTCTATTAGATCCCTTTAACTTATAAAACTTTTTAGGTTCAACTGATTCACCCCGTAAGCCTTTGTGTTCTCAGTCATCTCACATGACTTCTCAACTTTAACTTCATGTGAAGATTCAACTTTCTCTTCTTATTTAACCTCTTCAGCTTTCTTATTACTAGACACGGTCACATTCTCTATGAATCTAGGTCCATACATTTCATCAGTTACCTCCTTCTCGCTAGGTAAGAATGTGTACTTTCCATTCAAAGGAAATGGGACATCCTGATATCCTATGCCTGCTATCTCATGCTTATCCTTTTGGGAATCTTACATAACATTATAAAGGTAGTTAATGTTGCAACACCGATCGACCTTCCTGTTAAGTTCAGTTATCTTAAGCTTTTGCTCATCTATCTCCTTATTTTTCACAGCAATGATTATTTGTTTTTCAGCTATAGCACGATGAGCTCGATCTAAGTGATCTATCTTTTCTTTAACTACTATATTAAAGTCTTAAGGCCTCTTTCTGCAGCTTTAAGTTTGGTTTTAAGAGCATTTTCTCTAAACTTACTGTTTTGGTTTGTCTCTTTTTTCCGATTTAACAGGATTGCTAAACTTGTACTGTGTTTAGTTAGCTACTCATTTTCATTTATTAGTAAAGCTAGTCTTTTGGTTGTGTCAGCCAGTCTAACATTTTTTTAGGGGCTGGCTTCAGCACAATCAACATATTTATTGCTAGCATCTACAATTAATGAAAGAGGAATGTGTACCTTTTTGGCATCTGAGTCCAGATTTGCCATGTAAGCAATGAACTTCTTTGTTGGCATCCCTTTGGTTTTTGTTGTCAGATCCAACACCATTGTTTTCAACACCTTCTCAATTTCCTCTTTCACCGTAGCATTCACAACATCACTTTTAGAAGTCACTCTTGTCTCATGTCCCTTTTCTTGATTCACTTTATCCTTATCTTTCTAGGCTTCTATGTTTTCCACTGCTTCACTAACTTATTTAGTGATTTCGGCCATAAGAGCTTTATTGCTAGATCCCTCAACACCATCAAGCAAGTAACTCTAGTCATAAGTACCATCAG
The DNA here is from genome assembly GCA_028751855.1 of Ambrosia trifida. Taxonomy (NCBI): domain Eukaryota; kingdom Viridiplantae; phylum Streptophyta; class Magnoliopsida; order Asterales; family Asteraceae; genus Ambrosia; species Ambrosia trifida. Next base: position 68,968,848 of record CM054127.1, read on the forward strand.
GCTTTTCTATAGGTAACACCTTTGAGCTGCTGTTGCTTTGTGGAGGTGCCACTGACGAACTTTACCTTACAGTGTTCCCCTTATTCAGACTCTTTGGATGCGAACACTCTATGGCAAAATGTTGAAAGTTATGATAGTTGTTACACTTTACTATGGATTTATCAAAACATTCTCTACCACCTACAAGTTTTGTCACACCACGCCAATGGCGGAAACACGTGGCGCGACGGTTCAAGAGCATAAAGTCAAGGTTAACGCAAATCACAAGTAATTTAAGAAAATGGGTCATTTATTTAGGCGTCAAATCTTGTTCAAAACATTACACCAAAAGTAAATTGTTTATAACACAAATGGAGAGGTTTCTCAAATATATCCCATAGCCTTGGGAAATAAAGGTGAAACCCCGCAAAATATCCAACGCCGCATAGGAGGATTTCGTGACCCAGCTTGCCATGATTGTCCTCGTCTAATTACCTGAAAGATACGTTTAAAATTTCGTCAATATAAATATATTGGTGAGTTCACAGGTTTTAGTTTCCAAAACTTGAATACTTGGGAAATACCATGTTATGACAATATATAGGAGTTGCAAATTCCTATAAATCTACTTGAGACTATAATCAAACCAAGACGTATAATAATAATGCCCCGCTCCAAGTCGTTACTCGGTATCCTATGACTTAAGTTCAGAATATATGCACCCCAGGCATACACTAATGCATAATCGACGCTATCGATTAGGGGTGGGCCTTGTCAGGCACCAATAGTACTATTCAAATATTCCACCGGTTTCATTTCCCTGAACAAATGATTATAGAGGCGAGGACTCAACCCCGAGTGGCGGTCACACCTCAAGTAATAAATCCGTCAAACATTTTCCCTAACATATCTTTCCCCCGAAAACGTAAAAATAGTTTAAAATGGGGCCGTGAAACTCACCTGAATCGACGTCCGGCTTAACTAAGTAGATAGCAAACAGGGTCTCGCACCTACAAACGTCCTAGACGTATAAGTCACTATCCCTATAGTGCATGTGCCTTGGCAAGTTGTACACCCAACTCCCGACCATAAGTTATTCCAAATTCCGTTTAATTTAGCGCGTATCCTAGTTTTCGTTGGCGTTAGATTACCCTTTGTATTACAAGTTATATATTACTCTTGTTAATATTTCCTTAACTTGTACATTATTATCATCGACTTGACTTCACTTAGCGCATAATTATTTTCCCATTTAAATAATTATACCTAAGATCGCATCGCTCGATATAATATATATTTCAACACTCGACCCGACTCACTTTGCCGCACATTTATTTTCCTATTTAAACAAATATGCTAAGATCTTGTCGTTCGACTGTATATTCTCAACACCCGATTCAACTCACCATACCGTATATTTATTTTCCCATTCAAATAAATGTACTAGGATCTTGTCGGCACGGCATACACATATATATATATATATATATATCTTTGTCTACTCGTCTCGGTTTTCTTTCCCACATATCTACTTTCCCATTAAGTAGATATACTAGAATTTTGCCGAGACGAGCGTATATATATATAAACGTGTAATTTTCCTTGTTAAGTCTATACGTTTGTTTAACGTTTTACTTGTTTACGTTATGTTTTTCTCCCACGAATAATTCCTTCAACACTTAGGAAAGTGTTTATTAGTTTTCACCCATGAAGTATATATATATTTTACTTCCTAAAAATATATATTTTCTCATCTTGCCGCTATGGCATTTTTCTCATGTTTTGTCCGTGTACGGTTCGTTAACGCGTCTTAGCTCGATATCTTAGCTTGATTAGTCAATTTTTCCAAGTTTTTCCCAACATGTGTTTTATAGAAATATTATTCATATTTCTTCCTCCTAACACATGTTACTTGGAAGGTTTAAAATACTTTTGTGTTTTTAACCCAACTTGTTAACTTAGATACAAAAATGCTTCCAATACTTTTATATTCCCATTTATATAAAAGTATTCATTTTTGTACAAGTTTCTCAAGTTTTAATTTTTTTGTTTAACATTTTTATAAAATCTCAATTTTATAAAAATCCTTATGTTAATATAAACCCATATTTTTATAACTTTCACTTTTATAAAAATATACTTTTTATACAAAATACCCAAGTATATCTACTAGTATTTACCAAATCAACCTTGGAAAATTATTACTTATACTTTTGACACCAAGCTTTCCATTATTGCATTTTTGGACTAATAGTTTCTAAAATGTTCATTTTAGTCCTCTAACTTTCAAAGTTACAATATTAGTCCCTTAACTTTCAAATGTTGCATTTTTCCACTCTAACTTCCAAAGTTAGTGTTTTTCACTCAAAATAGTGGACTTTGAAGATTCATCTTTTTATTGTTAAGTTATTTTTGCATCAAAACACTTTTAATAGTCTTATATTTCATATATAAGGCTACTTGTATCTGTGTTTTATGTATTTGTCCATTATATCAAAATTTCATTCTTCTAAGTAAGTAAACTTTAATTTTGCAACTTCTTTATTTATGACATTCCAATATGTTCCACCATACATTATATCATGGATGATCATTTTAAGATGATTAACACTACTTTTTAATACATTCAAGTTCATTCCACAAATCTTAACCAAATCATCATCCTACTTAGTGTATGTGTAAATTTTATACATTTTCATGAACACTACTTTATCATTATCAAATCCATGATCCATTTACATATCTTTAATCATTTATTTTACTCATGTAAAACCTATTAAAGATTATGTTTCAAAACCACATTTTAAACCCTTCATGTACAACTTGCTTCTAAGAACACATACATGAATATTAATAATCAAATCAAGGTTAAGAAGCTTACTACTAGCACAAGGCTAGGGAAGACAAAACCTTGGATTTTGAGAGGGGTTTAGTGTGTTCTTCCTTAATGGTTAAGCTCCAAGCTTGAAACACACAATGGGGGTTTGGATGATGGATTGTTTTAAGTGATTTGAAGATGTAAAAACTTGAAAGAAATATGTGTATGGATGGGGTAAACTCACGGCCCAAAGAAGGAGAAGAAGGAGATGTTTTTGCTTTGTTATCTTATGTATGAACACATGTTATTTATAACCTCACCATATCTTCCATGGATTGCATGTGATCTTACTAAAGATTTAGGAGATTTAAGAAGTACAAAGAAATGATCTTGGATGGATATGTGAACTGTGTGTGTGCCGTGAGATAGAGAGAGGATTGGGAGAGATTTTGTGTGTTAGGATGGACATATAATCTCTTGCAATCTCTTATAATCTTCCAAGATCACACATGAGATTTCTAGATTAGCTTTAAGCACTCAAGTGTGTGTATTTAGGTGGTAGCATGGAAGATTTTGTCTTGGATTCTCTTGGCCATTTGGCCGAAATTTTCTTACAAGGGGAGGCCACTTGTGCATGCTTTATGTACTTGATGGATCTTACATATTATCTTTTCCCATGCATGCTTATTATCTTAGATTAGTAGGTTATTATTAAAACCACTTGCAAGATGGTTACAAGGCCATTTAGGCCGGCCCTTGGTGGGTCTAGGTGGGGTCCACAACTTCAAATATTTACCCAATATTTGTTAAGTTAAATCTCTCGTCGTTCGGGTGTCGTTCGGGTATTTTTCGGGTTTTAATCGCGCGTTATTCGGACATTAATAATACCTTTAATAACCCTTAAATATAGTCTAATTTAAGCGTTGATTGGTTATTTAGGCTTTTGCCGGGTGAAATTATGAGTTATGCGCGTATCGGGTGCGGTACGCGCACTTTATTCGTTACCGGGAGATTTGTATGAGACGTTTCCACTTTTGGTTTTGGAGTTCCAAAACTCATTATAATTTGTGAAAATACCCTTTATTTTATATCCTGGGTGTCCGGGTTCCTTTTCGTTTATATTACCGGGTAATCGCCAACGTCCATACCGGATAGCTTATTCGCACATGATCCTATCATGTTTTACCATTAAACGTATGCATTCCTATGCATTATTTGGAAATTGCTATCTCCTAAAGCCTTGCTAATTAAATCACATATAATTGTATTTAATTACGTTAATCATATATTAATTAATTTGTACGGAATTACCTTATTTTTGCCGGTTGTTACAAGTTTCCTTCCAGTTCGCTCCATAAACTTCTTAGCTCTTTTTTAATGTCATAGCAAGATTCCATTGAAGATCCATCTCCTCCAAGTCATCTAGTTTTATCTGGTCATAATATTAATCAAACATTGTCGGATCATTTATCTTTCCTTGAATATAATTTTCATAAGATGACACAAAGGAAGATAATACTAGAAGTTGTTATTCAGCATACTAAACACTCATTGGGATTGATTTGTAGGACTTGTTGCTGTTGCCTGAATCAGAACTATTCTTACCACTGCTAGTACTCTTTTCATTCCGAGAGGGGATATCTTTGATCTGTATTGATTCACCGGATGTACAAACGGAACAATACTCACCATCTGCATCCAACACAATACTACCAGAATTACCACCCGAGAATAATGTTGTTGCACCTCCCCTGTTGCATTAAATCATTGTCTTTGGCAACAAAATCCGCTCTCGCACCAACTATCTTGGCTTTCTTCTCTTTTAACTCCTTACCATTCGCCTCTCAATTAGACTTAAGCTTTTCAGCTCAACATCTAGGTGGCGAATGCGGTCACTTTCCTTAGCCTCACATGAAGCTTTTCGATCTTTCCAGGCCTTCGCGTGTCGCTCTTCAAGCTTCTGGGTAGCAACCAGCGCATCAGCCAATTTCTTATCTTGCCCCACCCGTTTTTTATTATACTTCGCGACAACATTAATGAAAGCACAACGCCTGTAACACCCCAACCGATGGCGGAAACATCGGGATGTCACGCATTAATGAAAGCACAACGCCAAAAAGAATTTGTACATCCAATGAAAAATGCTAAATCTAAATATACATCTTCAAGCATTAACTCTAATCTTCAAGCAAGCTATAACCTGAAACATGTTAAGTTTGAAAATATTTTGGGTCAACAAAAGTTGGTGAGAATTACATAGGTTTGAATATTGAATAAAAACTTGTACAATTCGAGTGTCATGGCAAGTCTAGTCCATATGTGAAAACAATACTACCCGGTAAATCGTGTGCATAATCAAACCTTGTGACTAGAATATTGTGGTCCATCCCATACGCATATGGTTCACTCGTTTATGTTGCGATAACAATCACCCACGCTACCTATGTAGGAGGTAACGTATCCGGGTGGGGTTGTCAGTCCAATAGATCTATCATTGTGTATCGTTGGCTTGTACGGAGTTAATGATTATGCTAGAATAATTGTGCTTACCGTAGTAATGTTTAAGACATAATGCAACATAGAATAACACATAGACACTTATGTTGAATTGTAAATTGATGTTGAAACATGTTTCACCCCAAAATAGTGAAATGGTAAAAGGGGCTATGTAAACTCACCTTGAATACTTGTTAATTTTGTTAACTCTTGATAATAACGGCAAAATGTTCCGAGATGTTTAACCTAGATAAAAGGACAATTAGGTTTGGAATTTAGTTGAGTTTGTGTTGTCTAAACCTAAGGCATTCTAAAGTTCTAGTGGGGAAAGATATTCGTTTGTTAATCGGTATATCGAAATAAAAATATTTTTATATTTATTGATGATAAAATAATGTATTGTTAAAAGTAAATAATAACTTTAGTTAAGTGTGTGTGTGTGTGTATATATATATATATATATAATTTTAGCTTTTCTAAAAATAAAGCCTATATCTCTACTTTAAAATGTTAAAAAAATAATTTCTAAGAAATTTTGATATAAAACAAGTTTATATATAAAAAAAAAAAAAAAAAAACAGGTTTAAAATAAATTATTTATGATTAAAATGGGTTTAATCATTTAAAAATAATTAAATTTTGTTTTTACGAGACTCAAATTTTATTTAACAAAAGTTTATGAGTTAGTAACAAAACAAAAAAAAACAAAGAAAATAAAGTGTTGTTGGTGGGAATCGAACTTCGGCCCTTGCCCACCATGCGTTTTAACAATCCATCTAACAGCAATTGAGCTGTATCTGTTTGGTGTTAGAGAGCTGATCTTAAATAATCTTAAATGCTGATTAGTGCTCAAAATAAAACAAGCGGAAAAAAAAAAAGAAAGAGACAGGGTTCGAACTCAGGACCAGAATATTAAGGGGCTAATATTTAGATCAAAACAACAAACAAAGGTATGGGTTTGATTGAGACTTACGAATTGCAAGGCCTCCAAGAACGCTCGGTCAACCGAAAGGTCAAAATGCGTCAAATTTTGCGAATTGTAGCGAAACTAAGAGTAAAATTTAAAGTGTTTTTTGTGATTTTCGGCTGGTTTAGGTCTTCTAGGTAGGTTCGATTTATAGTAAACATGTCTGTGAATCGAATTGGAAGTTTGACCTATCCTTTAATGCTACACGCGTTAATTTTGAACAAATTAGGAATGATTTAAGCTATAATGGGTTGATTGTGCATAGATAATTTTGAAGGTCAAGTCTGCAACATTCAAAACAATTAGGATTTCAGAACTTAACTAAATTTCGTGGTCAACTGTTATTAATTGGGTTTAAATCTTGACTTTTGTTTTTTTACAGTCTCTTTATATTTAACCATATCCTAAATTTGAACACAACATATTAAGTTGCCTAGTGGTTGTATTATGTGAGCTTAGTGTTCACCTGGTCATTGACCCAGGTTCAAAACCTTGTATAGGCATTTTTATTTTTATTTTATTTTTATTTTTTTTATGTTGTATAAAAATTTTATATCATAAATGTTTTGTAAAAAAAATGTTATTTATAAGTGAAAATATAGTATAGAACTTGAGCTTTTAAATGTTTTTATCACACAAAATTTATAAACGCTTATGAATTTAAAAAGGTATTATTATTATTATTACTATTATTATTATTAACGATAAAAAATATTTGTGAGTTTAAAACGAGCAAAATAAACCACGGGGAAGTGGGTGAAAATTAGATAAATTTGGAAGAAAATTGTTTTGTTTTTATTAAACCAATTCATTGCGAAAAACATACGATATGTTACAGTCTCCCCTACTTTTGGAAACTTCGTCCTGAAGTTATTAAAAACACAGGGTTGAGGGTGATTGAGTAGAAACTAGGGCAACTGTGGTTTGAAAAATTTGGGTTAAGGCACGACATGAACTTATAGGTAATAGAATAATTTGTTTCGAATAATTTGGATAAGAGGATTGAAAGGTGTAAGTTTTAAGGGTTGGATTAGGTTCGTCTGAAATAGCAAGGAGAATAAGAATCTAGCAAAAATTCTAAACTTATGTTTTAGGAATCCAAAAAGAAATGCATGAGTTGATTGACTCTAGAAAAGTTAAATGAACTACCTGGTAGCTAGAGTTTATAATTGGTTATCCATCTTGATAGAATTTCACACTACCTTAACGTACCTGTAAATTCATGATTACGTTCCGGACCGCAATCACCAATTTACCTTACATTAGGGTTTTGTGTCCTTCTATGACTCTACACGCATGTGTAAAATAACCTTGTGATTGAATCTTTTAATGTACAATAAGTCCAACTGTTGAGCAGGAAAAAGACATCTACCAGTCAATAAGTAGGAACCTCTACCGATTGTTGAGCAGGTGCGATAGCCTCTACCAGTCGTTGAGCAGGTTGTTAGGACCTCTACCGACTGTTGAGCAGGCATGATGACCTCTACCAATCATTAAGTAGGTTATTTGATACTCTACTAACTGTTGAGCAAGTACTTCATCCTCTACCAGTTGTTGATTAAGCGTAACAATTATCACACATAAATTGCAAATTGGTAATATGTTTATGTAAGAAAGTTTATAAATGGAGCATAGTATGTGAGTTGAATGTGTATAGATTTAGATATTAATATAGCAATTAGTTCACATTCAAACAAGCATGCATCCAAGCGTTATGATCATACTAGATAAACAACTCTCAGACAAAAATTTCAATACTAGAATTTATTACTTGAATAAAAAAAACGTCAATACATAGAATTTCAAAAAGCAAATAACGTTCAAATGGTGGGGTTGTTCGTTAAGTAGCTGGAGGGTCTTGATCTCGGTTCAGGTTAGGGCATTTATTACGAAAATGATTGGGGTCGCCACACTCGAAACATTGCCCACGAGCAGGCCAACCATTTTGAGGATTGGGGGCTGGAGCATTTCTAACCGGATTATTCTGAGCAGCAAGGGCATTAGCAGCAGGAATTCGACAAACATATGCAAGATGCCCGTACTTTTGACAATTGGTACACTGACGACAAGGCACTTGGGTTGGGTGGTGATACTGACAGGTGTTACACTTAGGTTGGTTCCCGATATATTGTTTCTTGTTGGGTGGAGCAGTGGCACCTATTGCGAAATTCCTGGCCTTGCGTCTTCCGTTGGTTGAAGACTCAGTTTTAATCTCGATAGCAGGTAGGTTGAGGAGTATCCTTCACAGCAGTTTTCTTTTCCCCTTTCCGAGTCAGGGTTCCTACCTTCACATGGTTATCTGTTAGGGTGACCGCCAAACGCTTTGCTTCCTCGAGAGTAGCAGGGTTCCTTCCCCACACCGTGTCCTGAATCTGCGTGGGTAAGCCACAGATGTATTTTTCGATTGCAATAGGCAAGGGGGTGACCTTATGTGGTAGCAGTAGACTAAGTTCGTGGAAACGAGTGTTGTAGGCTAGGTTTTCTCCACTGTCTTGGGCAAGATCGTGAAACTCATCTTCCAACTTCTTGATTTCATTACGAGGGCAGAACTCCGCCTTCATAACGTCTTTAGCTTGTTCCCAAGTTAAGGCTAGTGCGACTTCAGCTTCTCGAGTCCGTTTCTCATCGTTCCACCATGTGAGTGCCCGCTTGTGAAAAACACTCATAGCATAACGAACTTTGAGATTGTTAGGGCACTCGCTATTAATGAAGGTATTTTCGATACCTTCGAACCACTGAAGGAGGCCAGTGGCTCCTTCATCCCCGCTAAACTTAGGAGGGTTGCAAGAGTTAAAGTGCTTGAGGGTACAAACATGGTGAGCATTCCCGTTCCCATTGCCATTCCCATTGTGATTACCGTTACCATTGCCATTGCCATTTCCATTTCCATTGCCGTTTCCATTCATTTGGATGACTTGAGCCACCAAGTTGGGAACCAAAGTTGCTATTTGTTGCGCCATTTGTTGGGAAATGATCGCAGCCAGTTGGACATTAACGCCATTGTTGTTGTTGTTATTGTTGTTGTTGTTGTTGTTGTGGTTGTGGTTGTTGTTGTTACTGCTCCCTTCCTCATGTTCGTTGTCACTGTTAAGACGAGTGCTGCGACGAGGAGGCATGATCTGTAAGAGACACAATGAAGGTTCAATGAGACATGGAATGTATGAAGGATAATGACGTAATATAAGGAATGTAATCGTTCATCCATTAATTAAAACGAATAAACGAAAACGTTGACTTATCAAAGATTCTAGATTCTAATAACATAGTGAAGACATGCTTTAGCCTATAAGTGAACACTCATCCCGAGAATTCCCAGCTAGGCATCCGGGTCCCTCGTCTGATTGGGATTTATGCGCAATGCCAGTCCTAGACAGAAAACTCAGAATACAGGCGTTCACCCTTCCAGATTGCACGTATTCGTTATTAAAATCTAGAACTTCAACGGGAACTTTAAGGCAGTTCAGGTTAAGACTTGAGAATCTTGTCCTATTAGTCTAAGGGTAGATCCAGTGATGGAGGACAATCTTCTTGTAGGGACTAAAGTAGGGATAAGAAGTAGGAAGGAGATAGAGAATAGAAACAAGTAGGGTTGTAAGTAAAAGGAGCAAATACTGGTTATAATCCTATGGTTATAGACTAGATTATTTTTCTAATAACCTAATTCCCTATAACCATGGCTCTGATACCAATCTGTAACACCCCAACCGATGGCGGAAACATCGGGATGTCACGCATTGATGATTGTTCAGTAGCTCATGGTAAATAATAAATTTCAATAATTAATTAATTGGATTACATACAATAGTTCTAAAAAGAATTTATACATCCAATGAAAAATGCTAAATCTAAATATACATCTTCAAGCATTAACTCTAATCTTCAAGCAAGCTATAACCTGAAACATGTTAAGTTTGAAAATATTTTGGGTCAACAAAAGTTGGTGAGAATTACATAGGTTTGAATATTGAATAAAAACTTGTACAATTCGAGTGTCATGGCAAGTCTAGTCCATATGTGAAAACAATACTACCCGGTAAATCGTGTGCATAATCAAACCTTGTGACTAGAATATTGTGGTCCATCCCATACGCATATGGTTCACTCGTTTATGTTGCGATAACAATCACCCACGCTACCTATGTAGGAGGTAACGTATCCGGGTGGGGTTGTCAGTCCAATAGATCTATCATTGTGTATCGTTGGCTTGTACGGAGTTAATGATTATGCTAGAATAATTGTGCTTACCGTAGTATTGTTTAAGACATAATGCAACATAGAATAACACATAGACACTTATGTTGAATTGTAAATTGATGTTGAAACATGTTTCACCCCAAAATAGTGAAATGGTAAAAGGGGCTATGTAAACTCACCTTGAATACTTGTTAATTTTGTTAACTCTTGATAATAACGGCAAAATGTTCCGAGATGTTTAACCTAGATAAAAGGACAATTAGGTTTGGAATTTAGTTGAGTTTGTGTTGTCTAAACCTAAGGCATTCTAAAGTTCTAGTGGGGAAAGATATTCGTTTGTTAATCGGTATATCGAAATAAAAATATTTTTATATTTATTGATGATAAAATAATGTATTGTTAAAAGTAAATAATAACTTTAGTTAAGTGTGTGTGTGTGTGTATATATATACATATATATATATATATATATATATATATAATTTTAGCTTTTCTTAAAATAAAGCCTATATCTCTGCTTTAAAATGTTAAAAAAATAATTTCTAAGAAATTTTGATATAAAACTAGTTTGTGAAAAGAAAAAAAAAACAGGTTTAAAATAAATTATTTATGATTAAAATGGGTTTAATCATTTAAAAATAATTAAATTTTGTTTTTACGAGACTCAAATTTTATTTAACAAAAGTTTATGAGTTAGTAACAAAAAAAAAAAAAAACAAAGAAAATAAAGTGTTGTTGGTGGGAATCAAACTTTGGTCCTTGCCCACCATGCGTTTTAACAAATCCATCTAACAGCAATTGAGCTGTATCTGTTTGGTGTTAGAGAGCTGATCTTAAATAATCTTAAATGCTGATTAGTGCTCAAAATAAAACAAGTGGAAAAAAAAAAGAAAGAGACAGGGTTCGAACTCAGGACCAGACAGATCCAAAGTTTTAAACATCTACCACGAACCACCATGCCACGGATCTGAATGCGTTTTATGTGTATTCGAAAATTATTTAAGTTATTTTCCTAGCGAGTCATCTTCCCCAATATAACCTTAGAACCCTAGATCTTTCAATTCGCTTAAACGCATATCGAAATAGCAGAATATTAAGGGGCTAATATTTAGATCAAAACAACAAACAAAGGTATGAGTTTGATTGAGACTTAAAATTGCAAGGCCTCCAAGAACGCTCGGTCAACCGAAAGGTCAAAATGCCTCAAATTTTGCGAATTGTAGCGAAACTAAGAGAAAATTTAAATAGTTTTTTGTGATTTTCGGCTGGTTTAGGTCTTCTAGGTAGGTTCGATTTATAGTAAAACATGTCTGTTAATCGAATTGGATGTTTGACCTATCCTTTAATGCTACACGCATTAATTTTGAACAAATTAGGAATGATTTAAGCTATAATGGGTTGATTGTGCATAGATAATTTTGAAGGTCAAGTCTGCAACATTCAAAACAATTAGGATTTCCAAACTTAACTAAATTTCGTGGTCAACTGTTATTAATTGGGTTTGAATCTTGACTTTTGTTTTTTTACAGTCTGTTTATATTTAACCATATCCTAAATTAGAACACAACATATTAAGTTGCCTAGTGGTTGTATTATGTGAGCTTAGTGTTCACCTGGTCATTGACCAAGGTTCAAAACCTTGTATAGGCATTTTTATTTTTATTTTATTTTTATTTTTTTATATTGTATAAAAATTTTATATCATAAATGTTTTGTAAAAAAAATGTTATTTATAAGTGAAAATATAGTATAGAACTTGAGCTTTTAAATGTTTTTATCACACAAAATTTATAAACGCTTATGAATTTAAAAAGGTATTATTATTATTATTACTATTATTATTATTAACGATAAAAAATATTTGTGAGTTTAAAACGAGCAAAATAAACCACGGGGAAGTGGGTGAAAATTAGATAAATTTGGAAGAAAATTGTTTTTTTTTTTTTTATTAAACCAATTCATTGCGAAAAACATACGAAATGTTACAACGCCTATGCTCTAGCTCCTCATGCCTGAGTTTGCTCATGGAGGAAGTCGCCAAAGCCAACCCAACCACCCCATCTTGCAAAAGCAAGGCTCTATCCCGCTTGGCTATGTATTACCATTCCGCGAGCAGGTAGAGTTGTCCAACCATTCTTGAGAATTCTCAATTTTGAAAAACCAAGCATCTTCCTTTAATCCCCACTTAGTCTTGAACACTTTGGCCTTGGGGTCCCTTGGCGTGAAACCCGTAGAAGTAACCCTGGTGTGCAGCGGTTGATTAGTACCAGTGCGGGCGTTGTATCTAAAACACCTTTTCCTTCCCGATGACCTGTATTTGGGGAATCAGAACCTTCCCTGGAAGAAGTAAGGTTTATGGTTGCTGAGTCGGAGCCCACTACGCCAGTTGGCGCAACCCCCGGGGGATGATTCCTTCCAAGGGCTAAGACCCACCACCCTTCTTCCTAGTGAGAGCGTATTATTCCGCCTTCTTGGCGGCCTCATCTTCTTCCTGCCTCTTGGGTTCTTCTTTTTTCTTTTTTAACTCCTTTTCCTTAGCCAGTTTTCTCTTTTCCTCTTCCAACAACTTCCTCTCTGCCTCTCCCTTCCTTGACTCCTCGGCTTCAACCTCTTTTCGCATCCTTTCTTCCTCAAACACCTTTGCCTCTTCCTCTTGTACTTTGCACATTTTCGCTTCAGTTTCGATCGAAGGAAGAAAGCTCAAAGGTAGTGAACAGATGCACCTCTATCAAAATTGACCCACCTAGAAAGGTGTGATATCCCGCAATTTCAGGTTCCTGATTCAACTAAACTCTAGTTACTTGCACCTAGATTCCTTGCATTCTACTTGACTAGAGTTAACAAGATAAGTCACACGTGCACACAGTAGACGTATATGTATCTATGAGCTATCATAAATTGACAAATACATGATTAAATTTATGAGAGTTTATAAATATTAATCTATGTGTGTACATGAACCTCTTACACTCCTAAATGTGCTTGTATATATATATATATATATATATATATATATATATATATGCATATGCACTAGGCTTGATAAGAAAAACTATATTTTGTTAAATACCTCCTAGAAGCTAACACACATACATACATGCATATATAAACACATGTATACATACCCACACACATGGAAGTTTTCTTTTGTCTTTAGTAGCCACCTCCTACTTATAACTAGCCTAAAATTTCGGCCCCCTATACTAGGAAAAGAAAATAAGATAGAAGCTTCCAAACATCACACCAACATCTTATGACAAGCCTAGTAACCATGTGTTGTCACCATCCATCCTAACTCCTAGGGAAGCCACCCTAGGCTAACAAATGAAAACAAGGCACATTGGCTAGAGGTTATGTGATGTAAGCTATCTAGAAGCATGATGAGGTATGCACTTACACTAGATTAGAAATAAAAACAAACATCCATAAAATTCTCATGCAAGACAACTACCCCTAATTGTTTCTACCTAATAAAAATCGGCCAAGAGCTCAAGAAGCTTCCTAACTAGAACCTAGCTTCCTATGATCTATCAATTATAACATTGAGCTATCACTATCCACATGTGCCTACATCTATGAGTTGTCTAAAACACCTTATCCCAACACTAGGAAATTTGCGGCCCATAGTGACATCACAAGAAAAATAATAAGACAAGCTAGGAGCTATCATGTTGATACAAGGCATGCCAATGAGAAGTCACAATCAATTTCCTATCCCTTGCAACCTTCAGCCGAAACAAACAAAAAAAAAAAAAGCATAGGCATGGTTGTCACTAATCTCCAAGAAAAAACTCACCCCTACTTCTAGGACTTAACCATGATTAGTCTTGGCCACAAATGGAAGAGTGGATGAGTTGCCAACCCATGGCCAACTCTTGGAACCCACATTAGGCATGTTGCTAATTTACAATCACCAAAATAGCATAGAACTCTAAACATGTAGCTAATAAAGAAGGTTGGGACTTGCCATTCAAAACACTATATAAAGAGAGCTCACAAGCACTTCATTCTTGCACCACATCTCTCACAATCACCTCTCACTCTCTCTCTCTAAAAACACTCGGCCAAAGATCCCTCTTGGGTGGATTAGCGAGCACTAGAAACTCCAAGTCTACAAGGTTTCCCCTTTCCCACTAACTAGTATCCGGGTAAGTTCTAATCGCTTGTTTTCTTAAGTTCCATCGGCCCCTATTGTGAACCCAAACGTAGACTCTTTGATCACTAGGATCGACCCCAACTAAACATGATAGGTTGATTATTGTGAGATTAATCAAGCTTCTATCATGTGCACATTGTTTCACCTATGTAAATCGATCATGTCATCTAGTGTTAGAGTAATTGTTTACACACGGATTCATGAAACATTTTTTATAGAACATCTTATACATGAAACATGATCTACACCAATTGATGTGGTTCACAAAGTAGGTGCCGAGCTTGTAAGATAAACAAGAACATAGTTTAATATGTCTTAAATGTTCATAGGGAGATCCTTGTTGGAACGATAGTTACTTTCTTTGCTTTGCTAGATCTCTCGCACAAACATCAGGTGAGTTTCACTACTCTTTTTCGTAAAAGCATACGTCTCGGACGAGACAACTTTCTAAACTTTTTCATAGTCCAGTTTGGGACTACTCATACACATCCCAAGTTTGGGGTGCGGTGATTCACGAGGTAAATCTGCTTTCACTAATTCATGCTTTATGTCCTTGATGAATTAAACCAACTCTATCATTGAAGTCCTTCTAAATACCGAATGAGTTACCGGATGGCAAGCGGGTTACTAGTTGATAGCGCTATTAGGTCTCACAAACCTCACATCGTGTGCTAGAGAGCACGGGTGTGAACTATAACTAAACATATTATCATTGTTGATAGACAATGATGCAAGGCACTTTGCTCACTATTGTGGGATCTCGTTGTTTAGCAGTTCGATATTACCGGTTTTAGTTATCATGAGTGGGCTAGCTACCCCTGGCATGTGAAATAGCATTTACCCGTCAAAACATGGTCTGGAGGACCTACGTATTTACCAAATGTGAGCGAAAGATTTTAACAAAAACAGGATTATACGATCATACAAGTCACAAAACCAGGTGCGGAAACCCTAGTTCTGAACAAATTGATAAAACACAAATCAAAACGCAATCAAGATCATTTTCAACATCATTTCATAGATTAACTTCATTCAAATAAGCCTTTACAATCAGTTTATGTTAATCTAGAACACACACACAATATCTCAAAAACAACCTCTGAACCTGACCTCAACACAGACACAACTGACAACTCTGTTACATAATCAAAATCACAAAATCTCTTTATAGACACTGCACGTTCGCCCCTTTTCACTGGTCGAACGTGGACAATTTCCACCTTCGCCCACTTCCAGTGGTCGAATGTGTCTCTTGATCAAGTCCAGTCTACCTTCGCCCTTTATCTATCTACATTCGCCCATTCTAATCTTCCTTCGCCCATAATATATACCTTCGGCCAATCACTAACATGTGTTAATAATGTTTATCCAATCCTTAGTCGCAAAATGCATCAACAAACTCCCCCTCGACTATTGATTGGATAGTTTTCTCTGTTGGTCCATACTCTTGTTCATCAACTTGATTCTGAGCTGTTTCTTCTGCTCAGTAGTCATTGGCGGCTCAAATGTTTTCTTCACAGGCTTAGACACATTGGCTATCTTCACTGTCTTACCAAGTTTACCCTCCAAGTTTCTTCCTGCATTGATGTCATACGCAAAACAAACTCCAACCACTAGAGTGTATTTTCGTGCTTGAGCAAAGTCGTTTGGTTCATAATAGATCGGATTGTAGAACAGCATGATGATGTCTTCAAACGTGCAATTAATCAACCACATAGGATCAAATACATGAACATGCTTGTATTTATCCTTTCCATCTCTCAACACGATCACCGCTTCTGCCTTTCTCCAATCATAATACCAAAAGATAAAATCAGCACTAAAATGCCGTGGCATCGGCATCAACGGTATCTTCCTCATCACATTAGGTGCTTTGTAGATCAAAGTTACTCGCTTCATATTGGTTTGAGGATCAATATCCCTATGAACTTTTCTTCGAGGATATTGAGGCTGAAATCTCTTCCATCTAGTTCGACTTTCCCAAACCAATTTATCTGCGCACCAACCGACATGTGATCCATTTACTTCGGCACCTGACATTGGGAATCTGCATAAATCTCTAACCGCCCAGTATGGTAGAGTAAGCAAGTCACAGAATCTGTTGAAGTACAGAATTCCGGTTTCCCATTTTGCAGCAATACATTTCAGTCTGCCTAAGTAAGTCCACCCGAGAGCTCTGCCTTTGAACTTGGCATTATGAAATCTGTAAAAATTACCTTGAGCTTCAGGCTTTGGTCGGTTCTCATCCATTTCCTTCAATTTCTTCATATAATTCTTCAACTCATCAGACTGGTTAGAAGAATCTTTCTTTTCAGTACCAAATACCTTCTCCACAAACTCTTCACTCCTTTTCTTAGCCTTCTGTTTTGCTGACTTATTTGGTATCTCAGTGAAGTCAGGAAATACTTCATTTTCATCATCTTGTCTGAAGTACTGGGGGAACTCTTCATGAGTTATATCTTCCATTTCCACTTCATTGTTCTCAGGAGTCTGCACATCATCTGAATGACTTCCAATATCCTTTTCAGGAATATTTGGAATCGATTCATCCATCATAAACTCCTTAAAAGTTTTCCCTATCCTCTGTGCAAGACCATCTAGTATTTCTTTTGCCACAGATGCAGGTAATTCCCCTTCTTCATGATCTGGATCTTCATATTCCAACTCATATCTTAAGTCATCAGTCTGGAA
The DNA here is from genome assembly GCA_028751855.1 of Ambrosia trifida. Taxonomy (NCBI): domain Eukaryota; kingdom Viridiplantae; phylum Streptophyta; class Magnoliopsida; order Asterales; family Asteraceae; genus Ambrosia; species Ambrosia trifida. The sequence continues at coordinate 68,986,149 of CM054127.1, forward strand.
TATTTCAGCGAAGCATCCTGTGAACTCAATGGTCCACTCTCTCTTTTCCAACATATCCTTATACAACTGTTTAGCATCATCAGACAGAGATCTCACCTTTTCATTCCAGAAAATACTTTCATCTGAATCAACGTTCTCTCCTTTCTTCTTGGAACTTGATTCTCCAGTATCTTTCTTCTTTGGTGTTCTCTTCTCATAAGTAAATCTAGAAGTATCATCTCCTCCATCATGATCACTTCCACTGCTAAACTCATCTCCTTGCTTTTTCCCAGCACCTTCATCATCATCATCATCATCATCATCATTATTGTCATCATCATCATCATCATCGCTTTTCTCTGATTCATCATCATCCTCATCATCATCTTCTTGTTCTTTCTCAGATTCAGAATCTTCATAATCGACTTTCTGTTCTTCTTCCTCTTCTTCTTCTTCACCCTCTTTCAACTGGGGTGCCCTACTATAAAGCTCTTCAATCAAATTACTAAGGCGTTTGTTTTCATTCCTTAGTTCTTTGTTATCTGCCTTAATCAATTTGATCCTACCCTTGTTTCTTTCACACTTCCTTTCAAGCTTCTCATTCTTAGCTTCAATCATCTTAATCTTATCATTTATATCATCCTGATTAGATTTCGAAGCAACCACGATCTGAAGCATTTTCTCCTCATTCTGCTTGAATTTGGCAATCTCAGCTTGTTGAGCAACCAACATCTTCATCATATCTTCCATTTTCTTATTCACTTGCTTCATGACATCATCATCCACAGTTACTTTCTTCGACTTTGATTTGGATGGCTCAACTTCAACTACTTTCTCCTTCTGAGGCTTTTTGAACATATCGAGCACTTTATCCAAATCGGCATTGAATTGATCGATTGGTAAAGTCTCTGCCTCTTTTGTTTTCTTCTGCTTCTTGGCGACAGGTGAAGATAGCTTAGATGGTGTACCAGCATCAGGTAATCTTTTACCTTTCAATAACTGAGCTAACTCTTTCTCCCTCAGCTCTTTTACACTTGACTTCTTGGCCATGGTCTTTTGCTTCTTTGTTTTTCTGGGCAAATTAACCACCACAGTATCTCCAACACTCAGCTCTGCCAGGTCAACACCTAGACTTTCATCTTCAACAGTTTTCTTCCTCCTCTCAGCTTCTTCAATCGACTTGTTCAAGGATTCAGACTCACCAACCATAGTGGCCTTACGTTTGGTGGTCCTCACATTTTCATCATCAGAATCCCACTGCTCATCAACCTCAGTCTCTTCTGAATCTACCGACTCTTCGTCCACCAAACCTGATCCTTTCTTTGCCGTCGATTTCTTTCTAACCACTTGTTGCTTAGAACTTCCCTGATCCACAGTCTTTCCCTTGCCCTTCCCTTTGGCTCCAGGATTGACTACTTGCCGTTTCCTCTTAGTGCTTGAATCAACATACACTAAGGGATCATCGTTGTCCGAGTCACTGTTATCATGTCTTGCTTTGTTCTTGCCAGGATCAGTGTAATCCGGACGAGCCAAAGCACCAAATAATCTCCTGTTAGGTGGCTTCTCACTATCAGGCACACCTTTGTAACCCTTCATTCTCATCAATGTTCTAATGCTCATATGATCTTGACCTAGGATCATAGTCGGATCCTTTTTCAACATAGGATACTTGTAGTCAAAGATCTTCATTAGAAATCTCGGATACAACATGAACTTCTTGTTCTTCATTCCTTTCAGCATCTCCAGCATATGATCAAGAATCATCCCAGATACATTAAATGGTTTGTTGAGTGTCAACGCAACCATTAATGAACTTAAACTCCTTCTCATAACATCATACCCACCGCTCACACACCCAAATACGTGGATAAGAACATGTGCAAAATACTTATACTGCACTCCCAGCTTCCCCTTATACATAGATCCGTCAGTAATTGGACCTTTGTATTTCATCCGTAAGAAACATGCTTTTTCTCAGTCCATGACAACTCCATGGGATCTTCACTATCTTCAAACATTATCTGTAACGCTTCCCGAATATCAGCTTCAGTCAAGAACATCTCCATATCCTGAATCTTGCTCTTGATGATCGTTTGATTCTCCCAGTAGTCATACTTCGCATTTTGGTAGAAATCTTCAATGATGTCTTTGTATATGATGGTTGGTGTGGCTAATGCATGAACTATCCTGCTCCTCTTCAGAAACTCTATAATCCCAGTGAATTCCGTATTCTTCTCTACATCTCCGAGATAAGCGCAACAGTTATGCGACCTTTCAAATGGCCAACTGCTTGGAACTGACGTTTCTGCCTCTGGCACTGGATCTGGAACTATAGTCTCAGCTGGAGTTTCCACATTTTCTACTGGTGCTTCAACATTCTCAGATTGATCAGCCATCTGCACATTAAAATCAAACAAACACGTCAAAATACAAAAACGACAAAAATTACAAAAATTCTGGTCAAAAACATTCTGCACATTCGCCCGTTTTAGAATGGTCGAATGTGAGATAATTTTGGTCGAATGAGAAAATTTTGGTCGAATGTGAAAATGATCTTAGTAAAAAGTCACTTTCGTCCAATTTAATGTACATTCGCCCAAACCACTTCCACCTTCGCCCGGTTTTTGAACCGAAGGTGAAAAATGTTTTGCCCAAAATTTAAAATTTTGCCAATGTTGTTTTTAAACCATAAAACTGATTCAAATGTGTCCTATATTGGCCGATCAACACTCGTGTATAACCAATTTTCCTCAAATATCAATTTACATCAGTTTTTAAAGCAAAATTAGGTTAAAACAGTCAATTCAATCGATTAAACAATCAAATGATGTTTAAAACCTAATTCCTTCATTCTTCTCCCCCTAAAACTGATGTGAATTGAATGTTAAACAAGATCAAACATTATTAAACATCCTAAGACCCCTAATTTGAAACCCTAGGTCCGGTTTTAAAATCACGACGATTCTGATCTGTATACATCTTCAATACCTGTGAAATAAGTCTCAAAATGATCAGTAAAGTGTAGGGAACAAGTCAGTGTATCAGAAGAAAAACGAGCAACAAGGTCTGGTTATCAAGAAAGTTTGAAAAATTTTTGAATGTGGGGATCGAACCTGAAAGGCTTTATATATAGGATCCACTTTCGCCCGTTTGGTGTGGACGAATGTGGGTGAAGTCCACATTCGCCCCAAATGAATGGCACAAATGTGAAAACAATTCCACCTTCGCCCCTATTTAAAGACCCGAAGGTGAAAAATGTACCCGGAAGTGGAATTGACACCCGGAAGTGAAAAATTCCACATTCGTCCAAAACCAAAGTGGTCGAAGGTGATGATTTTTCCACCTTCGACCCATTTAAGGGGCGAATGTGAAATGGAAAAATCTGAAAATTTCGCCAAATCACGAATTCGAATCCCGTTCAACATTTTTTAATCCGTTAAACTTCCAAAACTCAAATTTTCACATTTTGAATGAATACAAAGTCCAGATGGTGTCATCAAATCTCAGAAATTGCCTATCAAGCATCCCCGGTTATCAAAAAATAAAGCAGAAATGCAAATCTTTTGGGTTTTCTGAAAAAAAATTTTTATCAAAACACACCTAAAATCTGTTTGGATTTTGTATCTTTTTGACAATAAAAGTAAAATACAACAAAGTAAATGAAAGCAGTAAACATTTTGTGATTTCCGGTAAGAGGATCATATCAGTTTTCTGAGAAATCTGAGCACAGCGTTGATCTGTTTCAATATTATCATTAGAAACAATATGTGACACGGCAATTGCTGATATTGTGGTCCACATAAGCTCACATGCAGACAGTTACGCAATGCTTTAAAATGATACGAATTAGATGTATTAGACTAACACATTGTGGTTCCCACACACACGACATACTCCCGTATCAAGAAATAAATGCACAAAGACTCATTGTAAAGCGTGATTATGCTTTCGTCGTCTGTAATTGTTCAAGATATAATGCATAGAGGTATACAGGTCAGCAAATTAATGCAGCAAAGCAACATATGCACTATACCAGGTTGAGGACTGATATTAATCATGATTTGCATCAATGATCAATACGATATTATAGATAATCTTTGATCATCATATAATATGGAAAGTTCCTCAATTCGGTAACTTTAGGATTTGGCATATAGCTCTTTTATAAAGACATCCTGTCTGATCTAGGTCCGTAATGACTTACAGCAGAAGATCAGATAGGCTATCCCCAGATAACTAATAACATAACGACCCTAAACCTCCGAGTTTTGAACAAGTACCCTATCAACCGAAATTACGGTACTAAGACCATATGCCCATGAGGTGTTCAGCCACAAACGCGTAGTTTGTTATGTTTGTATCACTAATGCACGCAATATTTAGTCTACGAAGCCTATCAGCATATCACACGTAATCAACATACGTCTCATTAAACTATACAATTCTTTAGCCTGTGTCAGATCCCCACTGATGTACTATCATTTCCTCCTTTTATCCAGGAAATCATTTTGGTTTTTCTAATTTTTAGGTATTTTGAAAATTTTTCAATGTTTTTGGTTTTTCTGATAAAATGACTCCCCCTAAAATAAAGAACATATTTTTGGGTTTTTAATTTTTCTGAAAAACAAAACAAAAATTTTAAAGAAACAATCCACTTGAAAGCATCAACTTCTTTGAGAATTAAACAATCCTCTCGAAAGCATCAACTTCTTTGAGGATTATGATAGTAAAGAGAAATTCCCAATTATCAAAGAGAAATTCCCAATTAGCAAAAATTTAAAACTAAAACTAAAAATTAAAAAATGATAAACCGAGGAGCCGATTAGTCCTGTTTTTCCTTTATATTGTTTACTTTTAAAAGATATTCAAAGCGGGTTCTGTCAAAAGCTTTTGTAAACAAATCTGCACGTTGGTAGTCAGTATGGATTTTGACCATATCTATCAATTCCTTAGCGTAACAATCACGGATAAAATGATATTTAATCCGGATATGTTTTGCTTTAGAATGATTTTCAGTATTTTTAGTTAATGCAATTGCGGCTTCGTTGTCACAGTGTATAGGGGTTTTAAGAAACTGCAAACCGTAATCGACCATCTGTTGTTGGATCCAGAGCACTTGCGAACAGCAACTCGAGGCTGAAATGTACTCGGCTTCACATGTAGACAGTGCGACGGAAGTCTGTTTCTTGCATTGCCAGGTAATTAACCTGCTCCCTAAAAACTGGCAACCAGCTGTTGTTGATTTGCTATCTTTGTCACAGCCGCCCCAATCTGCATCACTAAAAGCAATAAAATCAAAATCATCATCATTAGGGTACCAAAGTCCTTTTGATGGACAACCCTTCAGATATCGAAGGATACGCTTGACCGCCGTCAGATGACTTTGTTTCGGCTTCGATTGATAGCGAGCACAGAGACACGTTGCATACATAATATCTGGTCGAAACGCTGTCAAATACATCAAAGATCCGATGATTGCTCTGTATGTAAATGGGTCTGTCAGCTCCCCCTTAGCGTCCACTCCAATCGCGTGATTGGGTTGAATCGGGGTATCCATCGGCTTAGAATCCTCCATCTTGAATCGGCTCAAGATGTCGGATACATATTTCGTCTGGTGAATGAAAATCCCGTCGGGTCTTTGATCCACCTGTAAGCCGAGGAAAAACTGCATCTCCCCCATAGCGCTCATTTCGAACTTTTCTTGCATAACAGTTTCGAATTCCCTGCACAAAAGTTCGTTAGTTGAACCAAATATAATATCATCAACGTAAATCTGTACTAGAAGCAAGTCATCTCCCGTCTTCTTCGTAAAGAGGGTGCAATCGACGAGGCCGCGCTTGAATCCTTTGGAGATGAGGTATGTACTTAGCTCCTCGTACCACTGTCTTGGAGCCTGGTGCAAACCATATAAAGCTTTGTTCAGCACGTAGACCTTGTCCCGGTGGATTGGGTCCTCAAAGCCTGGTGGCTGCCCGACATAAACCTCCTCCTTGACTTTCCCGTACAAAAATGCGCTCTTGACGTCCATTTGATAGACTTTGAATTTCTTGTACGAAGCAAACGCAAGGAACATCCGAATAGCTTCCATTCTTGCTACTGGTGCATAGATTTCGTTGTAATCAATCCCTTCGATTTGATGGAAACCCTGCACGACCAATCTGGCTTTGTTGCGAACAATAACTCCACGATCATCCTTTTTGCACTTAAACACCCACTTAGTGCCTATTTTCTTTCTTCCCGGCGGCAAATCTGTGAGCGTCCAAACTCCTAATTTCTGGAATTGCAATAACTCCTCCTGCATTGCCTCAACCCAGGCATCTTCATTCAAAGCGTCTTTGTATGTCCTTGGCTCTACCTGCGACACATAACATGCAAACGACCAATCATTTTGACTACCAGATTTCTGAATTTTGGCATACAATGCTAAAGCACCAAAACTCTCTGGCGAGTTAACGCTTTTCAGCTGCCCTCTGGTCATAACACCACTTCCAGGATCACCTATAACTTTCTCTAGCGGGTGAATACGATGAATCCGAGATTCCGGATTAACAGGTACAATCACTCCCGTCTAAGCAGTCAAGTTTTCTACAGCATCCTGATCATGACCCGTGTTTGATGATGAAGCAACATCTGGATTTGGAGTTGGGTTCACAGTTTGCTCTTCTAATTCTTCTGCATGTTCAAGAACGGCTTCTTCAAATTGTTCATCTTCAGATTCTGAAGTGTCTAGTGAAGTTGAAGCTTCTTGAAACATCTCTTCTTCTTGTATAGGAGCACTGGTATCATTAGAAGCTGGTGGGGGGTTTACGGTGATTGGACGCATCAACGGTGAAGTTGCCGCGTTTTCACACTCGTAAAGTAATCTGATAACAGTTTCTTCAACCAAGCTATCTAGGTTGAATGATTCAAAGAAATCTTTGTAATCAAACTTCCAATCAGGGCCCGTTCCTTGCAAATTTTGAGTGTATCGTTGAACTTCTACGTTAGCCCAATCCTCCACTTGACGAGTTCGCTTATTGAATACCCGTTTGAGCGGGGTTGCATATCCAACAAAATATCCCTCCTCAGCTTTAGGACTAAACTTCTCGCTTGGATTCAACATCGTGCATGGCGCCCCAAATGGTTCTAGATACTCTAAATTGGGCTTTCGTCGGTGTAACAGCTCATAAGATGTTTTACCAAACTTCTTCACTGTTAGAACCCGATTTAATGTATAATTTGCTGCATAAATCGCCTCATTCCAGAACATTACCGGAAGATTTGAGTCAGCGAGCATTGTTCTAGCCGCCTCAATTAGAGTCCTATTCTTTCTTTCAGCAACACCGTTCTGTTGCGGGGTATACGGAGCCGAATACTCATGATGTATCCCTTTGCTTTCACAAAGTTCATCCATCTTGGCGTTTTTGAACTCCGTCCCGTTGTCACTCCTGATTCTTTTTATCTTCAAACTGTAGATATTCTCCAATCGAGTGAACAGAACTTGTAGGTTGGTAAAGGTGTCGCTTTTGTTCTTCAAACACATCACCCATGAAAATCTTGAATAATCATCAGTAACGACTAAACAATAAAGCTCTCCAAGATGACTTTTGCGCTTGACTGGTCCGAAAAGGTCCATGTGCAATCGCTCAAGCGGCATCTCAACAGAGTTAACTTTCTTCACTTTATGGGACTGTTTGTGTTGTTTTCCTTTCATACAGCTTACACACTTGTCGTTCAGATGGAAATGTTTCACGTTTACTCCATCAACAAGTCCATTTCTCACCAATTGATTCCTTTTCCTCAGATGAATGTGCCCCATTCTGCGGTGCCACATTATCGATTCTTTCTCGGTCGCCTTGGATAGAAAGCATGTTATCTGCCCCTGTGATGTCATCGCCTTGGACATGTCAAGAATATAAAGATTGTTGACTCGAGGTGCCATCAACATAACCCACTCCTTTGGAATTTTGAAGCCCGGTTTGAGAATATAGCAGGATTTGTCATCAAAATGCACAGAAAATTGTTTATCGCATATTTGACTGACGCTCAACAAATTATAATCTATCTGCTTGACATAAGAAATCCGCTCGAAAGTCACAATCCCATTACTCACGCTTCCTTCCATCGTAATATATCCTCCTTTATTACCCGCGAACGCGACATATCCTCCATTAATATTTTTCACATCAAACAGCAATGCAAGATTCCCCGTCATGTGGCCTGAAGCTCCACTATCAACAATCCTGAGACTGCTAATAGGGCCAGCTGAAGCTCCCTGCACACAAAAAGTAAATCATTTAGTTCTTTCGGGGGACCCAAGCCTGAGTCTTGGGCCTTTGAACATCGGTTTTCAAAGAAACATCCTCATTAACTTTTTCAACAACTTTCTGTTTTGGATCAATCTTTTTCTGATTGTTCAAAACACTTTCATTTTTCTCACTTACCTTCGAAGTAGAAGCTCCTGAAGTACCATTAGGTGTCCAAGATTGTTCAGACCTTTTAAGAATACGAATTTGAGATTTTGGTTTCTCAATTGGTTTCTGAACATTGTTACCAAAAGTAACTTTCTTAGCAACCTTATCTGAGTTAACAGACTTAGGTCCAACATTTGATTTGACAATCGGTTTTTGTGGAACCTTTTGCCTATCAACTGTTGAGTTCACCACAGGCTTTCTCCAAGATTGTTCCATAGCAATCCGATTCCTTTGATCATATTGAAATGGACGATTGTTCCTCATTTGAAAATTGTTTTGATTATAAAACTGTTGTTGTTGATGAACAACTCGTCTATGTGGTGGATTATAATGATCAATCGGCTTTCTCATGGAATTTCTAACTTCAACCTCATGTCTTTTATGCCTTACATATGGACACTGAGCAAGTAAATGCCCGCGTTCTCCACATTTAAAGCATTTTCTATATTCCTCAAACACATAATGAGCATTTGGTGGAGCAAATGATCTAACAGAAAATTGATCATTATACTGTTGATTCCTCAAACTCTCAGGAAGTGGTCCTTTCGAGTAAGAGGGCTCATGAAAACCATTTGCTTTGTCATTTGGTCGAATGAACTCGGTGACATGGACCTTTGGTTCTTGAGGAACTTCTGAAAACAGTTTCTTTAAGATTTCTGGTGGAATTTCGTTGGTTCTCTCATGTTTTGGAAACCATATTGTGCTTTCTTGCCAGATTTTATCAAGTTTAGAATAGTTAACGTTTTTGATTGGAAATTCCTCATCAGAAATGATCTTATCGGATCCTTCCATCCGATAAAACACCTTGACAGGTTTGTCACTTGGTTCATTCAACTCATTCATTTTAACCACATTCTTAACACCATTATCTTTCTTAACATCAATCTTTTCAGACTTTTTATCACGATTAGCATTTGCCATCGGATGAACATGATCAGATGGTGACATTGGTTCAGTAGTAATGATGTGATTTTCTTTTGGAATCTCACATTCATTAACAGATTGATCACTACCAGTATCATCATTTTCTGAGTCTGAATTTTCACTCTCAGCATAAACACCCTCATTGTTCAAGCCCAAAATCGATCTCACATCGGAATAAGGATCACCAATACTCGAGGTATTAGATTCCATTTCCGATGATGAGTCTGATTTTACCGAACTCTCCGGTATAACTTGGTGATAGTTATGATTTTCAAAAAGAACCGGAGATGGTACAGACTTGTAATTGGTGGTGTTATCATCAATGATATGATCTACCACATAAGCAACATTCTTATAACTTTCCAACTTTTTGTTCACCTTTTCAGCAAAGCATTTTATGGCTGCCATTTCCAACTTGGTGTTTTCAATTTCATTGATATAGTATTGTCAATTGTTTCAATGACAAAGTGTTTTTCAAGTCAGAAATGTCCTTTTTATAGCCATCTAATACTTTGTTGAAAGCATTCAACTCTTTGCGAGTAGATTGACTGTTCAAGATAGCACTATCTCGTGAAATTCGGAGTTGTTTATTCTCCTCAGTCAATCTATCACATGTTCCACAATATTTATCACTCATAACATCAGTGCTAGATTCAGAACTTACAGGTTTTGGCGGTTCAGTCATGGCCATCAACGCGAAATGAGCTTCCTTTCCAGTGAAAAACTTGGAATAGTCAATCTTGGTGAAAGCATCATCAGCAATGCACGACTTCCTCGTCATCAAAAAGTCAGCTTCTGCCAGCAACTGATCAATATCATCATCTAAAGAATCAACACTTGCCTCTGTGTCTGATTCGCTCTCAGAATCTGAATAAACTGATCTACACTCTTCAGGAACATCAGTAATAGAATCAATCACCATTCCAGAACTCGTTTCCTCAGCCTTAACCTCAACAGGTTCATTCTCCACTTCCATCTCAGTCTTAGAATCATCACTTTCACATTCCTCAGTTTCTTTCTTCTCATCAACTACCACCGACTCTTCCATATCAACCTGATAAGCAACACATACCACATTCCCACCAGTAGTCACTTCCTCAACTCCTATTTGCATACCCGACCAGTCAAACCTTTCATCCTGTTGAGTCACCAAAGCTTGGTTCTGACTCGCATTCTGTTGGGTCTCATTAGGTGTAGTGATAGGTACAACTGTTCGGTTTGGGTTGCTAGGAGATTGGTTTTGAATCTGGTTTTGAGTGTTTGGTTGTCTGTTTTTGTTGTTAAAGTTTCGGTTTTGGTAGTTGTTGTTATTTTGGTAAGAAACTTGGTTTTGTTGTTGACGGTTCTGGTAATTTGCATTGAAAGGGTTTCGATTACCTTGTTTAGGTGGCTGGGTGCATTCCCTTTTAAAATGTCCTTTTTCTCCACAATTAAAACACGTAACCTTCTCCTTGTTGAATCCATAGGTTGTGTTGGGAGAAGTTGCCAAATCAGTCCTTCCAGTTTTCTCTATGAACTCTGTTGCTCTTCTCATAATACTCGCAAAAGCCCATTGAATGTCAATGAGTTCCATCTCTTCCTTGTCTATCTGTGCATAGTCTTCGTTGGTTAAGTTGTTGTTCCCAATCTGACTAGCAACTAACCCATTGTAAGATGAAACCATTGCTGAGACTAATGCAATGTGTTGCTGAGCAACCTCCACAGTCACATTTCCCAAGTTAGATGTATCCAAAACCACCGGTTGTTGTTTATGTTGAGTAACTTGGTTTACTGGTTGTTGTGATTGGTTAGCGGTGTAAAAACTTGCTTGTTGCATTGGGGAGATTGGTGAAATGTAAGAATTATATTGTGGTGGTGTGTAGTTGGTGGTTGGTTTTGATGATTCCATGACATTGGAAATACATGCAACATGTGGTGCAATACTTCCTGAGCTCGAGTTTCCAACTGGAACTGAAGTGCCTCCAAAATACAAACTGGGATTCTGAGGAATCTGTGACCTTCTAGCTTTCCTCCTATCCTCCAACTCTTTGTTCTCCAGCTTTTCGATAAACTCTGAAATAGTCCAGAATTGATAAGCATCCTTCTCTCTGAGAACTTCCACATGCTGATCCCATTGTGGTGGTAAAGCATCTGCAAACTTATCCACCTGCTTAGTCATTGGAATCTGTACACCATAACTAGACAATTCAGACAACAAATGCATATATCTAGGAGTTAGTTCTTTTAAAGTTTCATTATTAATAAAAGAAAAATTCTCAAACTCTTTGACCAATTCTTCCATTCTCAGACTCCTAGTCTTCTCATTACCATCATGCTTCCTCTTAAGCTTATCCCAAAGCTGCTTTGATGTAGTACATGTCCCAAACTGATGCAACAGGTCACTTGTGATTGCCTGTGTCAGTTGGGAAAACGCCTTCTTCTCCACCACATATTTCTTCTTCTCGTCCTCAGTTAAGCTTTCCAAAGGAATCATCTCACCTGTATTCTCCATAATCGGTGCTGTGTAACCTTTAACAATCATGCTCCATGCCTCTGCTCCTTCAACTCCCATGCCTTCCAAATGGATCTTGAACATGGTATGCCACTGTTATACTCTTGCATATCCATGAGCTTCGGTGGCCGAGTTCCACTACCTGTAGACAAATCCTTAATCAAAGTAGAAATAGCATTAGTGGTTTGAGTATTTACCGCCGCTGCAGCTACTCCCCAGTAATCAGATTGTAGTGCCGGATGTGCTACACTTTGAGGCATCGTGCTCGTCGTTGTCATGTAGTTAAGTGGTTGTGAAGACTGTGTGTTCGTCTTTTGCGCTGCCACTGTCCATGGGTCCATCGTTTGCTGTTGTGGTTGTGTTGTTGCTGATCCCGGAGTAGTTTGAAAACGCCACATGATTACACACTAAAAAATCTCAACACTTGAAAAATTTTTCAACAAAATCCTTGGTTCGTCCCAAATACACTAGATTCGCCCAAAAGAATCTAGGTTCGACCAGAAACTCCTATATTCGTCCAAACTTAATCACTCTCGACCCTTCTGATCCTACGTTCGCCCAAACAGTAACACCCGAATGTAGATTTGACCAGAATGTAAACCAAACTAACAGACTTTCCACTTTCGCCCAAAACAAAAACGGTCGAATGTGGAAATTTTACCCGAAAGTGAAAAATTTCAACAAGAATTTTCAGGTTCGCCCACTAACTACTCAGGTTCGCCCACTTTTCAACACTTTCGACCACTAAACACAGGTCAGGTTCCAGGTTCGCTCGTCACAAACAGATCTCATTTTTGAAAAACGGTTATTGTTTGAAAAACGGTTATTCTGATCTCAGATTTTCAAAAGTTCATGGATTTGAATGATCTCAATCAGGTTATGTTTCGGAATTGATTTGGAGCAACTTTAATTCTTGGAAAATTTGAATTCAACCACAAATTCTTCTTTAAATCGATCAAAAACACTTAAAAACAATGTTTATGTAAAAACAGATGAATTTAGGTCAAAAACATGTCCAAATCAGCTCTGATCTTATCAAATTTGTTATTGTATGATCCTCTATGCTCTGATACCACTTTGTGAGCGAAAGATTTTAACAAAAACAGGATTATACGATCATACAAGTCACAAAACCAGGTGCGGAAACCCTAGTTCTGAACAAATTGATAAAACACAAATCAAAACGCAATCAAGATCATTTTCAACATCATTTCATAGATTAACTTCATTCAAATAAGCCTTTACAATCAGTTTATGTTAATCTAGAACACACACACAATATCTCAAAAACAACCTCTGAACCTGACCTCAACACAGACACAACTGACAACCTTGTTACATAATCAAAATCACAAAATCTATTTATAGACACTGCACGTTCGCCCCTTTTCACTGGTCGAACGTGGACAATTTCCACCTTCGCCCACTTCCAGTGGTCGAATGTGTCTCTTGATCAAGTCCAGTCTACCTTCGCCCTTTATCTATCTACATTCGCCCATTCTAATCTTCCTTCGCCCATAATATATACCTTCGGCCAATCACTAACATGTGTTAATAATGTTTATCCAATCCTTAGTCGCAAAATGCATCAACACCAAACTTTGTGAACTCACCAACTTTATGTTGACCCACGATTATTATACCTTTTTGCAGGACACTAGTTCGAAGCACAAGTAGGGCATGCATCATATGGCATCATGGGGATATGAATACGTATCTGTTTTCGAGTGTTTAATTATCTATTATCATTTCGAACACGTTGTTTACTCTGACTATTTGAATAACTATTATCTTTAAAATTCGCTTCTGCAACTATTGAAATATTTGGTTATTTATGAAACTCGTTTTATAATAACGAACTAAATGGTTTGGGAATTTAGAGTAGTTCATGTGACTTATGGCTATGGAGATCCTGGAACGTCACACGCCTCGCGGTATAAACCCCGCAGTGGAGATTTGAGGGTGTGACAAATTGGTATCAGAGCCTTTGGTTATAGTGAACTAGGATTGCATTCTAGTCTATAATCATCATAGCATAAGTATTAGTTACACTCACTACCTTAAGTGCACAACTTGTAAATTTCTGGAATACGTGTATTGATCTAGCGTATTGCAGGAAAGACCATGACTAACCCTACTCATACCTATTCTTCTCGTGCTATCGAGGGACAACAAGCTCCATCAGTGGATCCCTACCTACGTTCAGCTTCATTTCAGGATTCACATTGGGATACAAATCGTTGGCATTAGTTTACCGATATGTTGCACTCTTGGGTTGTAGGTTATGGAGTGCTAGCTAGAGTTCCTCCTGTTATAGATTCTTGGGAAAGATATTTTGCTGGTATGGTGAGGCACGTTCATACTGAGTTGGAAAATGCTTTCACTGTTGTGCAATAGTTCAAGTTCTGGAGGAGGAATGCAGATGAGACAATCAGGCATATGGAAGGACAGATAGGCCACTTGATTACTGAGATGGCAATCATCAAACGAGAAGCTGCTGAGACTAGGCAGGAGTTGGCTGCCACTAGACAAAGCTTAGCAAATACTATGTAAGAATTGAATACCGTTCGTAATAGGCTTATAGCAGCCTTAGGGATAGATGTAGAGGATCTTGAGGAGGATCCCGAAGAGGAACCTATGGTGGTTGAAGATGATGCTATTGGAGCAGCCATTTAGGTAGCATTTGAAGAACAGCTCGAACCAGAAGAGGAAAACGATTTATTTAAGGTCGAGATTCAGGACGAAAGCGATGATGAGGGCTCGTGTGTGGATCATGCGGACGCTTGATTTATACTATCTTAAGTATCATATATATTCGTATAATAACTTTTATTTTGTCGTATGAGATATGAGAATCGTTTATCCTATGTTATAATTATTATCATCAATCTACTACATTATCTTATTCTCGCGTTCATAATCCTTGATACATTCTAGTTTACTTATACTGCATGAACGATGGTATGCGGAACATATTATTGTTTTCTCATGAGTATAATGTAAATGTAGAATTGCTATGACGAGTAAAGGAAATGGTGGAGGCAGCATCAGCATGACGCAAGAAGAACTGAGCATACTAATCAATGATCGGGTTGTAGCAGCCTTGGCAGCTTTTCAGGCTGGCCAACCTGCTCATCATCCTCCGACTTATACCTACAAGTCATTCATGGATTGTAAGCCTCATAACTTCGGAGGATCTGAAGGAGCGATCGGACTACATAGGTGGTTCAAAAAGGTGGAATCGTGCTTTGCTATGTGCAATTGCCCGCTAGCTGAAAGGGTTAAGTATGCCACCACTACGCTTGAGAAGGTGGCATTATCGTGGTGGAATGCCCAAGTGCAGCTGCTGGGAGTTGATGTGGCAAATGCTACCTCGTGGGAAGATTTCAAGGAACTTATAAAGGAGGAGTATTGTCCTCGAGATGAGATTCAGAAGTTGGAGTCCGAGTACCTCAATCTGAAGATGGTGGGGTCGGAGATGGAGAGCTATACTACCAGGTCGCATAAACTGGCGACAATGTGCCCTAACTACTCCACTCCGCTCTACAAACGAATTGAGTTGTATATCCAGGGCCTAGTACCTGAGATTAAGGGAATGGTCACTGCTGCTAACTTCAATAACCTCCAGCAGGTGATTCGCTTGGCTCACCAGCTGACTGATCAGAAGGTGGAAGAGGGACTCCTACCCCCTCGTGGAGCTCCATCTTCTAACACCAATGATAACAAGAGGAAGTGGGAAAATGCATCTGGCAGACTCTCGACTAACGGTAATTAACAGCAATAGCAAAACAAGTAACATGACAACGGTAGCAACCGTAATCAGTCACAGAGTGGTTATCAGGGACACCGTCCCAAGTGCAATAAGTGCAACTATCACCACTCAGGACCCTGTAACAGGATCAAGTGCGATCGCTATGGAAAGATGGGTCACTTACAGATGGACTGTAGAGTCAATGTTCCAGGAAGTCAGCCAGCACCTCAGTAAGGACAGCAAGAAAGGAATAATAAGGGTTGTTACCAGTGTGGGAATGAGGGTCACTTCAAGAAGGACTGCCCACAGCTGAACGGGAATGGTAACAACAACAACGGTGGGAAAAATAACAACGGTAGTGGTAACAGGAACGGGAACAACAATAACACCACCAACCACAATAACAACAACCACAACCACAACAACAACAACGGGGCTTGTGGGAGAGCTTTCGTGATTGGTTCAGGACAGGCTAGGAATGACAACAATGTTGTGACAGGTACGTGTTCCTTAAACGACAACCTTGCTTCTGTTTTATACGATACTGGTGCAGACTTTAGTTTTGTGTCATCAAAACTTAGCAAACAACTAGGGATAGTTCCTACTCTTCTTGATACCCCACACTCAATAGAGTTAGCTGATGGGAAGCCTGTCGAGGTAACCCATATCTATCATGACTGTAAGCTCGAACTAGATGGACAGTTGTTTGCCATCGATCTTCTACCTATCACCCTCGGAAGCTTTGATCTTGTGGTTGGCATGGACTAGTTGTCCAAGCAACGCGCTGAAATTCTCTGTCAAGAGAAGATTGTTCGTATCCCTCTCTCTAACGGAGAACTGCTAACTATTCAGGGTGATCGTGGTGGTGCCATGGTAGGCATCATCTCATTCCTGAAAGCCGAGAAGTGTATTCGAAAGGGCTATCCGGCCATTCTAGCTAATATTTTTGAGCCTCGAGCGGAAGTCGAAACGAGGATTGAAGATATGCCAGTAGTACGTGACTTTCCAGACGTATTTCCTGAAGAATTACCTGGACTTCCACCTATTCGTCAAGTGGAGTTCCAGATAGATCTTGCACCTGGAGCGGCCCAGTTGCACGCGTAGCATATCGCCTAGCGCCAGGCGAACTTCAAAAACTGTCTACCCAACTCCAAGAGCTGTTGGATAAGGGATTTATTAGACCTAGTTCTTCACCGTGGGGAACCCTAGTCCTATTCGTTAAGAAAAAGGATGGAAGTTTCCGTATGTGCATTGATTATCGAGAGTTGAACAAGGTGACGGTAAAGAACTGCTATCCTTTACCTCGTATCGATGACTTGTTCGACCAACTTCACGGGTCAAGTTTAAATTCCAAGATTGACCTGAGGTCAGGATATCATCGACTGAGAGTCCGAGAAGAGGATGCGGCGAAGACAGCCTTTCGAACTCGTTATGGACATTATGAGTTTTTGGTAATGCCATTTGGGCTAACCAATGCACCGGCTGTGTTCATGGATCTTATGAACCGCGTGTGTAAGCCTTATTTGGACAAATTCGTCATAGTGTTCATAGATGATATATTGATCTATTCCAAGAGCAGGGAAGAGCACGAGCAACACCTGCGGTTGATATTGGAACTCTTGAGAAATGAGCAGCTGTATGCGAAACTCTCCAAATGAAACTTTTGGATTCGAGAAGTCCAATTTCTAGGACATGTAGTCAACGAGGCCGGAATACATGTCGATCCCGCCAAGATTGAGGCTATTAAGCAGTGGGAGGCACCTAGGACTCCTACGGAAGTGCGCCAATTTCTTGGTCTTGCGGGATATTATAGCAGATTCATTGAGGGATTCTCTAAGATCGCTCAACCCCTCACTGCTTTGACGCAGAAAGGTATTACTTACAAGTGGGGAGATTCCCAGGAGTCTGCTTTTCAACTGTTAAAGGAAAAACTTTGCAGTGCACCAATCCTATCGTTACCGGACGGTACAAACGATTTTGTGGTATACTGTGATGCGTCTATCCAAGGATTAGGGTGTGTATTGATGCAGCGTTATAAGGTAATCGCGTAAGCTTCACGTCAATTAAAGGTTCATGAGAAGAACTACACCACCCATGACTTGGAACTAGGAGCAGTAGTTTTTGCTCTAAAGATCTTGAGGCACTATCTCTATGGAACGAGGTGTACGATCTTCACTGATCACAAGAGTCTTCAACACATATTCGGTCAGAAAGAGCTGAACATGCGACAGCGTCGATGGGTCGAGCTTCTAAATGATTATGACTGTGCCATCAAATATCATCCAGGGAAAGCTAATGTAGTAGCAGATGCCTTCAGTCATAAGGAGACGAAACCCAAGAGAGTGCGAGCGTTACAACTCACTATCCATTCCAATCTTCCCAACAAGATACGTGAAGCCCAGGGCGAGGCTCTGAAGGAAGAGAACGTCGGGCTGGAGACACTTCATGGTGCGGATAAACATCTGGAACTGAGAACAGATGGTCTTCAGTACTTCATGAATCGAGTCTGGATTCCACGTTTTAGAGATCTCAGACAACTTGTGCTCGACGAGGCTCACACCTCTCGTTATTCGGTACATCCTGGTTCAGATAAAATGTACCAAGATCTCAAAACCCTTTACTGGTGGCCAAACATGAAAGCCGAAATAGCCACTTATGTTAGTAAGTGCTTGAATTGTGCGAAAGTTAAGATTGAATATTAAAAACCTTTAGGCTTACTCTAGCAAGCAGAAATCCCTATGTGGAAATGGGATGGAATTTCCATGGACTTCATCAAAAGCTCCCTAAAATGCCAAGTGGGCATAATACGATTTGGGTTATCGTCGATCGCTTAACCAAATCGGCACACTTTCTGGCAATAAAGGAAACTGACACACTGGAGAGACTGGCCAACCTTTATCTCAACGAGATCGTCTCTAGGCATGGGATGCCTACTTCTAATATATCTGATCGCGATTCACGATTTACTTCTCGTTTTTGGACTACTCTCCAAACGTTGGAAGATCTGCTACGGGCATGCGTGGTAGACTTTGGCAACAGTTGGGATAAGCACTTGCCGTTAATTGAATTCTCGTATAACAATAGTTACCACACTTCTATTCAGTGTGCGCCTTTTGAGGCATTATACGGACGCAAGTGTAGGTCTCCCATTTGCTGGACTGAAGTTAGGGATAGCCAACTGACAGGTCCCGAACTAGTACACGAAACTTCTGAGAAAATCGTGCAAATCAGAAACCGGATGGTTGCGGCACGTGATCGACAGAAAAGTTACGCTGATAAGCGTAGGAAACCTTTGGAGTTCCAGATTGGAGACAAGGTACTGCTAAAGGTGTCACCTTGGAAAGGCGTGATACGCTTTGGGAAACAGGGAAAGTTGAACCCGCGGTACGTGGGATCATTCAAGATCATCGAAAGGATTGGTCCAGTAGTGTACAGGTTAAACCTGCCTGAGGAACTTAGTGGAGTTCACAACGTGTTTCACGTCTCAAATCTAAAGAACTGTCTTGCTGACACGACACTGGTAGTGCCACTGGAAGAGATCCAGGTGGATGACCAGCTACGGTTCATGGAGGAACCTGTGGAGATTCTTGAGCAGGGCGTCAAGAAATTCAAACAAAGCACCATACCTATTGTTAAGGTACGGAGGAATTCCCGTTTAGGACCGGAATACACGTGGGAACGCAGGGACCAAATGCTGCCTAAATACCCACATCTCTTTAGTGAACCTGAACCTATGCATAGATCAAACACTAAACATAAAGCAACTACCTCAAAGTGAATTTCGAGACGAAATTCCTTTCAACTTGGGGATGATGTGACATCCGGGAACCAAGCATACATTTTCTAGCTAGCTTTATTGTTTACTTGCCGAATTTCGAGACGAAATTCTTTTCAACTTGGGGATGATGTGATACCCCGCAATTTTAGGTTCTTGATTCAACTAAACTCTAGTTACTTGCACTTAGATTCCTTGCATTCTACTTGACTAGAGTTAACTAGATAAGTCACACGTGCAGACAGTAGACGTATATGTATCTATGAGCTATCATAAATTGACAAATACATGATTAAATTTATGAGAGTTTATAAATATTAATCTATGTGTGTACATGAACCTCTTACACTCCTAAATGTGCTTGTATATATATATGCATATACACTAGGCTTGATAAGAAAAACTATATTTTGTTAAATACCTCCTAGAAGCTAACACACATACATACATACATATATAAACACACACATACATACCCACACACATGGAAGTTTTCTTTTGTATTTAGTAGCCACCTCCTACTTATTACTAGCCTAAAATTTCGGCCCCCTATACTAGGAAAAGGACATAAGATAGAAGCTTCCAAACATCACACCAACATCTTATGACAAGCCTAGTAACCATGTGTTGTCACCATCCATCCTAACTCCTAGGAAGCCACCCTAGACTAACAAATGAAAACAAGGCACATTGGCTAGAGGTTATGTGATGTAAGCTATCTAGAAGCATGATGAGGTATGCACTTACACTAGATTAGAAATAAAAACAAACATCCATGAAATCCTCATGCAAGACAACTACCACTAATTGTTTCTACCTAATAAAAATCGGCCAAGAGCTCAAGAAGCTTCCTAACTAGAACCTAGCTTCCTATGATCTATCAATTATAACATTGAGCTATCACTATCCACATGTGCCTACATCTATGAGTTGTCTAAAACACCTTATCCCAACACTAGGAAATTTGTGGCCCATAGTGACAGCACAAGAAACATAATAAGACAAGCTAGGAGCTATCATGTTGATACAACGCAAGCCAATGAGAAGTCACAATCAATTTGCTACCCCTTGTAACCTTCGGCCGAAACAAACAAAAAAGAAAGAAAGCATAGGCATGGTTGTCACTAATCACCAAGAAGGAACTCACCCCTACTTCTAGGACTTAACCATGATTAGTCTTGGCCACAAATGGAAGAGTGGATGAGTTGCCAACCCACGGCCAACTCTTGGAACACACATTAGGCATGTTGCTAATTTACAATCACCAAAATAGCATAGAACTCTAAACATGTAGCTAAGAAAGAAAGTTGGGACTTGCCATTCAAAACACAATATAAAGAGAGCTCATGAGCACTTCATTCTTGCACCACATCTCTCACAATCACCTCTCACTCTCCCTCTCTAAAAACACTCGGCCGAAGATCCCTCTTGGGTGGATTAGGGAGCACTAGAAACTCCAAGTCTACAAGTTTTCCCCTTTATCACTAACTAGTATCCGGGTAAGTTCTAATCGCTTGTTTTCTTAAGTTCCATCGGCCCCTATTATGAACCCAAACTTGGACTCTTTGATCACTAGGATCGACCCCAACTAAACATGATAGGTTGATTATTGTGAGATTAGTCAAGCTTCTATCATGTGCACATTGTTTCACCTATGTAAATCGGTCATGCGATCATCTAGTGTTAGAGTAATTGTTTACACATGGATTCATGAAACATTTTTGATCGAACATCTTATACGTGAAACATGATCTATACCAATTGATGTGGTTCACAAAAGTAGGTGCCGAGCTTATGAGATAAACAAGAACATAGTTTAATATGTCTTAAATGTTCATAGGGAGATCCTTGTTGGAACGATAGTTACTTTCTTTCTTTCTTTGCTTTGCTAGATCTCACACACAAACATCAGGTGAGTTTCACTACTCTTTTTCTCAAAAGCATACATCTCGGACGAGACAACTTTCTAAACTTTTTCAAAAGCATACGTCTCGGACGAGACAACTCTGCCCGTACCGTGGGAACCAAAGGAACACCCGATAGTGACGTGAGACCAATCAGGGAGCTCTAACTTGCGTAACAGTTGTCACACCACATGTGTGTCGTGCACGCATGGGATAACAAGTACAATGCTCGAGACACTTTGCATTTCATGTAGTCCAACTCCGCAACCTTCTTGCCAAGAGCCTCTACGGATGCGTCTAAACCTTCACACCTCCACCACCGCTAGCAGATTTTTTCTTTGATCCTTCCCTAGAGACGAAAGGAGCGTTGAACGACACTTCTACATAGTTAGCATCACCCTTCTGCGAAGAAGGAGCAGGATTCTCACAGATCACATCGCCTGCGGCCTTTGCTAAGCTACTTGCACCTGCACGGGACCACGAACGGTGGATTAGGTTACTAGAAGAGTTAGAATATCCATCATCTAACAGTAGACATATGTTCGCCTAACTCAAAGAAATGGCATTGAGGGGGCAAGGATTTAAAGGGTGTTCACATACTCTATAAAATTGGCCACTGAAATCCTTCAAGTAGGCATCAAATAATTCTTTAAAGTATGGTCAAGAATGAACACCTCTCTGGCTCTCAACCCGCGAAACCTGATGGACCCCAGCGTTCCAGGAATAATAAAGCAAAAACAAGACACCTCTGCATTGACAGAGAATTGTTTGTCGAATTTTGGTAGATATTAAGAGCAAGGAATTAATTACTTACCCTGATTATCCACAATATAGTAGGGCTCCATGCACTCCTGCAACTCCACGTGGGTGATGCCCGCCATCAATAGAGCTACTTCATCCACTTTCTCCAAGCTCACAAGAGTAACTTGGCGGGTGAGAGTCTGGTACCAACTCTAATCCTTGTAAATGCCAATAGGAAAATCCTTCAATTTTCTCTTAGAAGGAAAAACAAGATACTGCAGCTCCATGAGAACAACACCCTGTGAAACCCAGAAGAACTTCTACCGCCAATCATGCAGACTTTTGGGCTAGTCGTTGGCAACCGCAGCAGGCTTACTCCGGGGTACGAAGGAAAACTAGCTAATACTCTGGTTAAACCGGTAGAAAGAGTTAAATATCTCAAATACCGGCTCCAAACCCTAAGACCAACAAATGAATCCAAAACGCATAACTCGTATTATACCCAAGGGGATCATCTAGGTAAGATGAACACGATATCGAAGGACATCGGTAAACAGTACATCGCACATAACTCCTTAAAGGAGTCACGATGCCATTTCAAGAAAGCAATATCCATGGTTATAGGGGATTTTTGGTTTCACCTTGGGTGTCCGACATGATTGGACTTGAAAGAAAATAAACAATGTGTGGGAAAGTAAACTTTAATGCTTGACGAAAACTTAAAGGATAACCGGAAAAAATGATGGATAACCGGAAAACTTAAAGGCAGTCATGGAAAATGCAAAAGTTGGAAAGTGGATAACCATCCTTAACAACACCTATTTATAACCATCGCGTTAATTGCGATGGGAGAACGTGACTAGGTGAGGTCTAATGGGGGTATGACACGTCAAACAGAAAACCCAAACAATGGCACACGCGCCGCGCGTGGCTTACTAGCATGACACAAAGCGAAAAATAACACTTGACACTGACATCTGCAGGCCATGCCAACTATCACATTAGACGTCAAATTGTCATTTCGACTCTTGCGTTTCCGCCAAATAATTTACAACGAGTTCAAAATTTAAAACACACCTCCGCGTCCGCCTTTGCCGAAATACTGTGATCGTAGCCTCCACTTTTAGCACAACATGTCAATGTCTTCTGCCTCCACCAGGGATGTATTGCGTTCTAAGCCTCCGCTTTTGACATAAAACGTTAGCAACGTCTTTTGCGTCCGTAGAGACGTAATGCGTCCTCATCGCCTGCCTTTGAAGAGGAACTTTGAACACGCTTTTCACTTCAAACTTAAGGACGCGACGATATACTTCCACCAAAACCATGAGGGGATGCAGAAAGCCTTGTTAAACAAAGTCATTACTTACGAGTCGTTGAGAGTGAATAACTCAGATAAGTCTACCCCCCCCCCCTCTAAGCAAGTCAGAAGAAACGCAAGATTAGGGGGACTTATAAGGATATTTACCTAAATCTACATCATAAATGGATAAACCCATACCCGCAAAAACCCAAACAAGATTTGCACAATAAGGCCCAATCGTGCGGAAGCAGGTTGGGGGCCCATATCCAGCACATGCGGACGCTCACGCGGATCAGCGGAATCCACCCTACTTCGGAGTGACCTGCAAGAAAAGATATATTAGCACAAAGAAGACAAAGGTACAAAGGTATAGCTTCATACAGACCAATAGGATATATTAGCACAAAGAAGACAAAGGTACAAAGGTATAGCTTCATACAAACCAATAATAATGAAGGGACGTGTGACAGGTGACGTGGTAAATATCCCACCAATCAGAGAATATCAACAAGGAAGATCCCAACGTCTCTGCCCGCACTGTGGGGAAAGAAGGTACACCCGATAGTGACGTGAGACCAATCATGGAGCTCCCGCTTGCGTAACAATTGTCACACCAGATGTGTGTCGTGCACGCAGGAGACAACAAGTACAACGCTCGTGCGCCACAACCAATCAGCTCACACGAGGCCACCTCACCAACATTTTTCACTAACGAACAACAATGGAGGAGACAATAGTGCAATTGCCACAACGAATAAACCAATCAAGGACGGGCACATCTGTCACCAATGGATATGTGCCACGTGTCTAAACCCTAGATGATCACCAATTACGATTTAACGCATGTAAGAGGCGGTATCATTCCTCTCTTTGTCTTTACTTATGATTTACTTTGTCTCTTTCTAATTTTGGGATGGGTAGTGCACTAGTGCAGGTAAGCCCTTAACCGGGCCTGGCCTGATAATAGTTTAAGGGTTAATGATGGAGGCGCATGGGAAACCTATTTAAGGAAGCATTTATCTTCTTAAATAGGCCATTCAGAAATATCCTGGAAGACACACATAAGAGTCTACCACGATTTTTGTGTCTGTAAACAAGAAGCTTCTCGAAGCATCATAGCGGTCGCCTCCCTACTATTGCCATGTTTCCTTTTTCTTAGGTCTACCGACTTATCGGTCTTAGAAGTTTAGCAAAGGATATCTCTTTTAGCAGCATCAGTTTAACATTCCTAACCGAAGGTTAGACTTGTGTTTCTTTAATGTTCTTTAATAAACGTGCCTCAATAGCTCAATGGGCTGGTTGTTGGAACACAAAGTAGTAAAGGGAAAGATGATCTAAAATATAAATGTTCTAAGGTTAAATATTAGGGTCGAGTTATATCAGATATGGCTATCTTGGTATTAGCTTATCAGGGTGTAAGTTAGGTTGATGATTAGTTCAACAGTGCCTCTTAATGTTTGACCAACGGATGCTATGGTGTATTCAATGTTAGTATTTATTTTTAACGGAACCGTAACGTGATTTTTAAACTAAAAAAAGTAAGAATGAAACATTATAGGTTGGATGTTGCTTGCGAGAATCAAACAAGGTAATCAAAACATTATAATGGAGCTCACAACCAATGGAACACAAAAAATATTTGGTTGTGGGTTCCTTTAATATATATTTATGGGTTCCCTTTGTTTGTTTTGTTTTGTTTTTTTTTTTACATTTTATAACTAAAATTTCAAACCGAATAGGTATCTGAAAATCTGTTCGTAATAAGTAAATTCACCCATGCCAATCACAACAAACTAGTTACCATCAAACAAGGTGGTTCATGTGAAAAATATTATAGACTATGGAAGGGTTGACGGTTCAAATAAAGAAACACGTTAATTTTATTTTGGTTCATTGGCGGACCCACACCCACTTCAAGGGGTGCGGGCGCCCACCTTCAAATAAAGAAACACGTTAATTTTTTTCTTGTTTTTTTTTTCCGGAAAGCAAGGAATTAGTGGAAAGGTTGAATATCTCTCCTAATTTGATGTGAAAATGATGACCTGTTTGTTTTTTTAAGTGCAAAATGTTAAAAATGTAAAAGTATGGTGACAGGCAAAGTCATGTTAACTTTTAATATGCTTTTCTTTTTATTTAATTTCTTTTTACTTTATTTTACTAGTCCTTTTAGTTAGTTTATTATCTATTATTTTTTATAAGGTTTAATAAGATTCGAGGTAGATAAGATCAAATACAATGAGTAAGACTATAGTTTAGTGTAGATATAATTTCGAATTAATCTAACAATTCAGTTCGATCCTAGATATGTAAATCCAAGACTTTGTAAACCGTTTTAACAAGGTGACATCTGAATTACTTGTTTGTATTAATAGCTTGAGTCCTTGTGATAATTTTGGTGCGTTTGATGTTCCCAAACTACTACGATTAGCTGAGATGTATCCACAACTTTAGATTTTAGATATTTGTTATGCATATATAACGACGTTTAAATTACTTTTGGCTTTTAGTTTCCTTTTGTTGATTATATAATTTTTGTATTATTATTTTTGTTATACGAGTCGACTCAATCCGACCCAGACCACTTGATAGATAAACGACCTAGGGGTTTGAAGATTCCGCACCCAATAAAAAAAATCATGGGTCTACCACTGAGTTTGTATATTATTAAAGTCAGCTTTCGTGTTACCATAATTACTACATCTATAAAGAGTTGCTTTTTGTTGTGATAAAAACAAGAATTTTTTGCATAAATAGGTAATTTGTTGTTTGTGTAAGTGTTTGTAGGTGGCTTCACCCAAAAAAAGCACAAATAGGTAATTTGCCATTTCAATTGGCGACATTGAATGAATGTCCCATATTGAATCAACGACTTTGAATATCTAATTTGAATGCCTCATATTCAATAGGCGACATTGAAGAAGTAATTTGAATGTCTCATACTTGATCAGCGACATTGAATAATTAATTTGAATGTGCACAACACAATTGGCGACATTGAATAAATAAGTATGAATGTCCCATTATCAATTGGCGACATATGAATGTCCCATTATCAATTGGCGACATTGAAGAAAGAAGTAGGGTTTCTCACATGTCTTTGTCCCACATGTTGTCCTTATATGAATAAAATGTCTTCAAAGTTGGTGATTCTTTTGTCTGCATCTATCACATGTAATGTATAATAATAGTATATTAATGCTTCTTTCTTGTGATGTCCATCATAGTTGCAGAGTGCAGTGAATAATCTTTCAATTCATACTGCTTCATATAGTAGACTTGCAGAAAATGGATGATCGAAAACAGAAGACCTTGTTATATAACAGAAGACCTTGTTAGGAACGGACGATAGTTCCTTCCGTGTTTCCAGATTACATGACTTGGTATTTGAAAAACACGATTGGATACGTCACCAACCCGATGAATAATCCGGTACCACAAACCGGATCCCGAGATCATGGGTCGATCACAACACTACTGGTTTGTATATCACTTTAATAATTATGAATTACTTTATAATGAGAAAAACTATTTTAATATTTGGTTTTTTAATATTATTGTAGCTGGAAGGGTATACCGAGATACATAGTCTAGCGGCTCGGTATATGGCAAGCGCTCGTGCACAACTTAGAGACATTCAAAACACTGCCAACGCAGTGTTGTCTTCAATTCGGGAAGGAGATGGCGGAATCATCGAGGTGCCACGTAGTGACGATTGTTCAAAAGCACATGGTACTAAAATGTAAATATTATTGAATAAACTAGAATTGTCTTACATGGAAAAGGAAAATACATTGTCTAAATGAAATGTAAATATTGAAATAACTGAATTAAAATAAAGCACTAAATGTCTCTTGCTAAATAACTAGATCAAACTGTACCTGAAACATGTACGAAAATAGGTTTGGTTAACATAAGAAATGTTGGTGAGCATTCCTAGTTTTGATATATATAGTAAGTTAAAAAAATATACAATTCAAGTGCATGCTACAGTGCAAATATGTAAACTATGTATCATACAAATGAGCGAAATAAACCCTGTGACTGTATAATGTACTGTATGAACGGTGGTGTACTCATCCAATAAATGGGTGATACTTAACAATGGCCACGGATTCTCCGATGAAAAAGGGGGAGAATCAATCTAGGCGGGTTGTCAATCCAAATAGCGCTATCCAATGTTAAGGTCGGCTTGTACCATGTTAATGATTTCACTAAGTACAAATGTAATCCACATGTATTGTCTAAGCATAAAGCACGTTGTAAGCAATGCACATAGTACTAGAATTGTATTGTAAAAATGTAAACTTGTATTTGAAATTGTAATAGTGTACATGTAACACCCCAAAATGTATAAAAGCAAAAAGGGGTAGGAATACTCACTGTTTACATAATAGCTTGAAATTGAACTTGGACAACGAAATATGAGTTGGAATTATCCCAAAGAATCAACCTAAAGAATTTGATAATGTGTAAGGGAATAACTCTAGGATACATGAAATTCTAGGGTTTCGAATTGGGGATAAACGTTTATTTGATTAATAAACAAATTGTTTATTAAACATAAGAAATTAAATAAATAAATAAATAAAAGTCTATTTGTAAAATTTTAAGTTGAATATAGTCACAACATAAGGTTTTGAGTATGAAAATAATTTTTATAAAATTATTTTCTTGAAAATAGTCTATTTAATCTAATTATTTTAAATTGTCAAAATGTGACTTTAATATCTAAAAATATTAAAATTGAAGAATTTCTGAACTAAAAATTGTATTTCAGTTCTAGATAGTTAGAAATAATTTATATAAAATTTTGGTGCAAAAATGTTGAAAAATGAATTTATTATGACTTATTTATGATTAAAACTAACAAAATTTAATTAAAAATATAAAATAAACGGTTTTTTTGAAATAAAAATATTTTCTGGAATCTTTAAGAATATACAAATTTAGTAAAATTTTTGTGAGATTTAATAAAATTGTTTAGATATTTTTATTGAATTTTATAAATAAAAATGAATAAACTTGCATTAATAATAATATATATTAAATAATTTATTTTAGAAAAACTAAAAATTCTATGATAAACTTTATCATTTGGAGATCATATGATAATTTTTGTAGAATTTAAAAACCATTTTTAGTATTTAAAAACTATTTTAAAAGATTTAATGTATTAAGTATATATATAAAAATGTAAAAAAAAAAATGTTTGTTGGTTATGGGTTTTATCACAAGCGTGGCCACCAACTGAGCCACACCCTGAGAACGTAATATATTGGATTTAAATTAATTATATAGGTTTAAATGTGTTAATGGTTTAAATGAAGAAAAATAAAGGTGTTGTGTGGGATTCGAACCCTGGCCACTAGCCGTTCGTTTCCCTACATCACGCGTGTAAACCAACTGGTCTACACCAGTTGGTTGTGTATTAATTGATTCAAAATAATTATATATGCTAACTGTTTCATGTGTTCTTCCCCAAATTCATATCATATCGTGCCCTAATTATCAATCACTACAATTGGTGATCATTAGCCCCTGAATCTTTGGGGCTAATGATCACAGAGTGCCGAATCTTAGAACCCACAAAAAAAAAGAACTTACCAATCCCGTAGTCGGGTCTGCGAGTTCGTCAAGGGAAGACGTCAAAGGGACGATTAGAGGCTTCAATAACACGTTTTTAACAGAAATCAAAGGTGGAGAGAGTATTTTCGGCGAGTAAGGATGGTGTAGGGAGGTTCAATTTATAGGGAAAGGCTCGGATTGTAGATTAGGCAAGTATTGACTATAGGTTGAAGATGACGCGGCTAATGGTTGATTTTTGGAAGGTTTTGACTGAATTTATGTGCATAAAGGATGCGACTCAGTCAATTACATCAATTCCCTTCCTTATTCAGATTGATTAACGCGTTTTGGGGATTGATTGATGATGATGAACGCGTCAGTTGACTTTTTCAAGTCAACTGGTCTGAAATAAACATGGTATAAGATAATAAAGCATGAGATTCAAACAGATGTGTTGATGTAGCCTAGTTGGTTGAAGTATGTAATGAACTGGCTTGGGACGCGGGTTCGAACCCCGTCCCAAGCATTTATTTTTAGACAAGGTTTTATATATTGTAATATTATTATTAACTTATATTATGATTTAAACG
Organism: Ambrosia trifida; assembly: GCA_028751855.1. NCBI lineage: Eukaryota > Viridiplantae > Streptophyta > Magnoliopsida > Asterales > Asteraceae > Ambrosia > Ambrosia trifida. The sequence continues at coordinate 69,015,622 of CM054127.1, forward strand.
AACCCAAATGTATCACAGAATATTTTTTTAATGTTCAAAAATGATGAAAATGCAACGTCTTATTAATTGCGGTATAACGTACATATAATTATAAGAAGAATACAAAGAAAAGTGACGGATGTCACAGCATCCCCTACTTTTAGAAATTTCGTCCCGAAATTCCTTCAATTGGTAGTCTCTGGAAAAAGATGAGGATACTTTGACATCATTTGGTCCTCACGCTCCCAAGTAAACTCTGGGCCTCGTTTGGATTCCCAACGAACTTTGACAATAGGAATTCAGCTTCGCTTAAGTGTCTTGACGTCTCAATCCATAATCTCCACAGGTTTCTCTATGAAGCGCATCGATTCGTCAATCTGGATATCCTCTAAAGGAACATGGAGGTTATCTTCAGCCAAACACTTCTTGAGATTAGAAACATGAAACGTTGGATGGACATTATTGAGCTCTGGTGGTAAATCGAGCTTGTAAGCCACCTTCCCAACTCGCTCAAGGATCTTAAAAGGGCCTACAAACCGTGGTGCAAGTTTCCCTTTCTTTCCAAACCGAAATACACCCTTCCAAGGTGAAACCTTGAGAAGTACCATGTCTCCGACTTGTAATTCTAGAGGCTTGCGCCTTTGATCGGCATAGCTCTTCTGTCTGCTCCGAGCAACTTGCAAATTCTCACGAATGCGAAGAATCTTGTCTGTCGTTTCTTGTATCAGTTCGGGACCGGTGATTTGTGTTTCACCAACCTCGCTCCAACACACAGGGGAACGACATTTGCGACCATAAAGTGCCTCAAACGGTGCCATGTTAATACTGGAATGGTAGCTGTTATTATACTAGAACTCAACCAAGGGTAAGTGCGTGTCCCAATTACCACCAAAGTCGATGATGCACGCTCGAAGCATATCCTCCAATGTTTGGATGGTTCGCTCAGTTTGACCATCCGTCTGTGGGTGATAAGCCATGCTAAGATTCAGTTGTGTACCAAGTGCGGACTGAAATGTCTGCCAGAAGCGAGAAGTAAACCAGCTATCACGATCGGAAATAATGTCTAGAGGAATACCATGACGGCTGACAATCTCACTGATGTAGATCTTAGCCAGTTTCTCAGCTGTGTAGGTCTCACGAATGGGTAGGAAGTGAGCAGATTTGGTCAAACGATCGACAATAACCCAGATACTGTCATGTCCACGAGTGGTCCGTGGAAGTTTCGTGATGAAGTCCATAGCAATGTTCTCCCACTTCCACACTGGAATTTCTGGTTGCACCAGTAAACCAGATGGACGTTGGTGCTCAGCTTTGACCTTGGAACAAGTAAGGCATTTAGCCACATAAAGAGCTATGTCCTTCTTCATACCGGGCCACCAATACAAAGTACGCAGATCCTGGTACATCTTATCTGCACCAGGGTGAATGGAGTAACGAGACTTATGGGACTCGTCCATGAGGAAGGTACGCAGGTTGTCACGATCAGGGATCCAAAGACGGTTCATGAAATAAAGTAAACCATTTTTGGTTTCCAACTGATTTTCGGCTCCACACGACATTTCTTCGTACATGTTGCCCTCAGTAAAAGAGACATGTTGGGCTTCAATGATGCGGAGTTTGATATCAGACTGGACCTGAGCACAATAAAGCTGTGCATGACCTTTACGACTAAGAGCATCGGCCACAACATTCGCCTTGCCAGGATGGTAGCGAATCTCGCAGTCGTAGTCGTTTAACAACTCGATCCATCGTCGTTGTCGTATATTCAGATCTTTCTGGTTGAAAATGTGTTGCAGACTCTTGTGATCAGTGAAGATTACACATTTTGTACCGTATAAATAGTGTCGCCAAATCTTAAGCGCGAAAACGACTGCTCCGAGTTCAAGATCATGGGTAGTGTTATTTTTCTCATGGTTTTTCAGTTGTCGTGATGCATATGCTATAACCTTGCCTCGTTGCATGAGAACACAACCAAGACCTTTGTTAGAGGCATCACAGTAAACCACGAAATCCTCATTGCCATTAGGTAAAGTGAGGATTGGAGCATCACACAGTTTCTGCTTCAATGTTTGGAATGCTTCTTCCTGACTGGGTCCCCATACATATGGTTTATCCTTATGGGTCAAGGAAGTGAGAGGTAAGGCAATCTTGGAGAAGTTGAGAATAAATCGACGATAGTAACCCGCTAAGCCAAGAAAAGAGCGAATTTTCGTGGGAGACTTGGGTGTAATCCAATTCTTAACAGCCTCAATCTTAGCTGGATCCACGTGTATACCCTTATCACTGATAATGTGTCCCAAAAATTGAACTTCCTTAAGCCATAATTCACACTTGGAGAATTTGGCATACAGTTGTTCATTCTTCAAAAGACTCAAAATTTGTCTAAGGTGTTGCTCGTGGGCTGATTTGGTTTTAGAGTAAATGAGAATGTCATCGATGAAAACGATTACGAACTTATCCAAGAAGGGTTTGCACACGCGATTCATGAGATCCATGAAGACAGCGGGTGCATTCGTTAGTCCAAAAGGCATAACCATGAACTCGTAATGACCATAGCGTGTACGAAAAGCTGTCTTTGGAATATCGTCTTCATGGACTCGTAGTTGATGATATCCCGAACGAAGATCAATCTTTGAGAAGCAAGTCGAACCTTGAAGTTGATCAAAGAGGTCATCAATGCGGGGTAAAGGGTACCGGTTTTTAATGGTGAGTTTATTCAGCTCCCGATAATCAATACACATACGGAAAGATCCATCCTTCTTCGTTACAAATAAGACTGGAGCTCCCCAAGGTGATGAACTGGGGCGAATGAAACCCTTGTCTGCCAACTCTTGAAGTTGACTCGCAAGTTCTTGCATCTCGAAAGGTGCAAGGCGGTACGGAGATTTTGCAACGGGCGTAGCACCAGGTACAAGATCAATACGAAATTCAACAAGACGCACCGGTGGTAGTCCAGGTAAGTCATCAGGAAAGACTTCGGGAAATTCACGAACAACAGGAACATCTTGGATACCCTTGTCTTTACCTTTCTTTTACACAATATGGGCCCGAAAAGCTACGTATTTCTTGCATAGATATTTCTGTGCTTGAGTGCAAGACATGAGTTTAAGACCACTGGATGGTTTCTCACCATAAACCCGTAAAAAGTCACTCGATGCGAGAGGAAACCGAATAAATTTCTCAAAGCAGACAACTTCAGCATGATGTTTAGAAAGCCAATCCATACCCACGATAACATCAAAGCTTCCTAATTTCATGGGTATGAGGTCAATGGTGAAGTCATGTTCGTTAAGACTAAGAGTACAACCCTGGATGATAGAATCGATTGAGATGGGTTTACCATCCGCGACCTCGACAGTGAAAGGCGCTCCTAATCTAGAGCGAGTGTGAGATAATAAAGGTTCGAATGCTAATGACACAAAACTTTTATCCGCACCAGTATCAAATAAAATTGAAGCATAACGACCATCAAGTAAAAACGTACCATTCACCACATCATTTGCTTCCTAGGCTTCTGCTGCATTGATGTTGAAAGCCCTACCACGAGCCACTGGGTTTGCTGCATGGTTTGCTGGGACAAGTGCTGGACATTGATTTCTAAGGTGGTTTGGATCACCACAATTGAAGCAAGCTCGACCATATGCTATAGGTTGTGGGTTTTGGCGAGCTGGTTGAGGGTTGGCTGGTTGAGGGTTAACAGGTTGAGCATTGATTGGTTGAGGTCGAAACACTGATCGATATGTGGCAGCTACATGACCGTACCTACCACAGGTGGTACAGTGGCGACAAGGAAAATTTGCGGGGTGATGGTACTGACAGGTGGCACACTTGGGTAAGTTTCCACTATAAACCTTCTTAACAGGAGGAGCCTGAGCCATTGGAGCCTGGGCTATTGGAGTCTGAGTTACTGGGGCTACAACAGCATAGTTTCTACCCCTGGACTTCCGCTTCCTAGTGTTGGAATCGGTATTGTCTACAGCAACTCTTGATGATTCAGTAGTAGGGGTGGGGGTCTTCTCAGCTGGTTTCTTGGTTCCTTTCCTAACCAAATTTCCCTTTTTGACGTGCTTGTCAGTCAAGGAGGCTGCAAGCTGGATGTCTTCTTCCACCGTAGTGGGTCTGCTTCCAGTGACTACATCTTGAATTAGGTCAGGAAATCCCTCAATATATTTCTCGATTGCTCGAGAGACCGGGGTAACCATGTGTGGAACCAAAATACTGAGCTCATGATATCGAGTGTTGTAGGCAAGATTTTCACCACTGTCTTGTTTCAACCCATAGAACTCTTCCTCTAGTTTCCTCATTTCATTCCTAGGGTAGAATTTGGCGATCATGAGTTCCTTGACCTCAGCCCAAGACAAGGATAGAGCAACATCAGCGCCCCGATTACGCTTTTCACCATTCCACCAGGTCAATGCCCCCTTTTGAAGGACACTGGTAGCATAGCGAACGCGGAGGTCATCAGGATACTCGCTGTTCACGAAGGTACTTTCCATACTTTCAAACCATTGGAGGAGGCCAGTAGCACCCTCCTCACCAGTAAACTTCGTGGGGTTGCATGAGTTGAAGTGTTTGAATGTGCACCGGAATTGAGTTGCACTCTCTGTGTTGGCACTGTTGCTATTTTGGGTTAACTCACTAACAAGATTTGGAATCACTGCAGCAATTTGCTCAGCAACAAGAGAAGCAAGGCGACGATCAGAACGTTGTCCAGAAGCACGAATAGTGCGTTGGCTAGCATCACGGAGCATACGGCGAGCAGACATCTACAAGGCAGTCAATGAAAAATTATGAGATTAATAAATGTAAGTGTATAATTGCATAAATGATTATGAATACAAGATATTGTATGTGAAATAAGAGTGTATCATTTGAAATATTTGCATAACATGCTTGGATTGCCCTTGTCTAGCTATAAAGCCCAACAAGAACCTTGACTTTTCAAAAAAATTGAGCCCAATGGTGATCAAAGAAGACATGCTTTAGCCTATAAGTGGACACTCACTCCAGGAATCCCCAGGTAAGCATAACAGGTCCGTAAATGGATTTATGCGCTATGCTTGCCTATGCCAGAAAACCCAGTGTACAGGCATCCACCCTTCCAGATTGCACGTGTCCTTTTTCACACCCATTAAAGTTCAACAACTTTGAAGGAGCAAAAATAAGAGTAGGCATTATGCCTAAGAGTGTCTTCATGAAGGGTACTGCTCCCGCTCCATGATGAAGTAGTCTTTCCACTCCTTGTAGGACACCATCTCTATACACCATGATGAAAGATGAGGAGAAATGGAGAAGAAGGGGAAGGATTGAGGGAGAAAAGTGGAGGGAAAAGAGGGGAATGATAAATTAGGAAATGTTATACCAGAAAGTTGAAATTCGGTTATAGTCTAGGCTAAAAGGCATTCTAATAGCCTAATTCCCTATAACCATGGCTCTGATACCAATCTGTAACACCCCAACCGATGGCGGAATCATCGAGGTGCCACGTAGTGACGATTGTTCAAAAGCACATGGTACTAAAATGTAAATATTATTGAATAAACCAGAATTGTCTTACATGGAAAACGAAAATACATTGTCTAAATGAAATGTAAATATTGAAATAACTTAATTAAAATAAAGCACTAAATGTCTCTTGCTAAAGCACTAGATCAAACTGTACCTGAAACATGTACGAAAATAGGTTTGGTCAACATAAGAAATGTTGGTGAGCATTCCTAGTTTTGATATATATAGTAAGTTAAAAAAAATATACAATTCAAGTGCATGCTACAGTGCAAATATGTAAACTATGTATCATACAAATGAGCGAAATCAACCCTATGACTGTATAATGTACTGTATGAACGGTGGTGTACTCATCCAATAAATGGGTGATACATAACAATGGCCACGGATTCTCCGAAAAAAGGGGGAGAATCAATCTAGGCGGGTTGTCAATCCAAATAGCGCTATCCAATGTTAAGGTCGGCTTATACCATGTTAATGATTTCACTAAGTACAAATGTAATCCACATGTATTGTCTAAGCATAAAGCACGTTGTAAGCAATGCACATAGTACTAGAATTGTATTGTAAAAATGTAAACTTGTATTTGAAATTGTAATAGTGTACATGTAACACCCCAAAATGTATAAAAGCAAAAAGGGGTAGGAATACTCACTGTTTACGTAATAGCTTGAAATTGAACTTGGACAACGAAATATGAGTTGGAATTATCCCAAAGAATCAACCTAAAGAATTTGATAATGTGTAAGGGAATAACTCTAGGATACATGAAATTCTAGGGTTTCGAATTGGGGATAAACGTTTATTTGATTAATAAACAAATTGTTTATTAAATATAAGAAATTAAATAAATAAATAAATAAAAGTCTCTTTGTAAAATTTTAAGTTGAATATAGTCACAACATAAGGTTTTGAGTATGAAAATAATTTTTATAAAATTATTTTCTTGAAAATAGTCTATTTAATCTAATTATTTTAAATTGTCAAAATGTGACTTTAATATATAAAAATATTAAAATTGAAGAATTTCTGAACTAAAAATTGTATTCCAGTTCTAGATAGTTAGAAATAATTTATATAAAATTTTGGTGCAAAAATGTTGAAAAATGAATTTATTATGATTTATTTATGATTAAAACTAACAAAAATTAAATAAAAAATATAAATTAAACGGTTTTTCTGAAATAAAAATATTTTCTGGAATGTTTAAGAATATACAAATTTAGGAAAATTTTTGTGAGATTTAATAAAATTGTTTAGATATTTTTATTGAATTTTATAAATAAAAAATGAATAAATTTGCATTAATAATAACATATATTAAATAATTTATTTTTGAAAAACTAAAAATTTGATGATGAACTTTATCATTTGGAGATCATATGATAATTTTTGTAGAATTTAAAAACCATTTTTAGTATTTAAAAACTATTTTAAAAGATTTAATGTATTAAGTATATATATAAAAATGTAAAAAAAATGTTTGTTGGTTATGGGAATCGAACCCGGGCCTCTGGCCAGTTCGGGTTTTATCACAAGCATGGCCACCAACTGAGCCACACCCTGAGAACGGAATATATTGGATTTAAATTAATTATATAGGTTTAAATGTGTTAATGGTTTAAATGAAGAAAAATAAAGGTGTTGTGTGGGATTCGAACCCTGGCCACTGGCCGGTTCGTTTCCCTACATCACGCGTGTAAACCAACTGGTCTACACCAGTTGGTTGTGTATTAATTGATTCAAAATAATTATATATGCAAACTGTTTCATGTGTTCTTCCCCAAATTCATATCATATCGTGCCCTAATTATCAATCACTACAATTGGTGATCATTAGCCCCTGAATCTTTGGGGCTAATGATCACAGAGTGCCGAATATTAGAACCCACAAAAAAAAAGAACTTACCAATCCCGTAGTCGGGTCTGCGAGTTCGTCAAGGGAAGACGTCAAAGGGACGATTAGAGGCTTCAATAACACGTTTTTAACAGAAATCAAAGGTGGAGAGAGTATTTTCGGCGAGTAAGGATGGTGTAGGGAGGTTCAATTTATAGGGAAAGGCTCGGATTGTAGATTAGGCAAGTATTGACTATAGGTTGAAGATGACGCGGCTAATGGTCGATTTTTGGAAGGTTTTGACTGAATTTATGTGTATAAAGGATGCGACTCAGTCAATTACATCAATTCCCTTCCTTATTCAGATTGATTAACGCGTTTTGGGGATTGATTGATGATGATGAACGCGTCAGTTGACTTTTTCAAGTCAACTGGTCTGAAATAAACATGGTATAAGATAATAAAGCATGAGATTCAAACAGATGTGTTGATGTAGCCTAGTTGGTTGAAGTATGTAATGAACCGGCTTGGGACGCGGGTTCGAACCCCGTCCCAAGCATTTATTTTTAGACAAGGTTTTATATATTGTAATATTATTATTAACTTATATTATGATTAAACGAACCCAAATGTATCACAGAATATTTTTTTAATGTTCAAAAATGATGAAAATGTAACGTCTTATTAATTGCGGTATAACGTACATATAATTATAAGAAGAATACAAAGAAAAGTGACGGATGTCACAGTCAACACGTGAAGATGATGTCGAAGCAGGTCCGTCAACACTTCCAGATACTCCCTTGTATAATGATGTGGACTATGATGAGTTAGCAAGGTTGCTTAATGATGATTATGATGAGAGTGTTATTTTAACAGGGGCTATTTCATTCACATCCATGTTAGGGGGGTTCATTCCACAACACTCTAGGGGGTTAATACCTACTCCTCACTAGTCTATTACGTGTACCCCCCCCCCCACCCCCTGTTAACACCCAGGAAGCTTCGTCCACTCGAGTTGTTCAAAGTGAACAACCAGCTCGAAATGTGGGTCGACCCCTATGTGGTGCCGGTGGTAGATATTGTAATCTACCTAGTTGTGGTGGTCCTGGTTTTTGTAATAATCCTGCATGAAATTGTATTATGTTGAATTGTATATTAATGTCATTATGAATCCAAACGACAATATTACCATAAAACAAAGACATCGATAAGTAATACTAAGATAATTAATTATACAACATAAAACGAACACATCGATGATCCGGCTGACAGAACCCTGTAGGATCATTCACTGAGTCTGAATCCCAAGACTAGTTGCATTCTGACACGTCTTCTTGTTATGGCCGGTCTCACTGCAAATGCTACATGTACGAGTCCTCGGGCGATCGTCATAGTTCACATCCATCTCATTGCGTATTCTTCTCGAACGCACTCTTCCTCGATGTGTTGTAATCATCGACGGGTCCCCCTTAATTCACCAATTCGCCTGAGGCCATTCAGACTTAGGTCCTAACGTGTAGAAGTGACCGTTGTACTGCTCCATGTATGTGTTCGTGTGGTATCTCCAATCAGTTATATTGTGAGGGTGTTTACCCATCCAATTGCAAACGGCAATTGCATGGGAACATGGAAATCTGGACATTTGCCATTTCCCACATGTGCATACCTTTGTTTTGTACTCAACGGTGTAGTCATTTCCGCCACGGTCATTTGTCTCGTATCTTGAAAGAACATTGAACCTTCCGTCTCTAGAATCAAAGCACGACACCTCATGTTGCATGGCTACTGAGTATAGTTTCTCAAACTTGCTCCAAATGCGAGGTGGTAGAGGGGAGTTGCAACTGTGAGAAATCTCAGTGTGCTTAACATACTGCTCGACATCTCTACGAAAGGTATAGTCAATCAGAGCTGTGATTGGCAGTAGTCGGGCTTCACGCAATACATTGTTTATGGACTAGGAAATGTTGGTCGTTAGGTTACCCCAACGACGATGCTCTTTATCATACTTGACCGTCCACTTACTCTTATCAATGTTGTTAAGGTAGTCCCAAGCCTGCTGATTTTGCATCCTCATTTCGCGGACACCCCACCGATACTTTCTTGACTGAGATGTGCTACCAATACTCCAACAGAGTTTCCGTAGCATTTTATTCTTGAACCTCCCGCTGAAATTGCTTCTAACGTGACGAAGACAATATCGGTGGTACGCGTTGGGTTCCATCCAGCCTGAAAGGTTCTCCGTTGCATTAATTATGCCATTATGTCTGTCGGATATAACACACAATGGACCCATGCTATGAAGGGTGACATATTCTTGAAGATTTTGGAAAAACCAACACCAACTATGTACGGTCTCTTCGTCAACCACAGCATAAGCCACAGGCATGATGTAGTTGTTGGCATTTTTTGTTACAGCAATCAACAACTTACCTCGGTACGGTCCTTTTAGATGCGTGCCGTCAACCGAGATGACAGGCATGCAGCGATGAAACACACGGATAGAGGGTGCGAAGGCCCAAAACACATATTTAAATGTGGGGTAATACTGATCTCCATGTGGATGGTTGTATTAAGAAACAATGGTGCCTGGGTTCCGATCCTGCAACCGAGTGGTATACGTGGGTAGCGCCTCAAAATTGCTGTCCCAGTCACCATATATAAGTTCTATTGCCTTTCTTCGTGCTCGCCACGCTTTAGAGTACGTAACGTCAACGTTCAAATGTTGCTTGACATACGTTTGAATATGTTTTACCTTAAACTTAATGTCCGCACGAATTTGTGGGACGATGTGTGAAGCGATAACCTTCGATCGTAAAGTTCTATTGCTGTTACGTACCACCGTTGAATAGCATGTGTGTTCGCCACCCCACACAATAATTCGCCAATAGTGCGCGTCAGACTTTTTGGTTGCGGTGCAACGCCACTCACACTTTCGGGCACCACTGAAAGGATTTACAAATTTTGGTCTTCTGGTGTAACATATGACCTTGTATAATCTCTTCTTGCTTTCCCTAACGAACAGCTCTCGACCACGACGAACGTTCCACTGTCTAACTGCACGGTCAACCTCATCTTTCGATTTGAAATACATACCAACACGGATATCTTTCATACTTGGGTTCCATAAGACAAAGTCGTCATCTTCGTAATCTGGAACCACGTAATCAGTTACATCCACATCATCTTCAGGAACGTTGTTTTGATGTGGACGTAACTGGAGAGTTAATCCGTCACTTGGTCCGGTCACCGGGGGCCCCTGACTGGCTGTGGCCTCCTCTTCAGAGGAACTGTCATCTAATACGGGTGCTGAGCGATGACTGTCTTCCGTGTCTTCAGAGTCCCCGCTTCCGGAGTCATCGAAGCCGTCGTTCTGGTCGTTACCGGCAACATATTGAGGTACCGCAACTGTTTCTTCGTCTGTCACTGGGGAACCTACCTCGTCGTTTTGGTCGTTACCGACATCAAATTGGATTGATTCCACATCATGCTGAGACCCAAAGGGTACATCAACATTTACGTTGGCCACGTCACGCAACAGGTTGGTAAAACTAATATGCTGTAATGGAGGAGCTTCTTGCCATTCAACATAGATCTCCGCAACAAAATGGCCATGTGCCTCTACGGCCAGATAGTCCATCATTCGAACCCCATCGTCGTTGAAGATCTTGGATGTTTGAGAGGACCCTTGGAAAGTGAAAGCAAGCAGTAGTTGAACAGTAACTGATTGTTTGTTAATGTTAATATGACTGTATACGGCTTCAACTAGTTCTTCAAATGACATCGACACTCGCATGATAAAGCTAGTTGTTACTAGAGAATCATCACTTTGAACAGCCCCGTTAACGTATGAAAAACGACCACCCCAGTATAATCTAACCAGGTATGGACAGAATGAAGCCATCGGTTGTGGTTGGAAGGTTTTGGGGGTAAGCAGGTTTTCTAAGAAAATGGTTGTTTTTAAGAGTGATGGTTGTGGGGGGAAGCAGGTTTTCTAAGAAAGAGGTTGTGCCCATTTTGGCTTGGGTCTAACCCCTTAAATAGCTGAAAATTGTAGAATTATTGTGAAAGTCTTCAAACCAATTGGCGAGTTAGTACAATTATTGTGAAAATCTTGAAACCAATTAGCGACCTAGTACAATTATTGTGAAAGTATTCAAACCAATTGAGATTTAAAAATACAAACCAACATGTGTTTGCCTAAACCCTTAATTAATTCGTGTAAATAATGTCACCAACCTTCCTAAACCCTAATTTTCATCAATGTCGCTGATCAGTATCCTTCTTTTGATTCTCAAAAATTCAATGTCGCCAAATTGAAGTGAGACATTCAAACAATTTATAGAATGTCGCGAAATTGAAGTGAGACATTCAAACAATTTATAGAATGTCGCCAAATTGAAGTGAGACATTCAAACAATTTATAGAATGTCGTCAAATTGAAGTGAGACATTCAAACAACTTTATACAATGTCGCCAAATTGAATTGAGACATTCAAATTATTTATACAATGTCGCCAAACAAGTATGAGACATTCAAATTATTTTTCAAAGTCGCCAAACAGGTTTCTTCCTTTCCATTCAATGTCACCAATCAGTTTGAATACATACCTATTTGTGGTTTTTTTTGTGTGAACCCACCTACAAACACTTACCCAACCTACAAATCACCTATTTATGCAAAAAATTCTAAAAACAACTGCTTAGAAAGGTTGTGATATAAACCTAGTAGAATCATTAAAAATTTCTATTATTCAGTTTTAATATCGATTAATATATTTTTTATTAATTTTTTGCATTTTGATTTCATTTATGCTATTTTGTTATCCAACCCAACCCGCTCAACGAGCAGGAAAAAAAAAGAAAAATTCGCAACATAGTGATAGACAAAATTAATCGGTTGTTCCTCCCTTGAAAATTTTCATACCTGTAGGAAAAAAAAATCCTAACTATGCCAATTGGATCCATCATGGTTCATAGGTAAGTATTGACTGTTGACGTATTCTAGCAGTCGGTAATGGCTTTCTAGTAGTAGTTGGGCCAGTACGAGGTCCGATTATATCCTTTGAACACTGGTGCTAACTGATAAGTGATATGTAAACATGGTCCTCATGAGTACATAACGAATTACGAAAGGCACATTCCAAGGATATCCCAGTTCCCAATTAGCAACCAACTAAAAAACGCGCTGGCACTCTCTCTTCCATAAAATACAATGGAAAATTCCGTATTCTATTAAACTATGTCTTTAATCAGTTATGGACTTAATATATTTGTGGTCAACTTACGACCTTCTTGGAGTATTATTATTTTAGTCTACCTTAAATATATGCATAAATATACATGTAATGAATATGCTTAGTATATTTAATTCAATAACTTGCTTCACAGCTTTGCATTCATATTCATAACGAGTGTTTATATATGTCAATTCTTAATCCTTCTCACACTTCTCACGAAATATGTCTTTTGTACAGGAACCTAAACCTATATATATATATATATATATATATATATATATATATATATATATAGAGGAAGTATAGGGAGAAAACCCCCTCAAATGGAAAAACCCCAAGAAACCCAACCATTGGTTCATGTTGTGCCACATCACCTATCATATTATAATATTATATAATATTCAAAGGGGCACAATAGACATTTTCACTACCCCCTTTCTCTCTCTCCCTATATATATTGTTTCCCCATCTCTCTCTCTCTTCATTTTATTTTTCAAATTCAAATAAAGAACCACATTTTCTCTGCCCTCTCTCTATCTCTCTCTAGAACCACCACCACCATCGACAACCACCAGCCATAACCACCATCGCCACCTCCGGTCACCACCTCCAGTCACCACCTCCGACTGAAAGTGACTCGTCAACCCACCTACCGAACCCACCTAACTGTGCACCTACCGAACCCACCAATCTTATATTTCTAGAGAGAGAAAGTAAAAATTAAGGGAGAGAGAGACAAATCTTGTTCACCTGTACAGTTAGAGACGCGATGGCCGGATCTGTTGCCGGCATTAAAGGTATTATTATTATTATTATTATTATTATTATTATTATTATTATTATTATTATTATTATTATTATTATTATATGCACATGTATTGATTTATGTGACGTGATGCCAAAACAGAATTTTGTTTAACAATCTGTGTGTGTGTGTCTGTTTTTGCTTGTGTTCTTATTGTTGCACTTGGTCCGATCTGTGTCTGGAGAAATTTGAGTTGGTAGGAAACTAAAGTAAAAGCTTTAATGGAGGATTGTTTTTTTTTTTTAGGTTTGGAGAAGATGAACTATAGAGGTTAATAGATGGATGCTATAATGATCTGTGCAATGTTAGGAGAGAGTGTACAAGTGTTTTGACCACTCATTTGGTGAGTCAGCAATCATGGAAACCAACGCAAATCTACACATTCTTTTAGAAATAAATTCTTTTTTTTTTTCACTTTAGAATAATAATAATAAGCTGTTACGTTTTGATTTGTGCGTTGTGATTTTGTTAGGTTTTGGGTTTTGTTAGAAAAATAATAATAACAGTTTTGGGGATAGTTTTTGGTCGCACACCAAGTGTTCGATCAAATGCTTGAATGAAAAAAAAAACACTTATGTTAACCTTTTTTATTTTTTTTATTATTATAATTTTGTTTATGTTAGATTTTTATTTGATTGTGGACATGAGGTTGATGGATCACATGTGATTGAAGAATAAATTTATAGTCTTTTTATGTTAGTATATGCTAACACATGTTAGTGATGCCCCATTATGTGTTTGAGGATCCCAAACTAACATGTGTATCTGTTTCAGTGATAGTTTACATGAGTAGGCTATTGGAAGAAGGCGGCGTTGATGATGTGGCTGTGGTAAGTGATGTTTTTTTATAAAGATTATAGATTTTTTAATCTTTTTGGTGAATAGGGTGTTTAAAAAATTTTTGTATTCTATTTAATAAATTTTTGGCAAGTGAAATTGTTATGAACTCGTATAGGGTATATGTATATTTTTTTGCGGTCCGGGTCTTGTATGCTCACACACGTTAGTGATGCTAACACATGCTAGTATATGCCTAACTAACAGGTGTTAGGGTTCATATGACATACGTTAGTATGTGCCCAACTAACATGTGTTAGCGTTCACATGACATACGTTAGTATGTGCCCAACTAATTGCAGATTTTTGGTGTTTGTTTATACACATGTTAGTGATGCTAACACATGCTAGTATATGCCCAACTAACATGTGTTAGCGTTCACATGACATACGTTAGTATGTGCCCAACTAATTGCAGATTTTTGGTGTTGTTTGTACACATGTTAGTGATGCTAACACATGCTAGTATATGCCTAACTAACAGGTGTTAGGGTTCATATGACATACGTTAGTATGTGCCCAAACTAACATGTGTTAGCGTTCACATGACATACGTTATTTCAGTAAAACATATGTTTTTAGAATACACTACACGTGTCAGTGATGTCTCATTATGTGTTTTGGAGAAGCCAACTAACATGTGTTATCTTTTTTGTAGGTGAAGAGATGTTTTTATGTTAAAGATGAAGATGGGTATCAAGAACGAAGCATAACTAGATCTTTTTTATGTTGTTATGATAGTTTTTTTGAAAATTCACAAATAATTATGTTTGTATGAACCATTTTTGGTATGTTTTAGTGTTGGTTGTAATGATTATTTGTATCAATTCTTAAATAAATACACATTTTATGTGTTATTTTATTATGTTCTTTTAGTATATGCCTGTTAACACATGTTAGCGATGTCTCATACGAGGTCAGAATTTTGTATCACAACACAAACGTACGTTAATATTTGTGCTGGAAAAAGTGCCATAAAGTAGGAGAGAGGTGACTTGACAAGTGTCAAATCAACTTTTTAAACCTAGGATTCAGAAAACACAAGATTACCTTAATGCCCCTAATCCAATATTTTAATAAAGTGGCCCACTTACTTTTCATTATTAAATACAAATTAATTAAGGACCATTGATCAAACTTGATCAATGGTCACCATAGGGTTTATAAGGTTTTTCCAATAGATAGAGTTTCCATATTATCCTAACCCTATATATATATATAGGTTTAGGATCATGTACAGTTATATGATTTGTCATTGATCTCCATCGCTAATCATGTCAAGATCGCTCCTCCTCCTTGCCTTCCTCTTCCTCGGAACACATCATGCATCGGTGGATTTCACCCGTCAACCACCACGACCCCTTGTGTACACCCTTCACGACGGTCCAGAATCTCAGCGTCAACAGGTCTATCACACACCCCCTTCGTATATATAGTTAATTAAGTTTATGTGTTCAAAATCTACATCTACTTAGACTTAAAGTTTGTTAATGAATCTTATGTATCAGTCACAGTTTTATAATGTAAAGTTCCATGTTATATGTTGTAAAATTTCGATACAGGCCGGCCTGATTTCGGCTATGGGAAGAGCATATTATTACGTGCCACCCCGGGGATTTTTGAACGCCAATCTTGAGATTTCACACATATACATCTTGCATTCAAGAAACAACATGAAAAGTTAAACAAAAAAAGATAGTATTGAATCCAATTAATTAGTTCACGTATTTCTTTATAAAAAAAATAAAATATCACCGTTCTTTTCAAACGTCTCGTTTTTTAACTGGTAACTAGAAAATTCCGTTAAGATAGCCGGTACACGGACAACGACTCTTGAAAACTAAAAAGTACATAAATTTTTTTCTATTTTGTGGCCATGATTCATTAGTTCGTTACTGCTACTCCGTATTAGTCATCCCAGTTGCTGCGCCTACATGTTTTTATAATTTGTTTGATGTCATTTTGTATGTGATATGTATAAAGATTGTATCATCAATTGACCATTATCTTAAAGATATTGATCAAGAGTTGCCAAGACTTGACCAAGACTTTGCATAATCTTAGCTTAGTCAATTATAATTGTAATTATGTAATTAAGTGTATCCCTTAGTATTAGCCTTTTTCTTATTGTAAATCCTCTATATAAGATTCTTGTAATTCTCCATTGAAATACACAACTTTTATAATACAAAAACACACAACATTGTTCATTACTTTATATGGTATCAAGAGCCTAAAAGCTCCCTTGAGCCATCTTCGATCCCAACCTATTCGACAGACACCTTCTGTCCGCATTTTGCCTTTTTTTTTTCTTTCGATTATTCATGGCCAAACAAATCACCCACATTACCACCGCCACAACCCGAAACCAAGGGCCACCTCGAACTACCAATACCAACACTCGCCCGACTCACAACAATAACACCTATTGCTACTATTGTAACATTCCTGGACATGACACTAAAGATTGTCGCAAACTTAGCCGCTTCCTAAGAGAACACAATGTCTCGCCTCAAAATACCAACACCCCGGTGGTTAACTACACCACCCCTCACCCAATGGCTACAACCTCATCTTGGATGTGGGACACCGGTGCGTCCAACAACACCGCGAACAACAACCAACAATTTTCCGTTCTTTCTGAATACGGAGGACCCGATAAGATCGTGCTAGGTGATGGTAAAACTCTCCCTATAACTCATATTGCTCAAACAACTATTCCAACAAATTCTCGCCCACTTCTTTTAAATACATTTTAATTGCTCCTAATCTTGGAAATAATCTTATTTCCGTTGCCAAAGTTTGTCGTACTAATCGTGTTTCCGTTGATTTTTTTCCTATCATTTTTTTGTAAAGGATCTACGCACGGGGGCGCGCCTCATGCGGGGAGTGAACGTAAATGATGTCTACTATGGACCAATCTCATTGTCTCCTCAAATCAACAACACCCAAACAAACTCTCTTCTCATGTGGCACCACATACTTGGACATCCATAGCTTCAAGTGTTCAGGTCTTTAATTTCTAGATTGGGACTTCGTTTTAATAAGGTGACCCATGAGTCTTTTCATTGTACTTCATGTTCCCTAAATAAAAGCCACAAACTACCTTTTGGCAAAAACTCTTTTGTTGCCAATCAACCTCTACAACTTCTTTACTCCGACGTTTGGGGTCCCTTAAAAACGTCAATCGATGGCTTTAAATACTATGTCATTTTTGTTGACTATTTTTCCAAATACATTTGGTTATACCCAATCAAACGAAAATCCGATGTCAAAATTATTTTTCAACAATTTAAATCTCTTGTTGAAATTTTTTTCAAAACCAACATTGTTGCGTTGTTCACTAATAATGGGGGTGAATATGTGGGTCTTTCACCTTATCTTGCCTCTCAAGGTATCTCCCATTACACGACACCATCTCACACACCAGAACAAAACGGTATTGCCGAACGACGTCACCGACACGTTGTGGAAACCGGCCTCGCCTTACTCCACTACTCCCACTTACCACAACATTTTTGGTCCCATGCCTTTTAAACCGCAACCCACCTAATCAATCGTTTGCCTACACCCATTCTTAACAACAAATCTCCCTACGATATGTTGTTCAAAACCGCTCCTACTTATTCCAAACTCAAACCGTTTGGTTGACTTTACTACCCATGGTTACGACCCTATGCTACTTCAAAACTCCAATCCCGTTCAACGGCGTGCATATTTCTTGGGTACTCATCTTCCAAATCAGCATTCAAATGCTATGACCCTACTAGTCACAAACTATACCACTCTCTTCACGTTGAATTTATCCCACATATTTTTCCATCACAAAACACCAACCCCCAACCCAAACACATGTCATTTGACTCCTTCCTATCCACATACCAATCGGCCCAATCAACATCCCCTTCTAACCAACCCACTCCAGACCCAAACATCTTGCATCATCCAACCCCTACTCCATAGCCCACATCACCTGAAGCCTAAACCCCTATCCCTCCATAAACCCACGGCCCACCCCCTCTACCTCCTGCACACAGCCCACCCTCCCACACAATAGGTCCAAACAGCCCAACCTCACACACAACAGGCCCTACACCCCAGCCCACCGAGACACCGTCACCAACCAGCCCACCGACTCCACCTGATAGCACCACCTCTACCCCAACCGATTCCCACTCTACCAACCCCACCTCACCACTGTCTTCATCCAACACATCCGATGATCCACGAACTCACCTCCATATAACCCTCAACCACCTCGTCGACAACCAAAACCCAACTCAAAGTATTACAACCCCAACTTTGTCAACTCTACCACCATTCACCCTCTACCCATTTCTCTTGAACCATCCACTTATACTCAAGCCTTAAAAGATCCGGATTGGCGCCATGCCATGGATCTTGAGTATAATGCTCTCCTTCATAACAACACTTGGGAACTTGTTCCTCACACAACCCAAACTCCCATTGGTTGCAAATGGATATTCCGAATCAAACGCAAACCCGACGGCACGATTGACAAGTACAAAGCACGTCTAGTTGCCAAAGGGTTTCACCAACAATATGGAAAAGACTATCATGAAACATTTAGTCCTGTTACTAAACCCGTTGCCATTCGCACCGTTCTCTCCATTGCTCTTTCAAAAGGATGGTCTTTACGTCAACTAGACGTTAATAATGCATTTCTTCCTGGGACTCTTTACGAAGATGTCTTTATGGTGCAACCTCCCGGGTTTACCAATACGGAATTCCCACGTCACATTTGCAAACTCAAAAAATCCCTATATGGACTTAAGCAAGCACCGCGTGCTTGGTACATCGAACTAACCAACTTTCTCACTCGTTTTGGCTTTAAAAAATGCATTTCTGACCCCTCTCTCTTTGTATACAATCTCAACAACATCACTTGCTACCTCCTTGTGCACGTTGACGATATTGTCCTCACCGGAAATCACAATCCATTTATGGATTCCTTTGTTCAAGCCCTAAGCAACCAATTCTCTATCAAAGACTTAGGCCCTCTCCATCATTTTCTAGGAATTGAAGTCATTCCTACGCCTAATGGTCTATTTCTTTCCCAACATCGTCACATTCAAGATATTCTTACCACCTTTAAAATGGATGGTGCAAAAGAGGTTCTTACTCCTTTAAGCACTTCCGACTCTCTATCTTCCTTTGACTCCACTCCCCCAGTCGATCCCACTCCCTACCGCCAACTTGTAGGCACTTTGCAGTATCTTGCTTTCACACGTCCCGACATCTCCTTTGCCGTCAATAAATTCTCTCAATTCATGCACTCACCTAAACAAACACACTGGCAAGCTCTCAAACGGGTACTCCGCTATTTGAAAGGAACGGTCCATCATGGGTTGTTTTTGAAACGCAATACTAACCTAAACTTGCAGGCCTTTTCGGACTCGGACTGGGGCGGTATTAATGATGGGGGACGGTCCACTACAGCATATCTCATATATCTTGGGGTCCAATATCATCTCTTGGAAATCTGCTAGACAAGAAAAACTGTCTCAGATCATCTACCGAAGCAGAATACAAAGCACTCGCTAATGATGCGGCTGAACTCTCATGGGTTAAAAATTTACTTGGTTAACTCGGGCTCCCAATTAAGAGCATCCCATCACTTTACTGTGACAACACCGGAGCTACTTATGTATGTGCAAATCCTGTTTACCATTCCCGCATGAAACACATCGCTCTAGGCTATCACTTTGTGCGGGAACAAGTCAATTCCGGGCAACTCAAAGTTCTTCATGTCAGTTCCAAGGATCAACTCGCAGATGTGCTCACCAAACCGCTTGCACGTGCACCATTCCTATATTTTCGATCCAAGATTGGAGTCTCCAACGGATCCTCCATCTTGCGGGGGCGTATAAAGAATGTATCATCACCATAAAAGCATTGACCATCATCTTAAAGATATTGACCAAGACTTTGCATAATCTTAGCTTAGTCAATTATAATTGTAATTATGTAATTAAGTGTATCCCTTAGTATTAGCCTTTTCCTTATTGTAAATCCTCTATTTAAGAGTCTTGTAATTCTCCATTGAAATACACAACTTTCATAATACAAAAACACACAACATTGTTCATTACTTTATAATATGACCCAGCTTGAACCAATAAATAGACACTTAGTTAACATGAGACATGCCAATGTACCGAAAAAATTCAACCCATATGGAAAAGAATCATTGGTGTTATGGGGTTTTCATACTTTTAAGTATCCTTGATAATTTCATGTTACCTAATCAGAAATTATGGATCTGTGTTTAATGGTACATACATAGGTGCATGTGTCATTGGTTGGAAAGAACCACATGAAGGTATCATGGGTTACTGAAGAACGCAATATGCCATCAATAGTCAACTATGGAAAGCTTCCGGGACATTACGACTCGGGGGCCACCGGAAACTCAACATCGTACAATTATTTCTTATATACTTCTGGTGATATCCACCATGTCACAATCGGCCCCTTA
Organism: Ambrosia trifida; assembly: GCA_028751855.1. Taxonomy (NCBI): domain Eukaryota; kingdom Viridiplantae; phylum Streptophyta; class Magnoliopsida; order Asterales; family Asteraceae; genus Ambrosia; species Ambrosia trifida. The sequence goes on from CM054127.1 coordinate 69,036,327, forward strand.
GATCCTGCCACAACGTATTACTATCGTTGTGGTGGTTCTGGCCCAGAGTTTAACTTCCGAACACCGCCGCTCAACTTTCCTATCGAGTTTGTAATTGTTGGTAAGTACCTTCTTTTGGGTCTTATTGCATACCCATTGTCATGACATAATACTATTGCTGTATCACCACACAAACTATGATTATACTGTTAGATTTGAATCTCGTGTATTACACGGATTAAGTTAAATGCATTCGTTTTATTTTTATAAATTGAAATATGTGAGATCAGAAAATACAAAAGAGGGAAATGAGATTCGGGGCTTTTAAAAACATAATTTAGTTACAAACAAAATAATGGTGAATTGAATTTTTATTATAAAAATGTTAAACTTTTAATATGAAAACATACATGGTAGATGAAAACGAAATAAATAATGTGTTAAATGTATAATTAAAAACCGAAAGAGGAAACTAGGAATCACGGATCTTACATACATAAATATTGTAAAATTTAAATAACGAAAACATGTGACTTTGATAAAAATGAATTATGAAATGCCATATTTAAAAAGGAAATTCAGTTATGTTTGAAACGGGTAAAGGTCCATTGATCCGTGTATAGATTAAGGCTCCGGAAATTCAGTTATGTTTGAAACGGGTAAAGGTCCATTGTTATTGTGTAAATAACATACCTCTAGATTAAATAGGTAAACAAATTAGGCAGGAACCATTGATCTGTGTTATAGATTAAATAGGTATATGCATTAGGCGGAAAAACAAATATTAAGGATGTCTAAAATTGTATTATATATCCCCTAAGATTTTTATTTATTAAGTAAAATACAGATAGAGAGTGAACTTTTGAATTATCAAAAACTCTCAAAATTTAGATTTATTATTATTTATCTGTACTAAATAGCTTGAAAAAAAAAATACTTTTTAATGTTATGATGTAATTTGTAAAACTGCAATCCTGAATAATACTAATAATAATAATAATAGTTTAGAAAATACGTTTAAAGAAAACATACGGTGTATGTTTGACAAGAAGATTTTAAAAATTTTTATGATTTTCAAACTTCAAGTTTTTAAGAAAAATCTCATACTTAATAAAAAATTTTGTTTTGTTAAAGGAGCTTGAAACTTTTGGGTTAGGAGAAAAACTCTATATTGAAACGCTATTAGTACTAGCGTTTAACAAAAATCTCTTACTAGGTACAAGTTTTTAATTAGTAAATGACAAAAATACTCATTCTATCATAAAAAAAAACACGCATACAAACTTTTAGTAAATGCCTAGTTTGATCATTTTATTAAAAGCTTAAGATACTATGTTAAACACCAAAATATATTTAAAAAGATACAGCTAGCAGTTTCCAGCCAACAGCTAATTTTGCCAAACATACCCATATTCTATCATAGTTTTAGAAACAATCCTATATTGTAGAAATTTTAGATTTTAAAATTTTAAATTAGTGTTAAAGATAAATGTGATAGAATGATTATGTAGCATTAATTAGAATATTTTTTTATATTAATGATTAGAAAATTAACCTTTTGCGACTTACTTTAAACAACTAAAAATAACGACGAATGTATTACCAACCGAAAAGGGGATTTGCCACGGTTTTAGGACTAGGGTTAGCCCGAACCTGCCTCATTCAAAGCCGTTTGAAATCAATTTAATCAAACCAAATCGATTTGAACTGGGAAAAACTAGTATCAAAATTGAAACGAAACTTATAAAATTAAGTATACAAGCTATTCTAAAAAAATTACAAAAAACTAATGTTGTTACATAGGGTTTCCACGGGTTTCTCTAACTCAAGTGGGTTTCTACAGGATACTTAGCCTATATATATATATATATATATATATATATATATATATATATATTAAAATATAAAATATATATAAAGGAGTTTTCTTAAACTTTTTATGAGCCGCACTTGTATTTTAGTTTGTTAAGCTGAGCTTATCAACTTCGAATCCAAACCCAAGTTGGCTCATTTACAGCTCCATTTGCAACTGAAAGTGCATTTGCAACACACAGTTTTTTAGTTGTGCATTCTAAGAAAAAAAAAATAGATTTGTCGACTTAGGTGACCTTGGACAAACCGAATGGACTAGCTCAACCTTGGACCATGTTAATTAATGCTAGCAATTACGATGTTTTGCTCCTCCCTGGGGACCTCTCTTATGCAGACACACACCAACTACTATGGGATTCATTCGGACGATTGGTTGAGCCATATGCAAGCCGTAGACCGTGGATGGTTGGAATAAATATACGTGACGTTTGTATATTTATCGATAGCCATTATAATCATTTATATAATGATGATCAATTATTAATATGATCCTAAGCCCAATAACAGACATGTCTTTGATGGACGGACTTGTCATTAGATGGGCCTTATTAGGGTGTCCCCTGTGTGTATATAAATAGAGGGATTATTAGAGGTTAATAGAGAGACATAATGACATAACACCATAACCCTAAAGCCGCCGCATACCTCTCCCTCTCAAACGATCACCATGTGATCATTAGCCATCATTACTGTACACACTAAAGGGAACCCAATCAAGATGATGGTGTCTTCCATTACTAAGGTTTTTGAACGGTTAAGCATATCAGGTATACATGTTTGAATCTTATGTTTATTCCTTATGTTCTTATGAAATATAATCAACATGTGGTATCAGAGCAATGTTGATTATATCAATTCGTTCACAATGCACGATATTTTTCTTTGGTAAAATATCAGTTGTGCATCATTCACAAATCAACAATTAGAATATGATACAAATTAATTTTACTAATTTTTTTTTGTCATGATCCGCTGCGACAATTAAATAAAAATTAATTAATTTTAATCATAAATTTACTATTTTAATGATGAAATATTGTTTTGATTAAATTAATAATTTCCGTAACTGTTGATTTGAGGATTTCAAGATATATGGGAATGCACATAACATTGATATCATGTTTTTTTGTCAAAAGGGATGTGCGTATTTTTTTATAATTCTCATGTTCTAACTCAAATTATTATTTTATGCTTTAGAATTTGGGTTAAATTAATTTGTTTTTCGGTTGATGTTGAAGAATATCATAAGAAAACCGAAAATTATTATGATTTTGGTTTAATATTGGATTGAAATTCTGTTTCCGATAATTCAAGGCATAACTTTATCTCCAAGGAAATTTCGAAATTAATTATGATTAAGTCAATGATTTCGAAATCTTATGATATCTTTGGAGATAGCCATTCTTTAAAATTGGAAATAGATATTATGTAAATCCTTACAATTTCGAACCATATTTATTTAGTATTAGTTCTTGATTAATGAGTTTTCGGTTTTAAGGCTAACGAATTTAGTTCTCGGATTATTAGTTAAGTTTCGGATAATGGTCCTCGGTGTATAAGTTCTCGGTTCATCAGGATTTTGATCAGGTTCACGAATAGGAGTTTTCGGTTATGGTCATTGTTGTTCGAAAACCCATTACGTTTGTCTAAGAACCCATCTTATTGATCGAGAAATATCATGTATTCGAGAACCAATATTTTTCGAGAACTATTAAAGAATTCGAGAACTATTAAAGTTATCCGAAAACATAACTTATTCGAGTACTCATAATATTCGAGAACTCATCACTAAATCGAGAACTAATCATGAAATTCGGGAACTCATTATGATATCTGAGAACTCATTAAGTCTTCGAGAACTCATGATTTATTCGAGATCTCATAAGTCTTCCGGGAACTCATCACTTTCGAGAACTCATTAAGTCTTTGAGAACTCATAATTTTGAGAACCCCTTATGTTATTCGAGATCTCATAAGTTTTTCGAGAACTCATAAGATTACTGAGAACCCAATTTTTTCGGGATCTCTAATAAAATTTACAGTTTTGATAAAACCTAATGTATCAAGTTTATTCAAAACATTATTTCCAAAACTTTGCTTAACTTGAATTAACATTTTACGTGTCACTTCTGCCCAAAGGTGATGTGTCACATTAGTTCGTTAATATAAAGATCTCGTTAAGCATTGTAGCTCGTTCACATAAGTGCCATAAGGTTTCACTTCTGCCCAAAGGTGATGTGTAACAAATTACGTTGGTGAACTGAGCGTATTGCATTAGGACTTTGAATGTCTCACTTCTGCCCAAAGGTGATGGGTTACATTCACTGTCGGCAATTCAATACTTAAATAAATAGTGTATAGCCAAAGCTAGAGCATGTTATTTAAGTAGCTTATGTTGGTGTTATTATATTATCACATCTTCATTACAAAATTGATCCTCACAATTAATGATCCTTCATTAATATAATGATCATAATCTAAGTCTGCCTTACATCAATACCCGTAACTCCTAATCTCACATTCTTCTATAAATTACCATCTCAACTAAGTAATCCACTCTAATTATCAAAACTAAGAAGAGTTTGCTTAAATTTTGTTCTTATTAAGTAACCTCTTAAGACATGATATTCCTATGCTCTATCTGATAATGTATTACAGAATAACGTATGAGCATAATAAGTGGAATAAAAATGTCTCTTATGGTAATCAAGAACGCTTTTACTGATTCCTATTAGGTGAGCTATTAAAGATTCTGAAATTCTTAAGACTAAGGTATTATCTTTGGAAATGAAAGAATATAATGAATTCCTAAGAAGCATGAAATAAATAAGTCTAACTCTATGGTTAAATGGGATCTGTGAATACATCTTAACATTGATTAACATGACCCATAAAGCTAAGGGGTTATACATGAAAATCAATAATTTTCTAGTGCATAATAACTTTTCCATCAGTACGATTAGATGCATTATGAATCAACTAATAACACTCAGAAATATCAAAGTAAAATGAGTGGGTTGATAGCGAATCACGTACAGGAAAAAGAACGCATTAAACTAGAAAAGTTGATGTTATTCACCTTACTACCATTAAACCTAAAAGAGGAAGAATAGTTACATAGAGAGGATAGTTATAAGGTCTGGAAACAAGATACAAGTACTACTTTCAACTATAAGTTTCTCCAAAGGGAAAGTCTTACTAAGCAAAACTGTGTCATTAAGCATAGGCATAAGCAAAAAGATTACCCATAAGAAAGGAGAATGGCTGGCTAAGATATGTAATGCCTAATTAAGGATATTTAACTCCACAAATGCTAATGAATTCCAATTAACACATGATGGTTGAGTCTAGTTTTATACGTTTCCTTAACAGAATTCAACAAATACTTAAGATGAGAGTTAGTGGCAAAATTAAGGGTCTATTAACCATTAATAACTGATCTTAGTGTTGAAGCTTTATGATACCTTACGATATTCTTGAGATTACTCAGAATTTAGTATCAATACTAAAAGCTACAATTTTTTGACAGTTACAAGGTTTTAATGACCAACCCAAAGCCACTATTAAGTTAAACTCTCATATTATTTGTTGTCATTATCTGAATAAAAACCTTATGAAATAAAACTAGATGATCCAATAACGTTTTCACAACTTTGTTATCATGAAAATGATACTTTAACAAAGGAAAATGAGACCCATGTAATTCATCCACTAAGACCAAAATTTCATGAGAAATCATGACCAGGTCACTAAAGGATGCTTTGCTATCAAATCTCATTCTCAGTGACTTTAAAGCATGTGTTAAACGCCCTAAACATTAAATGGCGAAAGGAATAAATGGGTTTCCATCATAAGTCATAACTGATTGACATCAGTGGAGCTTAGATAAATATCTAATTGTATCTATTCCGTTTCCTACAGACCAAAAGTATTAAAGAAATCAATTCATATATACTTAATAAGATTCCCTCTAAGTATGTTCTTAAAATTTCTTATGAAATCTGGACGATAAGGGAAATCAAGTATAAAATATATGAAATATTATTGTTCACACGCATCGTTGAAACTTATTATGTGGAGATACTAAGAGACCTAAAAGATTAGTGGGAGCATTAGATGTCCTACTTATGACTTGCAAAAGTTACAGAGGTGGGGGGAACGACAATTTGATCTATCCTCAAATTACACCTCTTGCACTGGACAACGCTCTATCACAACTTGTCTCCTTAGCATTTAACGTACTCCTAACAAAGTTTTGTGGATGCCTAAATATGGGCGAACTTAGATTTCTTACTAAAGTAATCCTCATTAAGAGAAACGACAATAAACATCATTAGGTTGTTTTCTCTATTAAAATCTATGGATCTTCCAAATGTTAGATCTTAAGCATGCTGAATTCATTAAGATCTCTAAGGTAAGTGGGAGCAGTAAAGTCCTTATTATGACTTTTCGGAAGTACAAGATGCGGGGAGAGACTCATTAAAATTCGAGACTCATTAAGTTTAACTCCGAATTTAACTTCGATTATTCCTCTTGTACACCTTACTGCACCAACTCTTACACACTTAGAAACTATTATTGCTCCTTACATACCTGAAAATAAAGACACCTAACTAAAGTTAAGTTTTTATCATAATAAACCCAATGTTCAACTCAGGAGGTCATCTGGGTCTAAAAGCCCGTTAAATTTGATGATTATGTAACCTTCCTGACTAACACAAAAAATGGATGTTTGGAAAGTTTACTGATTCTACCTCTTCTAATCAAATCATTAGTATCAATCAATCTTCTAAATGGAATAAAGCTATTATTAGCATAACTCATTCCATAATTTAGAATAACGTTTGGGATTTGGTTGAATAACCTAAAGGTATTCATAATCAAACCAGATCCGAATGGGAACGTTGTAAGATAAGATTGATTGTAAAAGATTATACTCAAGGAGAGATTAGATTATCAAAGAATCTTCTTATCTGTATTACAATAGATTTCTTTGAGAATCATTACCGCCGTAGTAGCTCATAATAACTAAGAGCCACATTAGATGGACATTAAGACAACTTTCCATAACGATGACCTACATGTTCATTAAGCAACCTGAAAATTCTAAACTGAAGGTTAAGAACACTTAGTCTATAAGTCAATAAGATCCATGTATGGGTTGATGTAAGCATAAAATGTGTTTGAATCATAATGAAATTCTCTTCATCAAGAACTAAGTGGATTAAAGAACCTACCTCAAAATGAGTGGGAGCAACTAATGAAAACTTGTCCTTACATATATGACGTTTCTCTTGACAAGTATATCTTACCTAAGTCAAAGCATTGTTCATGCATAATTTTGACATGATGAATATCAGGGATTCCTCTTACGTGATAGGAATCAAAATATACCGAGATAGACCCAACGGGATATTAATTTCATCCCATAAGTTTTACTCTAAGCGGGTCCTTAAGTATGTAACATACAACATTGCTCTCTTTTAGAGGATAATAGGATAATTTGAGATTATCACCTTATGCTTCATTAATTAGAAGACTGATGTAAATTTAAGTCTATGCTTGTTTATGATATTGTTCGTATTGCTTAATACTAGACTTGTCTAGACTGATGAAAAGCATCTAATAGAACATTACAATATCTTTAAGAAACAAGAGACTATAATCTAATGAAGAAGTGAGAACCTAAAGTGATTGACTACTCTTACTCTAACTTTGTTATATTCAAAGGAAATCAAGTGTCAATTTTGGGGTATATCATAACGTCAGCAGACATAACTATCTCATGGATGAGTCATAAGGAACTGTTAACAACAACCTAAGTTATCATGACATAATGTGTTGCTGATCATAACATAATGGTCATTAAATGTTGTTGGTAAATTTATCAGATGACTCATAACTTATTCACTCCATGTAAATACTAAGTTGAAGACTTACTGTGATAAAGTCAGCTGCCCTGATTTCTCAAACAGTAACAGTTTGAGAGGAGCTGCATTAGAGTTCGATACTAAATTATTGTTCGCTTATGACTAAGAACAAATAGAGGAAATCAGAATTTTGTATCGAATGCATTCATGATATGCTTATGGATCCAATAACTAAAGGTCTATCACCCATAAGTCTCACTAACGGGCCAACTAAGAGAAAAGGGTATTACTAATGACCATGTACAACTGCATATCGTACTATGAATGACTTATGACTTATGACTAATGATTAATTTTCCTCATAATGATTTGTTTGTCTATTACTATGCTAAGCTAGCATAATGGCATAAAGACAATAATATAACAAATCAACAACTAAGGGCATAACGTCAATTGATCCTAATTTTAAGTTTTAAATTTGGGTGTAGAATGATTAATGGGGGTCCTAAGTCGAATAAAGACTTAACGGCTGTATTTCTCTGCTACATTTTGGGTTTAGAACTAAAATGAGTATTAATCTCTGCAGAATTACGTAATACTCATAATAAATGATTACTCGGCTAAGTGGGAGAATGTTGGAATAAATATACGTGACGTTTGTATATTTATCGATAGCCATTATAATCATTTATATAATGATGATCAATTATTAATATTATCCTAAGCCCAATAACAGACATGTCTTTGATGGACGGACTTGTCATTAGATGGGCCTTATTAGGGTGTCCTCTGTGTGTATATAAATAGAGGGATTATTAGAGGTTAATAGAGAGACATAATGACATAACACCATAACCCTAAAGCCGCCGCATACCTCTCCCTCTCAAACGATCACCATGTGATCATTAGCCATCATTACTGTACACACTAAAGGGAACCCAATCAAGATGATGGTGTCTTCCATTACTAAGGTTCCTGAACGGTTAAGCATATCAGGTATACATGTTTGAATCTTATGTTTATTCCTTATGTTCTTATGAAATATAATCAACACTACAATGCCCGTTGGCCCATGCCACACGAAGAAAGTGGCTCCAACTCAAACCTTTATTACTCATTTGATGTAGTAGGGGCTCACATCATTATGCTAGGGTCATACATTGGTATTGATTCGAACCAATACAAGTGGTTAACAAACGACTTAGCAAAAGTGGACAGATCACTAACACCTTGGCTTATCGTGCCCTTTCATGCCCCGTGGTATAATTCGAACATGGCTCATCAAGGGGAAGGTGAGAGCATGAGATTAGCAATGGAAGAAATGTTGTATAATTCCGGTGTTGACATGGCTTTTGCTGGCCATGTCCATGCATACGAAAGATTTGTAAGTTTTCCTATTCTTTTGATTTGGTACAACTTATCAAAAATACATTTATTTTGTAGAAAAGCCTTTTTATTAACTTTCATAATGCATTTGGTTGCAAAAATAACATATTCTTAAGCTAACGTAATGTAAGACATGATTTGTTAGACACTTGTCTTTGTGTGGATGGACTTTTTGTAAACTTGTACTGGTAAAATGACTATTTCTATTATTTTTCCTTAATAATGCACCGTTGTTATTCAGACTAGAGTTTACGACAACAGTGCTACTCCTTGCGGACCAATACACATAACCATTGGAGACAGAGGCAATAGAGAGGGTCTCGCCATGACGTAAGTTTCTAATACCAATTGAGATTTTGATACAAAGAACCTAGCCCTTTGATATCGCTATACAGGGAGGCAAGCTTTGGGCATGGTCGATTGAGAATAATGAACGAGACCCATGCTCATTGGTCATGGCACCGCAACGATGACTCTGCCTCAGTTGTGGCTGATGGTGTTTGGTTTGAAAGTCTAAGCTCCTCACCTTCATGTAGCAAAAATATCGTAGGAAAAGCAACTCAACACGATGAGCTTTGACCTTCTTCCTTCTAACGTTTTAGTGTTGATATATAGATTTACTATTTGTTCTTTCATTGAAAAGATCTAATGCACTCTTTGGATAGTGAACAATATTTGTTGTATAATTTATCAGTGGTATTTAATTAATAAATAATAATATTCATTTCATAAACTTTTCCCATTACATTAAAATAGAAGTTAGAAATACAACAAGCTACAACATCACTTTTTTCTAAATTGCGAAACCCAATCTACCAAATACAAACCCCTGTCCCCCTGGAAATGAACTATTGTTGTAGATAACCTGTTGGACCTTGTTCAAGAAAACAAATAGTTTCTGGTGCTAAGGAGCCAAAGGTATCAAAAGTCAAGGGGACAAAAACATGTTGGTTCTCCGCACAAGCTTTAGCGTGCTTATCCACTTTCTTCAATTCTGCCTTTCTCGATGCTTGTCTAGCTACAAACCCGTTGTCCCTCAAACCAGCCAAAGGAGATACCCCTGTGAGGTCCACACAAACATGTTTCCCCCAGCCCAACCAAAAACAAGGAAATCCGCTGGTCGTAGAGTAGATCTCCCTTCCGTAGGGTCCGTGAGAAAATTCACAGGGCTTCCTTATTGGCAGAAATCTCAGCTCTTCTCAAAATGTCCGAAAAAAACGTCCCTCACACAGTCATACATGTATTTGAAACCGGAAAGCTCTTTGCAATGAACTGTATGCTTCCCATATTTATCCATATTTATGTGCAAAATTAGTAGCATAAAGTTATTTGCATTTAATGGTAACAAGTTTGACCAGATCTTCAAAATATGGCAATAGCAAACACCGGACAAAACAAGTCTCCGATCATGTTTTGTTTATTTTCAAAAAAAATTAACTTTAACTTTCATTAAAAATCGGCGAACCCTCAAAACAAAGACCACCCTACCAAACCAAACAATCAAATCATATACAAATGATATTTACACCACTCTTGCCACATTATATTTCTAAACCGTGATCTATGTTTTAACCAACAAAACGTCATCGACTTAATTGAGGACACAATAAACTTAGCTTGAACCTCAACCCCATTGAAGACTTTATCGTTTCACACCTTCCACAAAGCCCAACACGTGCCCAAAGTGATTCCATGAATAATCTTCCTTCCTTTTTATCCTCCATTAACATTTTTTTGTGGATTAGTAATGACTCCCTAACCTCAAAAGTATAAATAGCGTTTAACCAAAACCATATTTTCACACCGTTCCATACTCTAGCCAACACTTCACAAGCCGTAAACAATTGTGCCGCTATCTCCACATCCCAATCACAATGAACACACTTATTGCTACTAAAAACCACGTTCCTCCTTTCCAAAGCTGCCAAAGTAGGTAATCTATCCATTTCGGCTCGCCCACCAAAAATATTACACTTTAATGGAACCCAAGGCACCAATTTGAACTTGAGAAATTTATCTGTCGCACCCTCAAAATCCACTTGCGGAGTTTTACCGCGAGGCGCATGACAAACCAGGATCCAAACCAACGATCACAATAAACAAGTCTAAATGAATATAAATGCAATTTCAAAACATAGTTTAAAATCCCGTTTACAGCGGAAGCTTATTCAAAAACAGTATCTCAACAATGAAATAATAGTTCAACGTTCAAAAGACCATGCAACCCTAGTTAGACGCCGTGCAGACGCGTGCTCCCTAGTCCAGTCGTGCTACCTTAGCGACCTGAGAAAACATGTAAAAGTTTACGTCAGCACAAAAATGCTGGTGAGTTTACAGGTTTTGTATCCAAGTACCAAGTCCACCTGTCCATACTACAATAATCGAAAACCAGTATACGCTAGCTAGGCGTACGTTTTGTTACTACCACGATTGGAAAACCATTACTAACTCGAATACCAGATGTTGTGCCCGAAAAGTTCCAAATGTTCCTGTTGTTCCTGTTTGAGACAATATGCACTCGCCCGGCCCTCCAAGCCGACGAGCGGGGTTGGTCACTCCCAATAGCGCTATTCACATTTCCCCGTTGTGCAAACCCGCACATTCAGGGTTCCCCCCGGGACTTCCAAAGATCGTGTAGTACACAATAGAAACCCATAGTATGACAGTAGTTACCAAATAATCGTTTTAACACATGTTTTCTCCCCCGAAAGTATAAAACCAGTTTAAAAGAGGGGCCGTAAACTCACCTTAAGTTGCGTTACTCCTTAACCCGAGTAAACCCAGCTGCTATGCTAGTCCCGTAAGCGGCGACCTAACATATGACAGTTACAAGTACTTAGACTAATAACCCGCAGGTTAATTAGTCCCTAGATGTCCAGACCATAACCAAGTTTGTTTGAAAACACCGTGACTGTTTGACTGACCCAAAGTACAAGACTCGACATCCCATTGGTGACCCGAGACTCCCCGTGTTATGTTTACGCTCCAAAACATACAATAACGCAATTACACTTAACATACGTTAACGCATAACAAATCCTAGCACATAGTTCACGTATCACCGAATTACACCCAAACATACGTTACTAAGTTATTATATATGTTACGAGGTTCCTAGCATGTTACTACATGTCAAATCGGGTCTCGGAATGCTAATTTACACTTACAGCAGCAGTACACGCGATTAGGGAGGCTAATCGCATGAATGTTCACACGACTAGGGCTAATCGCCCCTGATGTCACACGACTAGGGCTAATCGCCCCTGATGTCACACGAGTAGGGCTAATCGCGTGAGTTATAGGCGATTAGCACCCTACTCGCCTATAACACAGGCGATTAGCAAGGCTACTCGCCTGTGACCTTGCTGCTCCGGTTTTTCGCGCGTTTAACGCTCCAAATCAGATCCAGAACGTGTGTAACTACCCAATATCATCCCAAACACTATCCTAAACATGTTTCAACCAAAATCCTTCGTTTAACCTCGTATAATCAGTCCTGCATGCAACCAAGTAATCCAAACACCATACACATAGCATGCAATCATCATACTAACACGAGTAATCATAACCCTAATATCCAATTACTGAGATTTCTATCATCATACTATCAATATCAATACTGATTTAACATAATAACATATCAAATCATCATCATGAATCATAAAAATCCTAGCTTTCTAATCATACACACCCATAATGCATGCATATTAGTTATAATCCGATTAACAACCCTTATTGACGATTTTCAGAAAGCTTTTTCGTTTAAAAATAGGTCTGGACCATTAGGGATTGATTAAAAACGTTTATAAAGAGTTATGGATGAAAATCAAACCTTAGGATTATGAAAGTATGATGATTCAAGCTTGAAACCTTGTGTTTTGATCAAAAATCGCCTTCCAGAGGTTGTTTATGTGTTTCCGCGGGTTATGGGACGACTAGGGTTTGTATAATGAAGTTTAGGAGGTTAAGTATGGTATTTATAGTCGTTTTTAGTCGTCCAGCCCGTTACTAGCGAGTATGCAGCAGTTTCATGCGATTAGGGCTGCTAATCGCATGAATGTTCATGTGATTGGGCCTAATCGCCCCTACATACACACGAGTAGCCCTCTACTCGCCTATAATGTTCCCTACTCACCTCCCCTATGGGCGATTAGGCTTCCTAATCGCCTGTAGGGGTTCATTTCGTGTGTTTTGCGCGTTAAACCCCGTTTCAACATATGTTAACACATATTCACGTACCGACAAGTCACATAACGATTGTAAACACATAACACAAGTAAATACACATGTTCACACTCGTTCACCAATTCCCGGGACTCGAGACTCGTATGTTCCGTATGCCCTGACGATCCTACCGATCGTCACCGTTTGTACACTTGGTTAAGGACCGACATCTAATGAACCTCTAGACCAACATCCAATGTCCCTCTAGACTAAACCGATAGTTCCCGAACCATAACCCGACTTAACTAACCCAGTTAAGTACAATATACGCGTGACTCGCTAAGGTAGACTTTCATCTAGACAACGTTGTTAACCAGAATTTGCCGGGTGTCACATCATCCCCACGTTAAAAGAATTTTCGTCCTGAAAATTGCACAAGTACCAAAAGAACAAAAGAAATAACGAAGGGAACAAACAAAAGATAGAAACCAAAAGAGAGATTTACCCGAGTTGTCACATCATCCCCACGTTAAAAGGAATCTCGCCCCGAGATTCATTCAGCTGCCGAAGAGACATGTCTCGACTCGAACGCTTCCTTAGGAAAAAGATGAGGATACTTAGACTTCATCTGATCCTCCCGTTCCCACGTATATTCCGGTCCCCGGTTCGAGTTCCACCGAACCTTAACGATACGAATTTTGCTGTGACGCAGGCTACGAATCTTGTAATCAAGGATCTCCACAGGTTCTTCCACAATCCGAAGACGATCATCAACCTTGATCTCTTCTAGTGGAACGATGAGAGACTCGTCAGCCAGACACTTCTTCAAGTTTGACACGTGAAAGACGTTATGTACGTTACCGAGCTCCGTCGGTAAATCCAGACGATATGCCACCGGTCCAATCCGTTCCAGGATCGTAAATGGTCCGACATACCGTGGGTTGAGTTTGCCACGCTTCCCAAAGCGTATGACGCCCTTCCACGGTGAGACTTTTAGAAGTACCTTGTCATTGACTTGGAATTCCAATGGTTTGCGACGCTGATCGGCATAGCTCTTTTGCCGGTCCCGTGCCGCTGCCAACCGGTTACGAATCTGTACGATCTTTTCCGAAGTTTCGTACACTAGTTCAGGCCCAGTGAGTTGACTCTCACCCACCTCAGCCCAACAAAGAGGAGAACGGCATTTCCGTCCGTACAGTGCCTCGAACGGGGCCGCCTTGATGCTCGTGTGATAACTGTTATTGTACGAGAATTCTACCAACGGTAGATGAGCTTCCCAACCTTTGCCAAAATCGATCACACATGCCCGCAGCATGTCTTCTAAAGTTTGAATCGTGCGCTCACTCTGACCGTCAGTTTGTGGATGATAAGCCGTACTCATGTCTAGTTGGGTACCCAAAGCCTTGTGCAAAGACTTCCAGAAGTGAGAAGTAAAATGGGAGTCACGATCTGAGATAATAGAAACTGGCACCCCGTGCTTAGAAACGACCTCCTTCAAATAAAGACGAGCCAAACGATCCATGGTGTCGGTCTCCTTAATAGCAAGAAAATGAGCTGATTTCGTCAACCGATCGACAATCACCCATATCTTGTCATTCCCGCTTGGTGATTTAGGAAGTTGTGTGACAAAATCCATAGTAATCCGTTCCCATTTCCATTCCGGAATTTCAGGTTGTTGCAAGAGACCCGACGGTTTCTGGTATTCCACCTTGACCTTAGCACAGGTCAAGCATTTGCTCACGTATGAGGCTATGTCCGACCTCATGTTTGGCCACCAGTAAAGCACCTTCAGATCTTGGTACATCTTATCCGAACCAGGATGAATAGAATACCGGGACTTATGAGCTTCATCAAGGACAAGCTCCCGTAGTCCCCCGAATAAAGGAACCCATATACGTTCTGCGAAATAGTGCAGGCCATCAGGCCTTCGCTCGAGGTGCTTGTCGGCACCGTGCATAGTTTCAGCTTTAAGGTTTTCCTCCTTCAAAGCTTCTAACTGGGCAGAACGGAGTTGATCAGGTAGTGACGAATGAATGGTGAGCTGCAACGCCCGTACGCGACGAGGTTTAGTAGATTCCTTCCTGCTCAAGGCGTCTGCTACAACATTCGCCTTGCCAGGATGGTACTTTATGGCACAATCATAGTCGTTCAGAAGTTCGATCCAACGACGCTGCCGTATGTTCAAATGTTGTTGGTCGAAAATGTGTTGGAGACTCTTGTGATCGGTGTAGATGGTGCATTTGGTACCGTACAAGTAATGTCTCCAAATTTTCAACGCGAATACCACGGCACCCAACTCCAAGTCATGGGTGGTGTAGTTCTTCTCGTGCACCTTGAGTTGGCGAGAAGCATACGCAATCACTTTCTCGCGTTGCATCAACACGCAACCGAGACCATGAATAGAAGCATCACAGTAAACAACGAAATCATCAGGACCCTCAGGTAAAGACAAAATAGGAGCAGAACACAGTTTAGACTTCAGTTCTTCAAACGCTGACTCTTGTGGTTCACCCCAGTCGAATTTTCTATCCTTCTGCGTGAGAGTGGTGAGGGGTTGAGCGATCTTCGAGAACCCCTGAATGAAACGACGATAGTAGCCCGCAAGGCCTAGGAATTGCCGCACCTCAGTTGGCGTCTTTGGTGCTCCCCAGTCCTTGATCGCTTCGATCTTAGCTGGATCGACATGAATCCCTAGTTCATTAACCACATGTCCTAGGAATTGAACTTCGCGTAACCAAAAGTCACACTTTGAGAACTTAGCGTAAAGTTGTTCTCGTCGCAAGAGTTCCAAAACTAACCGCAGATGTTCCTCGTGTTCGGTCTCGTTCTTGGAGTAGATCAGAATATCATCAATAAATACAATGACGAATTTGTCCAAATATGGTTTACAGACGCGGTTCATCAAGTCCATGAAAACCGCTGGTGCGTTCGTGAGACCGAAAGGCATGACCAAGAATTCGAAATGACCATAACGTGTTCGAAAAGCAGTCTTTGCAACGTCAGCCTCCCTGACGCGCAGCTGGTGATAACCGGACCTCAAATCGATCTTGGAATAATAACTAGAACCCTGAAGCTGGTCGAATAGATCATCAATACGTGGAAGAGGATAACGGTTCTTGACGGTCAATTTGTTCAGTTCTCTGTAGTCTACACACAATCGGAAACTCCCATCCTTCTTCTTAACAAATAAAATCGGGGCTCCCCAAGGGGAAGAACTTGGTCGGATGAAACCCTTGTCCAAGAGTTCCTGTAACTGACTAGACAATTCCTGCATCTCGGGAGGTGCAAGACGGTAGGGGGCCCGAGCAATAGGAGCAGCCCCTGGTACAAGATCAATACCGAACTCGACTTGACGATGAGGAGGAAGACCAGATAAATCATCGGGAAAAACATCAGGAAACTCGCGTACCACCGGAATGTCGTCGATCTTCTTTTCATCACCAGAGGAAACAGATAAAAGCGCCAAAACGGCGGGATAACCCTTTCGAAGACACTTAAGGGCTTTCATGCTAGAGATGATGTTTAGCGGAACACCACCCTTGATACCGTACACAGAAAGAAATTCTCCATCAGGGAGAGGAATCCGAATAACCTTATCGTAACAGACGATCTCCGCGCAATACAAAGATAACCAATCCATTCCTACCACAACGTCAAAACTACCCAATGGTACCGGCATAAGGTCGATGGGGAACGATAAACCCGACAACTCTAATTGACACTCCCGAAGGATACTAGTAGCTTCAATCGTTTTCCCGTCAGCTAACTCAATAATATACTTGGTCTCTAATGGTACGGGTACTATATCTAGCAGTCGACTAACATCCATGGATACAAAACTCTTGTCGGCACCAGAATCAAATAACACGCTAACAGAACGATTATTGAGAAGAAACGTACCGGTGACTGTATCAGGGTCCTGTCTAGCCTCAGCGGCTCCAATGACGAAGGCACGTGCATTTCTGCCGCCGCCCCCGTTGTTCCCATTACCGTTGTTCCCACCCTGCTTCAGTTTTGGGCAATCCTTCTTGTAATGCCCAGTGTCACCACAGTTGTAGCATCCTTGTTTTCCTGTAGTCCCCTAAGTAGTCGGAGCTGAGCTGTTAGTCGGAGCCTGAGTCGATGGAAGTGTAGCCCGACAATCTTTAGCATAATGCCCTGTTCGCTGGCAGCGGTGACAACGGTTACTGTCGCAGTTCCCTTGATGATGGCGTCCACACTTGTTGCATTTGGGCAGTTTTCCCGCATAACCACCCTGCTTGTTACCCGAAGAAGAAGAACCCCCATTATCAAACCTTTTACCCTGCTGTGCTGACCCAGATCCTTTCCCGTCATTTTCCCACTTGCGCTTGTTGTTCTCTGGGACCTTAACAGTCGAACCCTTCGCAGGCAAAATCCCCTCATTCACTTTTAAGTTGGTCATCCTATGGGCCGATCGAACTACCTCTGCATACGTAGGATGATTTCCCGCAGCCACTAACCCTGCAATTTCCGGTACTAACCCCGAGACATAGTGTTCAATCCTACGGTATTCTGGCACGTGCAGATCGGGACACAGCACTGCCAACTCATTCCGCCTCACAGTATACTTCTCAATTTCCGACCCAGTCATCTTGAGGTTCCACACCTCATGCTCCAGCTTCTATACTTCTTCCCTTGGACAATACTCACGCTTCAGCAACTGCACAAAATTCTCCCATGGCATAGCATATGCCTCCCCAATACCCATATTCTGGGTGATGCCATTCCACCAAGTCAATGCCACGTCCTGAAATAACGCAGCAGAATACTTTACCCGATCTTCTGGGAGACAGTTACACATCAGAAATACTGACTCCACTTTCTCCAACCACCTAAGCAAGCTCACCGCACCCTCAGTGCCAGAGAATTCCTGGGGCTTACAGTCCCGGAACATCTTGTAGGTGCACATGGGTGGGGGTGGGTCAACAGGACCACCTGAAATGAAACGTATGAGAAACCACGAAATACGTAAACAAGGTTCACCAATGAGGCGAAAGAAAATGGATAAATCAACTTACCACCACCGTTGTGCCCTAACTGAAAGGCAGCTTGGAGCAAGTTGTTCAGATCAGCTTGCGATAGGTTAATACCTCCACCACGACCACCAGCACCACCGCGACCACGACCACGTCCACCATTGCGACCACCTCCACGTCCTCCTCGTACTCCAGACATGATTCTGGCAGAAAAGAACGAGAAAAATTTAGTTTCGCAGTTAAAGATAACCACTAATGTTCACAAGATCAAAGCTAGATCCAATCCAGGACTATCCCCTCAAACCCAGAGCTCACTAGGGCTTCCATGCATTTCGGTTTATGATTTTGTGTGCACCCAAAATGATAAACCGCTCTACATGGTCCTCCCAGTGTTCTCCTAGTTCAAAGTTCAAATCACCGAACATAGACTCTTAGCTACACACCGTAATACTACGGTAGTTTATGACAAGTGTTTCTATTGGAGTGCGAAAGGGAGATGTCCGAGCCTTGGACAAATCTCAAGAGCACACGAGTTACTCCAATAGACTACACTGCCTAGAAAACAAGTAACCCAACCTAAGATAGAACGGATGATGTAACGTAGAAAGACCAACGATTTAGAGACACCCCGACCAGACCATACGTAAACCACTATAACGTTTAGTACCATGTGATCGTCTAGTGTGTGCGACTCGGCTATAGACTAGACTCTACATGCAGTCCTAGTTCACTATAACCATTGGCTCTGATACCAATCTGTCACACCCTCAAAATCCACTTGCGGAGTTTTACCGCGAGGCGCATGACAAACCAGGATCCAAACCAACGATCACAATAAACAAGTCTAAATGAATATAAATGCAATTTCAAAACATAGTTTAAAATCCCGTTTACAGCGGAAGCTTATTCAAAAACAGTATCTCAACAATGAAATAATAGTTCAACGTTCAAAAGACCATGCAACCCTAGTTAGACGCCGTGCAGACGCGTGCGCCCTAGTCCAGTCGTGCTACCTTAGCGACCTGAGAAAACATGTAAAAGTTTACGTCAGCACAAAAATGCTGGTGAGTTTACAGGTTTTGTATCCAAGTACAAAGTCCACCTGTCCATACTATAATAATCGAAAACCAGTATACGCTAGCTAGGCGTACGTTTTGTTACTACCACGATTGGAAAACCATTACTAACTCGAATACCAGATGTTGTGCCCGAAAAGTTCCAAATGTTCCTGTTGTTCCTGTTTGAGACAATATGCACTCGCCCGGCCCTCCAAGCCGACGAGCGGGGTTGGTCACTCCCAATAGCGCTATTCACATTTCCCCGTTGTGCAAACCCGCACATTCATGGTTCCCCCCGGGACTTCCAAAGATCGTGTAGTACACAATAGAAACCCATAGTATGACAGTAGTTACCAAATAATCGTTTTAACACATTTTTTCTCCCCCGAAAGTATAAAACCAGTTTAAAAGAGGGGCCGTAAACTCACCTTAAGTTGCGTTACTCCTTAACCCGAGTAAACCCAGCTGCTATGCTAGTCCCGTAAGCGGCGACCTAACATATGACAGTTACAAGTACTTAGACTAATAACCCGCAGGTTAATTAGTCCCTAGATGTCCAGACCATAACCAAGTTTGTTTGAAAACACCGTGACTGTTTGACTGACCCAAAGTACAAGACTCGACATCCCATTGGTGACCCGAGACTCCCCGTGTTATGTTTACGCTCCAAAACATACAATAACGCAATTACACTTAACATACGTTAACGCACAACAAATCCTAGCACATAGTTCACATATCACCGAATTACACCCAAACATACGTTACTAAGTTATTATATATGTTACGAGGTTCCTAGCATGTTACTACATGTCAAATCGGGTCTCGGAATGCTAATTTACACTTACAGCAGCAGTACACGCGATTAGGGAGGCTAATCGCATGAATGTTCACACGACTAGGGCTAATCGCCCCTGATGTCACACGACTAGGGCTAATCGCCCCTGATGTCACACGAGTAGGGCTAATCGCGTGAGTTATAGGCGATTAGCACCCTACTCGCCTATAACACAGGCGATTAGCAAGGCTACTCGCCTGTGACCTTGCTGCTCCGGTTTTTCGCGCGTTTAACGCTCCAAATCAGATCCAGAACGTGTGTAACTACCCAATATCATCCCAAACACTATCCTAAACATGTTTCAACCAAAATCCTTCGTTTAACCTCGTATAATCAGTCCTGCATGCAACCAAGTAATCCAAACACCATACACATAGCATGCAATCATCATACTAACACGAGTAATCATAACCCTAATATCCAATTACTGAGATTTCTATCATCATACTATCAATATCAATACTGATTTAACATAATAACATATCAAATCATCATCATGAATCATAAAAATCCTAGCTTTCTAATCATACACACCCATAATGCATGCATATTAGTTATAATCCGATTAACAACCCTTATTGACGATTTTCAGAAAGCTTTTTCGTTTAAAAATAGGTCTGGACCATTAGGGATTGATTAAAAACGTTTATAAAGAGTTATGGATGAAAATCAAACCTTAGGATTATGAAAGTATGATGATTCAAGCTTGAAACCTTGTGTTTTGATCAAAAATCGCCTTCCAGAGGTTGTTTATGTGTTGGGGCGGGTTATGGGACGACTAGGGTTTGTATAATGAAGTATAGGAGGTTAAGTATGGTATTTATAGTCGTTTTTAGTCGTCCAGCCCGTTACTAGCGAGTATGCAGCAGTTTCATGCGATTAGGGCTGCTAATCGCATGAATGTTCATGTGATTGGGCCTAATCGCCCCTACATACACACGAGTAGCCCTCTACTCGCCTATAATGTTCCCTACTCACCTCCCCTATGGGCGATTAGGCTTCCTAATCGCTTGTAGGGGTTCATTTCGTGTGTTTTGCGCGTTAAACCCCGTTTCAACATATGTTAACACATATTCACGTACCGACAAGTCACATAACGATTGTAAACACATAACACAAGTAAATACACATGTTCACACTCGTTCACCAATTCCCGGGACTCGAGACTCGTATGTTCCGTATGCCCTGACGATCCTACCGATCGTCACCGTTTGTACACTTGGTTAAGGACCGACATCTAATGAACCTCTAGACCAACATCCAATGTCCCTCTAGACTAAACCGATAGTTCCCGAACCATAACCCGACTTAACTAACCCAGTTAAGTACAATATACGCGTGACTCGCTAAGGTAGACTTTCATCTAGACAACGTTGTTAACCAGAATTTGCCGGGTGTCACATTATCTCTCCCCCCCTCCTTACAAACATCTCTTTAATCATCCCAACCGAAAAACCATTGTCCCCCGATCCCGTCCATCTCCATTTGTCCACCACCCCCCCCTAAAACAATATTGACCATAGCGAATACAACATCACACTCGGCCAACTCTATCAATTCGATCTCTAGCTTAGTTGAACGCACCCAAGACCACACCAACCAACGAACCCCATTGCACTCCCTAATTTTGTCATCCACCCACCCATGTTTAATCGACTCTAAAGCAAATAGGTTAGGAAATTTATCTTTTAAAGGAACCTCGCAAACCCACGGAACGTGCCAAAACATAACAACAAACCCCTCTCTAATTGTCCCTCTAAAATAACCAAGAAACGGTTTCCCATCTACCTACAAATTATAACATACCTTTACAATATTGTTCCAACAACCAGGCAGATATTTGTTCCACGCTATAGATACCCATTGTCGATTACCATGGTGGCAACAATCAATAGCCCTCCTCCAAAGTGCGCCTTCACTTTAGAGAGCGTTTTAGCCTTCCATGGTGCCAACCGAGATTTAAAAACATTATCCACTAAACTCCAACTAATGAACCTATATTCATATTCTCTTCCACCTTGATACCAAAGTAATCAAAAGGAACCTTCCCCACACTACAACCCAAAAATTTTAGCATGCTAAGAACCTCCTCCCCCATAACCCTAATACCGAAAAGGAAGGACTTATGAATATTACTTTTAAAACCGGTAGATAAAAAAAACACCCGTGGGATTCTAGTTGTCATCAGAATATTTTACTTAGACCAATTCCCAATATCAATGCGTCATCCGCATAAAATAAATGAGATGAATAAGGCCCCTCGTTTGATAATTTTAGCCCATGCAACAAACCACGATAACACGCCTTTACAAAAACGCACGACACAGCGTCCATCACAATGAGAAACAGTAAAGGAGACAATGGGTCACCTTGTCAAACGTCTTTCCCACAATTAAATTCAAATGTGGGGTACCCGTTAACCAAAATCAACGATCTAGTAGACTAGAGGTTCACTTTTATCCATATACCCCATTTGACCGGGAAACCCATTTGGCCAGGCATAGACAATAAAAAACCTCAAATCACATTATCATAGGGCTTTTCGAAATCAGTTTTTAAAATAAACGCTTGCTTACCTTTTTTTTCTTCAAATACGGTAACACCTCATTAATCATTAAACTACCATCTAAAATATACCTATCATCCGAAAAAGCCGATTGTGATTCCGAGATAACTAACCCCATCACCTTCTTTATTCTAATGGCCAACACCTTCGAAATCACCTTACTAGTGATACTAATCAAATTTATCGTCCGGTAGTCCTTCAAAACCAAAATATTATTGACTTTCGGGAATTGAAGCCTCTGGCTATGGCGCTTTATTTGCTCCACATACAAAACTGCATTTTTTATTTCTTCTTTAGTAAGTGGAAGTGCTAACTCTTCCATTTTATCTACCGGGGTTGTCTTCACCAAATCAATTTCTAAATATGGTCTGCAAGTAAAGTCTTCAAAAAAGTGATTTCTTAAAAACCATAAAACCTCTCTTTTGACTACATAAGGTTTAGTAACCCACTCCCCATCCACCATAATGCCTGGAATGGAATTTTTAGCTTTCCTACCATTAATCACTCTATGAAAATAAGTTGTATTATCATCCCCCTCCATAACCATTTAACCCTCGATTTCTGTTCGAAGTCCTTAACCATGTGACCCTCTAGATGTATAATATTCTTCTTGCATCCCCCCCACCTATCCACACCTCCTTCTCATCCAAATCTCTTTCTTCCATAGCTTTTTCTAACATCTCCACCTCCTCTTTATGATTCACTAACTCTCCTTTTTCGTTTTTATTCAACTCTTTTTGCCAATTCTTTAAAACGACTCTCAAAATATTAAATTTTTTAGACAAATTAACAACTGTGGGCCCATCAAAAGAAACACCATCCAAAGTATTAACATCCAATTCGTCACGTAAACCCATCTCTATCAAACCATGAATTGAACCATCGAAACGATTTAGGGCCAAAGTTATTATCAACCACAGTTAGTAATATAGGGCATTGGTCCGATTACTCTTTAGGGAAAGCTCTAAAAGTCACACCAGACCACCTATTAAAAAACTTCAAACAAACCAAAACCCTGTCAATCTTGCTCATTTTACACCCTATACCCTTCCCTGCCCAAAAAAAAAATAAATTGTTTGCCTCTCATAACATATTAGTTCAGGCTTGCTTCGCAAATAAACTCATTAAAAGAATGGGCTTGATTCGAATTAAATTTAGAATCCCTCCAGATAACGAACAAAGTTGAAATCACCCAAGACAACCCATAGACCCTGATAACGACTCATACCGCCAATATATCCTTCCACAACTCCCACTTCTGCACCCCTGCTTATGGAGCATACACATTTATAAGATTCAACACTAAACCATCCTCTTTTAAATAACCTGATATCAAAAGGAAATTGATATTTGTTTTCGAAGAACTCTTCACAAAGACACCTGGATTCCAAATATTTAATAATCCCCCTAACCAGCCACTCGCTCCCACAAAATCAACCTCCGCATCTTGCCCAGCCCAATAATTATAAACCTCCTTGAACTCCATGTTAATAATTTTTGTCTCTTGAAGAGCCAAGAACGAAACCCCTCTAACTCCTTAATCCTTCTAATCCACCCTGATTTCCCCTCCACCCCCATCCCCCTTATGTTGACAGATAGGATATTCATAATTACCTGTCTATACCCCGCCCTTTGTAATTGAGTCCCTAATCAAAATTTCTGAATTTTGTAGACGAGACCTGAGTAACTAGCCCATCTCAATAGTTTTATCTACCTCATTGTCTGCTCTTTTATTATTTATCACCATTTTTTTGTAGCTGCACCTTTGTCTTCCCTTAGGACCGTCTCCCCAATTCCCACCATATACTCCATAGGTTAAGAATTATGGCCAAATGAAATCTCCTAAGACTCCAATACGACATTCTCAACACCTGTGTTCCCATAATCATGAACTCCGTTACTAACTAAGCCTAGAAGACCTTCTAGGCCGAATGGATCCTCCATTTTGGGCGTTTTAATTCTAATAGGTCCATCTTCTGTAGACAATAAAACCTCTTTCGTCTGGCCTAATTTTTTATATTTTCTAGACATGTTTGACTTTATTTTGGTAGGCCCACGTTCTTCAATATTTAAACAAGTTCCCCATATTAAAAAGTGGCCCTTGTTTCTTCATTTCCGCATAATTCTTTGTATTATTATTTCCCTCCATTTGCAGATCTTTCAACCAATCTCGCTTCTTCTAATATCTTCTGGTAGGATCACCTTCACAGGAGCCGCCCGAACTTCCCAACTGCTCAGCCACATGGTTGTAATTCCTTTCCATCAGATCATCTCCATCTTGCTTTAAAGCACATGTTCACAAATATTATTAGAACCAAATCACTTTGATAAGCCGACGTCTTTGTTTATTCGTTTAAATGGATAAATGATTACAGGCCATGGATTTCATTTTCATTTGCATGAGTTTTTTTTTTAAATCCCCTCACTCTCATTAAATCAAAGTTTTGAATCCCAAATTATATGATTCCATTTACAACATGTTACATATTTTTAAACTTATTACCTTTGGTGATTCCTTGTTGATTCTTTTTAAACCTTCCCCTGCATTGTATTTATCTTTTCGAAAGTATCCTTAACCATAAAATGTCAACATACCCAAGATTTAAAACCCCTGTTTAAACTAAAATCCTATAACCCGTGTAGGCACCCTAACATCCAACATTAAAGATTACCGAATTTAGTCAAACCTTCATCACCTAGGGATTTCACAAAATATAACAAATAAATATTTTTGTCAAAGAGTTATATTTCCCTCAAACTAGCTTTCTAAATTTCAGATGTTTATTTATTGACGTAGCAAGGGATATTCAAAATGTCTTTACCTATTAAAAGTCGCTTCTTTCTATTCAAACAAGTTGATCATAGTCTATTATACAAAACGCCTCAACAAAGTTTTGATATTCAAAACCCAACATCAAGTTTAAAATCTCCGACTCACTTAAATATTCGGATCTAAACCTATTTAACTTGTACTATTTAGCCAAAAAATTCAATCACGCTTGCTTTTACCCAAAACCAATTTTAAAATCTTCCAAACCACGGGAAAATTTAACCCTTCGAATTCTCCATTGATCCCTTCGAATTCTCCAATTTTTGCAATTATGCTTTACTATGTGAAGAACCCTTGTTTTCTCATACGCTTGATTCATAATCTTCTTACTACTTGTGTTTCTTTTGTTTGAAAACCTATTAATTAAAATTCAAATACTTGAATCTTATTAAAGTGAAACAAAAAAATTGTTGATTTAACCATCAACATCCATACCCTAAGTTTTGTACCGGAAGGACCCTGATTCCAAAACTAGCAATTATTGTTTTCATCGAAACTTTTACCAGTCCTGCGAACAACCATTATTAAAAAAATATCATCTAATTTTACAAACCTAACCCCCCTCCCACTTTCAAATGGCTTTTGATGTTTTAGTTGGCATATTTTCACAAAAATATCATCTAATATCACCAATATTATCATATGTCAACACCATGGAAATCACTACATGTTAATATCGTCATTAAGCACAATTAGGGTATGTTGTGCATACAAGTGATTAATTCCACCTTTTAATAACCTACATTATTATCTAATAACACTATGTCGACTCACACGAACACCTACGATTGGATCCCACTCCAAGTTAGGGTCTAAACTCAAAGACAACACATGTATGTACATACAAGATATACACGACACACACATATGTGGGAATATTATGCATACATGACAATGCCTATACATATATATACATATCCAAGGCACACATACATATATAACAACTAGATCAACCTACAAATCTATCCTAAGTTTCACTAAATACAGTAACATCAAAGACTACCTTACACCTCTCATTCTTGTTTGTCTCCCTATATATAATCGGCACACACACACACACACATGTATGTATATATATGCGACACATAAGACAAGTTTCTTACAACTAGATTACCTTACTTATACCCGAAACAAGCCCATGTCATTATCAATATCATGATCCATGAAGTTATCTTTTGCTAAAATTGCTTTGATCCTCTTAGAACCACACTCGGCCGAATTCACTACAAAAAAATGAGTATCTGGGACTGAAAAATCCGTATCTGATACATTAAAATCAGTCACTAATGGTTATCAGAGACTGATTTGCCAGTCCCAACCAGTCCCGAATACCTAGTCCTAGATAGTCATTTTAGTAACTAAATATCAGTCCCGGTTGTATGATACCAACAAGAACTAACGGTCAGCCATTGATACCTAAAAATTCAGTCCTTAATTTGTTTCCCGATACCATGCCATTTCAGTCCCCGATACGTTTCTTCGGTGACTGCAAATTAGTCTCAAATATTATGATATTTCAGTCCCTGATGTATTACTTTAGGTACTGAATATCAGTCCTTCAACGCTAATACGTTCATTAGGTTGGTGATTTTATATCAAATCAATCTCCAATTAGATGTTTTAGAGACTAAAAGTTAGTCCCATACACCACAATATTTCAGTCCTTAATATGCTTCTTTTAGGTACTGAAAATTAATCTTACATAACATGTTACTTTAGTACTTAATATGTACTTTTAGGGACTGATAATCAGTTCCCTATTTAGACGCTAATATCTCTTTTTAATGACTATTTTTTAGTCTCCAATACTATGTCTCAGTTCCGATGTATTTCTTTTACATACTGAAAAATAGTTGTTGATACAATTTTAATTATGTCCCTAGCATGTATTCACGGTCCCTGCAAATCTCTTATAGGACTAAAAAGCAGTTCCCAATACAATAAACTCAAACAGTAATATGATAATGATGTATTGTAAAATACATCTATTTCCAGTGTAAAGTTTGTATAATTTTCGAGTCGTTTAGATAGTGTTTTTATTAGTTTTAGGCTTGTACCGGTCTATTTTATTTAGTATAGGTTTTTATAAATTTTTATTAGTTTTGGGTCTTTTTTAGTGTTTATCTATTTTATTTTATATTTTGTAGGTGTTCGTTTGGACGTTGGAATGTAAACGAGCAAATTTGGTAAGTCAAGAACACATGAGTCAAGAGCACGGAGTTATAATACTATATAATAATAATAAACTAATAAATAAAAAAAAGAAGTCTCAATTGGTTTTCAAGGCCCACGGCCCAAAACAAATTGAAGTGCAAAACGAAATAGATTATAAAATCGGAAAAGCGGCGCACGATTAGGAGGAAGGAGAATACAAGAGGCGGCTTCAATATTATTTTGAGGAGAAGATCGACGACAGGAGCAGCATTGCTGAATTATTAGAGGTGCCATCCAAGGGTTGAAGCATAGGTACGAGCACGGGTCGGTTATAATTTATTTATTTATTATTTATCTATTTGATACCCGTTCTGAACACCATGAATATATTTAGTTATTATTGTTTTGATTTTCTCATGACGATTAGAGGCTAATTATATTAGAACTACCTAGGCGATGATGAATACGCTTGTTTGATTATTTTTCTCTCGGGTTTTGGAACTTCTGTTTGTGGGTGAATTTTAAAGTAAAGAACTCTTTATTTTCTGGTTTGATGTATATGCGTATTTAGTATTGTTTAAATAACTTTTATAAACTCCACTTGCGTTTTTGTGAATGTCTTTCATGTATGAATGCGGGTTAGGTTGCGGACTGGGTGTTAGCAGCTAGTTTATGGTTAATTTCTGCAGGTTATCCATAGGAGTTGTAATTGTTAGTTAGGTAATTCTAAGTGTTCTACCAATTCTCAATAGCTGTAAGGTGCGAGATTGTTGGTCTGTCTAGGGTGTTAAATTGCTAGATCTAGAGGCTTTGTGAGAAGATCTTCCTAGTTTACCTAACATTCCATGTAGGCCAAGTTTTTTCAGAAATATTGTAGTTACCCCTTGCACTTTCGGGTGTATTGTGACTTTCGCGCTGTGAGGTAGACTGTCTAGCGGGTACTTTAAGATTCGAGTAGGTAAGCCTGTGAGGGTAACCTCTCAACCGGTGGTTTAACAACACAACAGTATTCTAGGATTTCCCCTTGAGAAGGGTCGAGGGTGTCTAGTTTATTCTTTATGTTTAGTATTTTAAGATCCCGGTTCCACACCAGTTCCATAACCGTTAGAAGATTATCATTCATGAGTAGGATTCTAGCCTATGTAGTGCCTTCCCATCATCTGATCCCAGTTGCAGTTTTAAGTTTGTATCTATAGTTTATTTAAGTTTTATTTTATTTATTTGCATTAGTTTGTTAGAAAAGCCCCCCCCCCCCCCCCCCCTTTAAGCAATAAAACATTATTAAGTCAGTTTGTAGATAAGTAATCGAGTCTAGTTTACGTTTTCTAGTAGAGTCTCGTGGGTTCGATAGTCGGATTTACTTTAGCTGTACTCCACTGACCAGTACACTTGCCGGTTGTGTGGTTTAGGTTTAGAGAGTCTTAGGTTATAAATTTAAAACTTAGAGTGTCTAGTTTAGGTTAATTTAGTTACTTTACTAAACCACTTTGAGCACATCAAGTTTTTGGCGCCGTTGCCGCGGACTCTTAGGCGATTGCGTTTATTATCTTCGATTACACTTATCTGCTATATCCGTGCTACTTGTTGTTTGTTTTGAGTCTGTCTTTTATTTTTGTTATATAATTATAATAATATTTTTTGTATTAATCATGTGCGAGATCTGTGGAGGACCTCATTTTACCGTGAAATGCCCAAATGCATTAAGGTAACCCCTAGGTTATCGTGCGAATACGTATACCACGCCATATTTCCTGCAGCACCATTGGACCGAACTGAACACAAAAGAGGAATTTGATGAATGGCTTAGATCATACAGGGAAGAGCGAGATAGGGAACGTAAGGCCATAATCGAGCGTCTAAATAGACCAAGTCCTATAGTTCTAAAGGTTCCTTGCTATGATAAAAATGGGAACTTAGTTGGTCATCATGTTGGCTCTGGCCCGTTAATCCCACTTCCCCCAGGAACGAAGCCGCCTCCAGTGGAGATGGAAACATGTGACATCCGTCACTTTTATTTTTATATATATATAATAATAATAATAATAATAATAATATTTTTTTTAGACTAACTAAACCCGACCCAACCATAACCCAACCACCTTCTTTTGTTTCCTGAAGCCCAAGAAGCAGGCCCAGAAAAAACGAGCCCACATCACAGCCCGACCTCTTCCTTGTTTTAGAACAAAAAAAAATAAATAAATAAAACTTGCCTCTGCCCGGATTCGAACCGGAGCAGAGGGCCGAGCCAAGCACACACACACACAAGCATGGAACCACTGAGCTACAAGCTCGTTTTTGATTTAAACCCAAACCTCTTTATATTTATCCCTTCTAAATCGCTGTCTCCTTCCCCTCCTCTGCTGCTGTTACGCGAGCTGTTGTACACCCCACATTAACAAACCTTCAATCTTGCCTTTGACCAAGAAAGCTTCCACTCTGACCAACGAATAATCTAATTTGGGGCGTGATAAAATCCATTAACTGCCGTTGACTGATCGCTCAATCACGCACGTTGACTATTGATGAACGATAATTAAGACTTGCCACTTACGCGATGTTAGTATAAATTAAGATGTCCGAAACATCCCCTTGTGCCGAATTACTTACCCTCACCTTCTATTTCTCCTAAAACACTCCCTACGATCTGCTTTCATTCGTGTTTGACCATTCCGTTGACCGAGCATTCGAACCCGAATTCGTCATTGTAAGTGCGTTTTTCTTTGTGGGTTTTGCTAATCGGCCATAGACGAGTAATAACCCCAACATTACAGGGGTTATTGATCGTCGATTCGTTTAATTAGATAATCTAGGGCTCGATATGGGTTAAATTGGGGAAGAACATGAATCTCAGTTATGAGTTAAATGTAAAATGTTTTGGAATCCTATCACAAAACTAACCTACAGATCAGTTGGTTGAGACATGTTGTGCTAAGACTTGAACCGGCCTATGGCCCAGGTTCGAGTCCCATCATGATCAAACATATTTTTTTTGGTTATCCTTTATACCTATATTATCTCATTCTTTTTTAAAAATCGTTTTAAAATACTAAAACTATTTTATAAATTCTACAAAATTTATTTTATGTTTTTCCACTGATAAAGTTCATCATTCAATTTTTAGTTTTTCAAAAATAATTTATTTAATATATATTATTAATAATAAAAGTTTATTCATTTATATTTATTAAATTCTATAAAAATATCTAAACGATTTTATTAAATCTCACAAAAATTATCCTAAACTTGTATATTCTTAAACATTCCAGAAAATATTTTTATTTCAGAAAAACCGTTTATTTTATAATTTTTAATTAATTTTTGTTAGTTTTAATCATAAATAAATCATAATAAATTCATTTTTCAACATTTTTGCACCAAAATTTTATATAAATTATTTCTAACTATCTAGAACTGAAATACAATTTTTAATTCAGAAATTCTTTGATTTTGATATTTTTAGATATTTAAGTCATATTTTGACAAATTGAAATAATTAGATTAAATATTCTATTTTCAAGAAAATAATTTTATAAAAATTATTTTCATACTTAAAACCTTATGTTGTGACTATATTCAACTTAAAATTTTACCAAGAAACTTTTATTTATTTATTTATTAAATTTCTCATAATTAATAAACAATTTGTTTAATAAACAAATAGACGTTTATCCTCAATTCGAAGCCCTAGAAATACATGTATCCTAGAGTTATTTTCCTTACACATTATCAAATACTTTAGGTTGATCATTTGGGAGTAATCTCAATTCATATCTCGCTGTCCAGTTAAATCTCAAACTACTACGTGAACAGTGAGTATTCCTACCCCTTTTTGCTTTTATACATTTTTGGGGTGTTACATGTACACTATTACAATTTCAAATACAAGTTTACATTTTTTACAATACAATTCTAGTACTATGTGCATTGCTTACAACGTGCTTTATGCTTAGACAATACATGTGGATTACATTTGTACTTAGTGAAATCATTAACATGGTACAAGCCGACCTTAACATTGGATAGCGCTATTTGGATTGACAACCCGCCTAGATTGATTCTCCCCCTTTTTCATCGGAGAATCCGTGGCCATTGTTAAGTTATCACCCATTTATTGGATGAGTACACCACCGTTCATACAGTACATTATACAGTCACAGGGTTGATTTCGCTCATTTGTATGATACATAGTTTACATATTTGCACTGTAACTTGCACTTGAATTGTATATCTTTTTAACTTACTATATATATCAAAACTAGGAATGCTCACCAACATTTCTTATGTTGACCAAACCTATTTTGTACATGTTTCAGGTGCAGTTTGATATAGTGCTTAGCAAGGGATACTTAGTGCATTATTTTAATCAGTTATTTCATTATTTACATTTCATTTAGACAATGTATTTTCCATTTCCATGTAAGACAATTTAAATTATTCAATAATATATTTACATTTTAGTACCATGTGCTTTTGAACAATCGTCACTACGTGACACCTCGATGATTCCGCCATCGGTTGGGGTGTTACAAAACAGTTTATCTGCACCCAGTTTGTAGCGCTCCCCCTGAATCACAATTAGTGCCGGAGACGAAAATGGACGTTGAAGTCCCACCTCCGGTGCCACAAGTTACTATATATGATTTCGGGAGTGACTCTGATGAAGAAGAAACGGATGAGGAAGTAGTGATGGCTAAAGATGAGGTAAGTAATGAACCATCATGGGAGGCAGAGTTTGGTGACGAGTTGGGTGATTTGCCGATTCCAGAATTAGACAGAGATTTTGACCCGACGGATGACCTCGACATCTTAGAGGCATTATTGGAAGGGTACCCGACTGTGGAAATAAAAGAGTCACCAACGGAAGTTGAAGAAGAAGTGGTTGAAGAGGAAGAGCACCACTGCTGGCCCGTGAAGACTTTAGAAGATAGAGTGCCACTTGATCACCCAAAATCACGGGAGAAGGCGAAGATGCACGTGGACCGACACAGGCTGAGGGCCAAGTGTTGTAGGGACAACAAGTCCCCGCATTACATGCCAAGAATCAAGTTTGGTCCAGGTAAATTTAAATATTGGTGGCCCGACCCATTTGAATTCGATAAAATATTTTTCAATTCCACTAGTATATTTTTGTTATTTAATAAGGACCGGGTGGAAGTAAACGGGTTGGATCGGGTCCAGATTAAAGAGAAGCCCCTGATTAAGTTTAAGTGTGGGAGGCTTTGTAGAGTTTGTAAATATTTATCTATTTATTTATGGGTTTTTTTTTATTTTTCTTTGTCGTCGGTTTTTATTTTTGTATTGAGTCGTTTATTTATGTATGAGTCGGTATTATGCTCGGGTTTTGTTTGTTTCGTTTTGCGCAGGTTTGGATTGCACCACCCGTACTCAATCTCCATTCGGGTGATTCCAGAGCTGTTTAACATTTGTCAAGGCAAGCCCAGAGTTTACCATTGTGTCAGAGCCGATCGCGAATGAAATGCAATACGATCGAGTTGCATTGGACTAGAGTTTTGGAGCTTAAAAAAAATTTAACTAGCTAAGTCCTTCCCAATTTGCCCTCGTCTTTTTATTTTGGTATTTAGAATTTATTTTTTTATTTTAAGTCGTTTTCTATTCCTACATTGAGGGCAATGTAGAGTTTAAGTGTGGGGATGGGAAACTGTCGTTTAGTCTGTATATAGAGTCGTTTTGAGTCCAAAATTAAAAAAAAAATAAAGAGAAAAAAAAGAGAAAAAATGTCCCTGATTTTGAAGTTTGCACTTACATAAAATATGGAAGATGATAGGTAAAGTCAAGTGTCTGGTTTTCAAATATTATATGTATTAGAAGAATAAATAATCAAAAGCGTGTTGACTTGGGATGTGTGGGTAGGCCTAGCCATACACTTAAATATATTAGGATACCTTGTGGGTTCTCATCTAAAAAAAAAACGGGGAAGCTGAAACCGCCAATAATAGTATAAGGAATGCCGTTATAATTTTAAAACCGTTAGAATTTCTAATCAAAAGTTGGAAAAAGAAAAAAAATAAAAAAAAGAGCTGGATATAAAATAAGGGCAAGACCAATGGTGTCGTTTCCAAGGATAGTGACTCCGGACTCGACTCCCTCTAGGATTGTCTGAAAATAAATATCTAAATAAAGCTCATGAATTAATTAGAAATCAAAGAGAAAATGCTGAGGCTTAAGGTGTCTGGCCACTGGGATAGCGACTTGGATTGGTCACACCCTCTGAGTTAAGTATGCAGAGATGAAAAAAAAAATTGATTTTAAATTCTCTCGGTTTTCTACATAAAACGGTTAGGAATAGTCAATTGGTTGTTCCTTTTGTTTCATAAGCTTGAGGCGGGATTAGGTGAAACTGTGGCTTCTTTAGTGTGAGACCCTAGGTAGACTAAATGAACCTAAATTAAACTAACATGATGAGGGGCTTAGAAACCGACGGTTGGGTTTAAGAGGACAAGTATACCTGCAATCACAGTTGGCACGTGATTAGATTTTTAAAATTAAAGTAACCTATGTTTTGAGGCCAGATTATTTGATTGTGATTCCATAGCATAATTCTTTTTCAGGGACGAAAAAGAGATAAGTGTGGGGATATTTGATGTATTGTAAAATACATCTATTTCCAGTGTAAAGTTTGTATAATTTTCGAGTCGTTTAGATAGTGTTTTTATTAGTTTTAGGCTTGTACCGGTCTATTTTATTTAGTATAAGTTTTTATAAATTTTTATTAGTTTTGGGTCTTTTTTAGTGTTTATCTATTTTATTTTATATTTTGTAGGTGTTCGTGTGGACGTTGGAATGTAAACGAGCAAATTTGGGCAAGTCAAGAACACCTGAGTCAAGAGCACGGAGTTATAATACTATATAATCTATCTATATATCTATACATATAATAAACCAAAGCCATTTTAATGACATGACATTTAAAGAGACATTCTCTTCCTTGAGTGTGCCATGTGTCATCCCATGTGGCATTGAGATATTTTAGGAAAAAAAGAATTTAAAAACAAAATTCGATTTTTCTCCCTTATCTCTTATGTTTCCTCCCATAATTTTTAAACGTTAATATTTTTTATATACGAGATTTTTTAAAGAAAAAAATTATGCCAAATTAACGAGTGTTTTATTATCTTTTCAACGAGTACCATAGTGTTATATAAAAAACGGAGAAAAATATGACTATTTTTTTGTAGGATTCTGTTCATACAGGAAAAAAACACAAAGTGGTCAGGTAAATCATTAATCATGTATAGGCAAGTCACTAATTATGTTTCGGTAAATATGAATTATATTTTCAACATGCGTTAGCATTGGAGTTATACATTGTTTTAGGTTAGATATTAATATTAGAGTTATGCATAGAATAAGGTTAGGCGTTAACATTGGAGATACATTTTTAATTGTTTTAGGTTAGGTGCTACCCGAAGGTTTCCTAACTGTAAAGAGCATCATTCTATTTTATATGTAAGATTAATATGTCATATTGATTTCTCAACCCCGGGAGGTTCCCGGGGTATAATCTAGTATATATATTGCAAAGGGATTAATTCTACATGTCATACTCTTATGCAATCTCTCCTTTGAGAGACGCCACATAGGATGTGATGTGGCAAGTGTAAACCAATTAAAAAAAAAGGAATAAATATAATTTAACCTAATCTATTATAATCTTTAACATAATCTATTAAATACCTAATCTACTAAATCTAAATATTAAAACTTTGCAA
This sequence comes from Ambrosia trifida, assembly GCA_028751855.1. Lineage (NCBI taxonomy): Eukaryota > Viridiplantae > Streptophyta > Magnoliopsida > Asterales > Asteraceae > Ambrosia > Ambrosia trifida. Next base: position 69,071,771 of record CM054127.1, read on the forward strand.
AGGGATTAATCCTACATGTCATACTGTTATGCAATATTTCCTTTGAGAGATGTCACATAGGATGTGATGTGGCAAGTGTAAACCAATTAAAAAAAAGGAATAAATATAATTTAACCTAATCTATTATAATCTTTAACCTAATCTATTAAATACCTAATCTACTAAATCTAAATATTAAAACTTTATTATTTTTACTCTCATGTTTTCTCCCATAACTTTTAAACGTTAATATCTTTTATATACGAGATTTTTTAAAGAAAAAAATTACACCAAATTAACGAGCGTTTTATTATTTTTCGAACGAATACCATAGTGCTATATAAAAAACGGAGAAAAAAAATGACTATTTTTTTGTAACCCGACAGGTATTGTGTTGGGTTTGGGATTAGTTTAAAAAAAATTGTGGGTTTGGATCGGGTCTGGGATTAGGTGATATCCGACCCGATTACCCGAAACATCATACCCAAATACCCGAATTATATACCCATGAATTTATTAACGCATCACATAACCATTAGACTAATGCGTTTGATATTTCAATAATTAACTTTTTTTTCTTATTTCATGTTAGTTTTTTTAGAATGATCAATTACAAACTTCCGAATTCATTTGTAATGGCACTAGATTTATACACCGGCGTAGAGATTCCTTTTTTTTATATTTAAATATGATAACTTATAGCAGAGATTTGTTTAAAATAATAATAATAATAATAATAATAATAATAATAATAATATATTTTATTATCTTATATTAGATATTTCAACACAGGACGTTCCCAGGATAAAAACTAGTAATAATAATAAACTAATAAATAAAAAATAAAAGAAGTCTGAATTGGTTTTCAAGGCCCACGGCCAAAAACAAATTGAAGTGCAAAACGAAATAGATTATAAAATCGGAAAAGCGGCGCACGATTAGGAGGAAGGAGAATACAAGAGGCGGCTTCAATATTATTTTAAGGAGAAGATCGACGACAGGAGCAGCATTGTTGAATTATTAGAGGTGCCATCCAAGGGTTGAAGCATAGGTACGAGCACGGGTCGGTTGTAATTTATTTATGTATTATTTATCTATTTGATACCGTTTTGAACACCATGAATATATTTAGTTTTTATTGTTTTGATTTTATCATGACGATTAGAGGCTAATTATATTAGAACTACCTAGGCGATGATGAATACGCTTGTTTGATTATTTTTCTCTCGGGTTTTGGAACTTTTGTTTTTAGGTGAATTTTAAAGTAAAGAACTCTTTATTTTCTGGTTTGATGTATATACGTATTTAGTTTTGTTTAAATAACTTTTATAAACTCCACTTGCGTTTTTGTGAATGTCTTTCATGTATGAATGCGGGTTAGGTTGCGGACTGGGTGTTAGCAGCTAGTTTATGGTTAATTTCTGCAGGTTATCCATAGGAGTTGTAATTGTTAGTTAGGTAATTCTAAGTGTTCTACCAATTCTCAATAGCTGTAAGGTGCGAGATTGTTGGTCTGTCTAGTGTGTTAAATTGCTAGATCTAGAGGCTTTGTGAGAAGATCTTTCTAGTTTACCTAACATTCCTTGTAGGCCAAGTTTTATCAGAAATATTGTAGTTACCCCTTGCACTTTCGGGTGTATTGTGACTTTCGCGCTGTGAGGTAGACTGTCTAGCGGGTACTTTAAGATTCGAGTAGGTAAGCCTGTGAGGGTAACCTCTCAACCAGTGGTTTAACAGTACAACAGTATTCTAGGGTTCCCCCTTGAGAAGGGTCGAGGGTGTCTAGTTTATTCTTGATGTTTAGTATTTTAAGATCCCGGTTCCACACCAGTTCCATAACCGTTAGAAGATTATCATTCATGTGTAGGATTCTAGCCTAGGTAGTGCCTTCCCATCATCTAATCCCAGTTGCAGTTTTCAGTTTGTATCTATAGTTTATTTAAGTTTTATTTTATTTATTTGCATTAGTTTGTTCGCAAAGCCCCCCCTTCCCCCTTTAAGCAATAAAACATTATTAAGTTAGTTTGTAGATAAGTAATCAAGTCTAGTTTACGTTTTCTAGTAGAGTCTCGTGGGTTCGATAATCGGACTTACTTTAGCTGTACTGCGCTGACCGGTACACTTGTCGGTTGTGTGGTTTAGGTTTAGAGAGTCTTATGATATAAATTTAAATTTTATAGTGTCTAGTTTAGGTTAATTTAGTTAGTTTTACTACACCACTTTGAGCATATCAATAACAATAACCATTCAAAAGAACACCATAGAAGAGTATTAAACAAAAGGGGGGGGGGGGGCATAAACATCTTTACCAACATCTTAGATAGTGTTGTCACGTTCGTGGTGTTCTCCATCTAAACCATCATCTTCACCCACAACATTTGTAGACATTGTGCTCTCGTAATCTGGATACTTTGGACTAATGAACTCTGCCAGTGTCGCGTATTTGTTATTACTTTCTTTAAATTCTGCCTTGAGTTCAATATCCTCATTTTTCAAATCTTCAGTCTCAGGTGAATTTGGTTGAGATGATTGGACTGCCAAATTCATCATACTCACCCGGGCTTTTTCTGACTCCCAATAGTCGCATAGATGATTCCAATCATTTTTATTCCAACAATCAAGATGCATATTCGATCTTGCCATCCTTGGATTCATTTTCCCTCCATTCAACTTCAAATACTTCCTCATCAACACTAAAAGGATCACAACCTCCAACGAAGAAAAAGGACTGGCAGAGATTCTCCCACGCCGGTAGTAGCATCATAAACCCATCTACTGACTCGTTCCTAACCCGTAAAAAATATTTTCGCAATGCCATTGGTTAAAGAAATGACACTCATACATAAAAAATATGGCAAATGCCACACTCTGGATGATTCTGCTTCAAGCTTTCAAAAGAACATTTTATTCATATATACAAGCCATCTAACCATCTATAAGATTAAAAACATATAAACAAAGATTAGAGCAGAGAATATTCAAAGATACACACAAAACTAATATAAAATCAGGTCCCGCCATGACAAGATTCACCTACAAAAATGTTTCACCAACTTTTATTGCAAATGAATCGGTTATAGTATCTAATTGCGTTGTGCCATCAAGATATAAATGAACTAATATCATCTTGCTCTAACTTGCATACAAAACATGATCCATCATCTTACAATGGCTCACAAATGTGAGATTTCCTCATATGTAAACTAAGCTAACAACCTCAGCTTTATTCTCAGTATCTACTTCAGGTCACCAATTCATGTGGCATTATTCTATTTTTAAATCAAAATTATGTAAAGTTTCCATCGCATACAAGAATGACTTTAATTAATACATTTGTTTCTTTCAATTACTCTATGTGCACTAATAACTACTAAAAATATATACAGAACATTGTAGATTGTTAGTCCCTTATGTATGCAACGCACAATAGTAAGGTTAATTAAGTACTTACCCACATTTTTTTTATTTACAATCTATGTTGAACTCGATTATTATTAGTTTCCAAATTATGAGATCGATTTCATGTTAAAACCTCTCAAAACCCTTAGATTAGTTACATAGAGTAACCAGATTCAAAGTTCATAGAGGATGTGTAAGATGCACTTATCTGGTCCTTCATTCTCATTCGTTAGGGATTGTTCAACTCATGCTATCAGGGTTATATACATCAACACATAATCCCTGATCCAAACTTGAGCTCATCAAAATAGCATATTATAGATATTTATGAATAACCACGTGTATGCATTAAGAGTATAGCATATACTCATGTAAACATAGCACTACTTCACTACTTATATATCATCCTTCAAATTTATATGGTTGTGTAGCATCAAGGATTTTAAAGGATGTGGTCCTTCACCATATACTATACTGCCCAAAGACCACCCCACCCCTTGTTAAAGTAACCAAACATTACTTTTGATATAAGATATGGGTTATTCACAGAACTCTTTATGTCTTTATACATAGTTCTTCATAAGTAGAAGATTAGACACTTTTCCATCAATTGCCAATTCGTAAATTCCTCATAGTACTCACAAACTATTGGATTGAAATTCAAACAATAAAAATTTCCATAATACACAAGTTCATTCTCAATTACTACTAACATTTAGTCCATATATTCACTGTTTCTAACTAACATTTAGTCCATATATTCACTGTTTCTAATTAAGTTGTGAAGCACTAGCTTCTTAATTCAAGTTCTTTGAACTTTGTTCATTTAAGTATTTACTCACATTAGATAGATCACTATGTAAGATTAAGATGTTAGTAATCAATAAAAGATATGTGCATTTGGTTTAGAGTAAGATTAACTTACATTTGCCTTGACAAAAATTGAACCTTGATTTTCCTCACCAATCCATCCATTAAATCCAAACATGCTCATCAGCTTTGCCACAAAGTTCAATTCCCAACATAATACATATAATGAGTTACTTGATTTACATTTACATAAAGTTTTACAATTTAAATTAAATTTTTATTTAAAGCATTTTGTCGAGCATTTGTTGTGCATACTTATTCTTTAAGTATGTTAGTCACATTCATTCAATAAAAACTCATCCTTATTATCTTAATTACTATAGAATGGAATAATTATATCTTAACTCATATAACAGAAGCAATATATTCGCAAACCCCAAGTTCATAGTTAGAACAATTCATACAATTTGCTAGTAAAAAAGAAGATGAAATTAGGGGTTTTACCATGAACTCATAAATCGAAGCATTTAATGCACTTTCAGAAACAAATCAGCCAAATCCAACTAAATGTACGCTAATTAGCATCAGCGGAATGATTCGCCGGGTACCAATCGAATGAGCAATCGACTAAGGTGGTGAAGATAAAAAAAATGAAAAGGGGGGGGGGTAGATTTGTCTGCAATAGCCAATATGACGTTAGGAGACGGAGATTGATAAAATTTTAGAATTGGAGTTGCCATAATTTGTAGAAGGAGGAAAATTGATTTTGGGGGGAATGCTTCCCTGAAAATTTTTCAAATTAAATTTAGAGGATATTTTCATTTAAAGATTTTAAACATGGAAAATAGCAGTTTTTAGAAAACAATGCTTGAAAATTTTAAATAGGGGTATAAATGAGCCGAGTTACTTGTGATATACTCAAACTCAACTCGAATAACAACTTGAAACAAGCTAAGTTTAAATAAGCTTAAGCCCAAGCATAAAAAAACTTGTTTAGTAAATGAGCCCGAGTTACACTTATCAAGTTTGAGCCGACACGCAAGCCTAAACAACCCCATTATTTAAATAAGAACATTTTGCTATATATAAATTTATGAAAAAAATAACTAAATTCTATATATACACACACATATAATAATTGTGATTAATATAGGGATGAGCAAATGGTACCGGGTACCCGTACTGAATCGGTACCGAATCAATTTCGGTACCACTATTGGTACTCACATTTTTAGTTTTTCGGTACCGCTTCGGTATGGTTCTGGTATTTACCAGTTTTTACATTCAAATATCAGTACCGTACCAGTTGTTTTCAGTACCAGTACCCATTTTTAGGGAATTTCGGTACCGGTATTTTTGCTACCGGATCGATACCATGCTCATCCCTAGATTAATATATATATATATATATATATATATATATATATATATATATATATATATATATATATGTTATTAAATGATAAAACACTCAAGTCCGAGCCTAAAAAACTATCAATCATCTTGACAACACGGCTCCAGCTCGATAAGCCAAGCCCAAGAAGGGATGACAATGGGTTGGGTTTGGGTAGGGTATTGGTAATACCAAACTCGTACCCTTTTATAAAACCGTATACCAAACCTGACCCAATACCCGTCGGGTATTGTCTGATAATTTCCCATCGGGTATTGGGTTAAAAAAATACCCGTTGTAATTTGTAGTAAAAAATACCCACGATTATGGGGTATATCCGTTATTTAAAAAAAACATATAATAAGTAACATATATCATAATCATCATAAAATGTCTCAAATAAAATAGAAACTTCAAAGTATATGAATCTAGAAAAAGCTAATACATAATCATTATAGTTCACTTCTCTAGATATGAAAGTAGAGCTGCCAATTAAACACATTCAACAAATAAGAATGTACCTTAAAGTGGTTATTCACAATCAATAGTTGGTATGGATGAAGGAATGTCACATGCAGATAAAGAAAGTGATTAAGGCATGAACCAAAGACAACTCGACAATGTCAGTTTTGCTGTTTCATTCTTCTATGACAGTAATTAATGAAATTGGGGGAAGTTTGGAAATATTAAATATATAAGGAAATGATATCTTAGAAATCCAAAGACACAAACATATACTAAATATGTGAAATATATATATATATATATATATATATATATATATATATATATATATATATATAGGGTAGGGTTCCGGTAGGAAAATAGTTTTGTGTAGTAAGTGTTTTCAACCGTTTGATCTAGAAATCAATGGTTTAGATTAAAAGTTTAGGTTACTTAAGATTATACTAATTATAATTTAATACTCAAGGGTAGGATGGTCCAATAAGTGTTTTAAAAGAGGGCATGAAAGTCATTTTATTGTATTTGATATTTAAACCATTCCTTAATTCACGTTAGTTTCTCTCTCTACTGAATCTTCAATTAGAATAGATTTTAATTATTTCTCTCTCATATTAACTCACCCTTTTCATTTTTCTACATTCTTTTCAATCGGTGGCTTCCACCTACCATCTTCATTAATATAAAACCATATTGTTCCTTAAACCAGGTCTTTTATTAAAAGAAATAAAGGAAAGCATTATAAAGACACTACTTAATCGTATAAAACACTATTTGTTCGTATAAAACACTATTTATTCATACATGTTAACAAAACATGGTTATAAAAATTATATAAAACACTACTTTTTTCGTATAAAACACTATTTATTCTGCCATGACTTGAAGAATCAAACAACTAATAGAGATTAGTTATATATTTGAAAATAAGGAAGAATTATATATTTGAAAAAAAGGAAGAATCGAACAACTATTATAGAGATTGAATATCTTATGATTGTTATTAAAATGAGGAAGAATTAGTTATTTTAGGATGATTAAATTTCATAAATATCCATATTTTAGTTGTTAAATTAGTGGGTCTATGATAATTAATAAAATGGATAAAAAGTCTATAATGCCCTTCATCTAAAGATTTAATCAGATTTGATCCAACGGTTAAAAACACTTCCTACACAAAACAATTTTCCTACCGAATCCTCTACCTATATATATATATATATATATATATATATAGGGAAAGTATAACTAGAAAACTCACCCCAGTTAAAGAAACCTTGAAAACCCAATACAAGGCTGAGATTTATCCACGTCTACACTTTTTAACATCCCTGTAAGGGTAGTTTTGGTATAAATCATGTAGACTTTCTTTCTTCTTCTGTTTGATTTGACTTAACCTTTCACTCATCTCTCTTTATACAACACACTAACCTACCCACTATATTACCCCTTATCTCAAACACACCTCATCCATTTCCCACATTCAGTCAATTAGAGAGAGAATGAGCAGAGAGAGAACCAAGAGAAAGGGCCTGGGAAAGATCACTGCCCACCACATTCTCCGTTGGCCTACGACGGCGATGTCTTCATACAACACACACCTGACTCGCCTTTTATATCCAGAAGCTTAGAAAGAGAGAAAAGAGGAAGAGAAAGAGACGCGCGAGAAGGAGAGATCTGCAGAAACAAGATTTGGGTTTTTTTTATTCATGGGTATTTGTTTATATATTGCATAAATCAAAAGGTTAGTTCCAGATCTCGAACTCGTTTTTGTACAAAAAATTAGTTCGGGTTTTTTTATTCATAGGTATTTGTTTATTTATTGCATAAATCAAAAGATTAGTTCCAGATCTCGATCACGTTTTTGTTCACAAGATTAGTTCCAGATCTCGAACTCGTTTTTGTTCACAAGACTAGTTCGGGTTTTTTATTTCATAGGTATTTATTTATTTATTTCATAAATCAAAAGATTAGTTTCAGATCTCGATCTCGTTTTTCTTCATAGGTATTTGTTTATTTATTGCATAAATCAAGATTTGGGTTTTTTGTTCTTGGGTTTTTATTATTATTATTATTATAAAATCCAGATCTGGGTTCTGTTTAATCATAAATCTGGTTATATTTTTAATCACATATCTTGTTCTTTTTTTAATCACAATATAAATTAGCTAATTTATTTTCTATTTCAAAGTTATTGATGTAATTTTTTGATAGTGGCAGTGACAATTGGAAAAGACTTGTGCAAATAGGGTTTTTTATGAAGAAAGAGAAGAACATGAGATGGTTTTGGATGTGTTTTAAATTTTTATTTTAATCTTGTTACAATTTATAAACCATCACTCCTAATTATTATTTTTATTGAACAAATCCATGCAACATGGTAACAAAGTTGTTACATGTATATATATATGTTATCTAACATTGGGGAGTATAAGTTGTAACACAGCTGAATAAATATTATATGTTGTAAAATGTATTCTAGCTTGATGTTGTAACGCGTTATTTACATGTTCTATTTGAATTTCTAAATACATAATTATATTTGTATCGTTTACATTTCTTTTTTACATCTGTAACATAACTGCTATATCGTTTATTTGCTATTTTTATGACACATATTATGTAACATTTAAAATACATATTTGACATTCTTAGTTAAAAATGAATTGGTAACATAAGCTACATAGTTGGTATAGTTGCATAAATATATGACAAGGACTAGGTAACATAATTTGTAACAAATGTTTATTTACAAATGAAGTAGATGTTTACAAAACTGCAACAAATACTATCTAGAAATGTAACAATGTAGATAAATACAAATGATGTATAAAATATGTTACAACGTAACACAAAAGTAATAATGCAGACCTGTAACATTGTAGTATTGTAACAAATGCTATCAAGAAAATGTAACAATGTAGATAAATACAAATAATGTATAAAATATGTTACAACGTAACACAAAAGTTGTTACAGACAAATCAGACAAATCTGTTAACATTTAAAAGTAAAAAAAAAAAGAATTGAAAGGTAAAAGAGAAGAGGGAGGAAAAGGACTCAAGAACAAAAAGAAGAGAGAGGAAGACTTTGAAAAATGTGTATAAAGTATTGTTGAATGTCAGTTGAAAGTGCTTTATGGCAGTTACAATTTTGTGGCATGACTCTTTTGCCCTTATTGTCCTTTATCTCATCTTTTTTCTTTTTAATCATAAATTAAAAATGCAAGAAAAAACATAGGCCATTGATCTTAGCAAATGAATGGTTAATGGTTGAGATGTAGTTTTCAGAGTTTCTTTAACTGGGGAGGGTTTTCAATTTATCCTCCCATATATATATATATATATATATATATATATTATATCGGGTAATCGGGTCGGGTATCGAAATATACCATACCCGGACCCGAAAAAAAATAAAATTTTAAACCCAAACCAAGATCTATACCCGTCGAGTATCGGGTATACCCATCCTAAATATTTCGGATTTCGGGTATACTCATGGGGTCCAGGTTTTTTTGCTATCCCTAAACCCAGGCTTGGGATTGTTTAAAAAAATAAATAACCATACTTGGGAAACTAAATATTAGTCACCTAATATGGTATGTTACAATTAATCCCCTAATTGTCTGTACTTTCTTTCTTTAATGTACTATTGTGTTGATTACCATAGACTAATTATCTGTCACTATATCTTGTGTCCGTAAAAAATGTCGAAGACTAAGTTAAATATCAATTCATAATAAGATTTCAAAATGATCTTTAAGATGGTCTCACATCCCATAAGAGTTACCGATAGATGGTGGAATATACATAAATAACCGGATACTGAAAATTAGTCACCAATCATTTCGTATACGAAAAGGAATTCAAGATTGAATATCAGTCGCTGATTTTGCATGGCTTGAAAATATTAGGAACTGATATTTAGTCCCTAATACGTGCTGTATATATTAGGAACAAAAGATTAGTCTCTAACACATCTGTGTAATTTCTCATTATAGAGGGACACGTATTTGAGACTGATATTTAGTATCCAATAAGTGTCCCAATAAAAAGTTATATGGCGCAAACATATATGCGGCTAAAGTTTAGTCTCAAATAAGGTGTCAAGATATTAGCGACTAATTTTCAGTAACTAAAATATGATCTATAAAAATTAGTCCCCAATACTATTAGTAACTAATAAATCAGTCTTAGATATTCTGTATTTGAGACTAATATATCAGTATCTAATAATTTAGTCTCTGATGGTCACTTTTCTTGTAGTGGAAACAAACAAACAAACCACACAACACATTCAAGAGTCACTATCACAAGATCTTACACCTATGAATCACACTAGAGGACAAAACAACTAACTTATACCATTTTAACCTCCTTCCAAACACCCTACCTCATCCCTACACATGCTGGTTTGCCACAAATAGAGGATTATGATAATGATGCAATCGGCCAAGGACAAAGATCCATGTCCAAAACTTACACCAAATTAGATATAGGACAAACCCTTATAAACACTTCCCCATGAATGAACTCCACCCCGTTTTGTGATCCTCCACAATTGGCCAAGCTAGGAGAGGGACAAGAGAGCCATGTAATGTCAATGTTAATCACCAACTAGTGACTTGTAACCTTATTCAATCCATACCAAGGAGATTAACATACCAAGTTTAGCCCATCCACTTGCATCCGATCGTGTATAAATAGGAGGCCTTGGAGGAGAACTTTTCACATTATCACAAACACACAAACCTTTGACATGCTTCGGCCCTCCCTAACCCTTCTCTAAACCCGACTTCACACACTCCAAGGAAGAATCTAGGAGCTCTCAAGAATCACAAGGTTCCATCCCACTTCAAGGTAAGTTATAACTATCCACAATGCTTAATCCTTTTAAAACCATTGGCCTCTTCTTTCACCCAACCTTCGATCCTCATACATCAAATACCCGATCCCATGACACTTATAGTTTAATGATTTGATCGGCATTAACTTGTTTAGAAGCACGAAAATCGATTTCAAACATGTATGCGTGTACCTATACATAAGCTGAATATATACATGATCACATATGCATAACATTTATCAATAATACTCACACCACACCTAAGATTTATAAACAACATGTGGCTTGATAAATTACCAAGAATTCGGTTTTTAAATCAAAACATACATATATGTATATCTTCGGCTTTCACTACTCTTTTTAGAACATATATACACGATTTCTATAAGAAAACATGCTAACACACTCGAGTGGCCATCTAATGGGACATGGAAAGCTTAGTCGAGTTGAATTGAATACATAAACTAAACGAATTTTGATACAAAACAAGTATAGATTTCGACTACATCAAGGTAACATGTGTTAAGAAGGCTATAACATATGTTAGTATTATCATTGGATATTAAAAGACTTAAGTGTGTGTTAAAATACTCATTTTGCCATAAAACAACCGCACGTGTTAGATTGAGAATAATATTTAACCTATGACAATATGTGGGGTCCATTTTGTTTACAATGGATACCATTTTACTACAAAACGCACGGAGTTTCCGGAATTATATGCTTTACAAGGTACACATAAGTCAACTAACGATTGTCTCGAACACAAAACATGGCCCACATACACTAACTCGAGGGTCAACAGTGCCTCGAAAGGAGCCATGTTAATGCTGGCATGATAACTGTTATTGTATAAAAACTCAACCAGGGGAAGATGAGAATCCCATGCATCACCAAAATCAATGACACATGCCCTGAGCATATCCTCAAGTGTCTGGATGGTTCGTTTAGTCTGACCATCTGTTTGAGGGTGATAAGCAGTACTCAGGTTTAACTTGGTACCCAAAGCGTTTTGTAAAGAATCCCAAAAGTGAGAGGTGACACGACCATCACGATCAGAGATGATGTCCAAAGGTATTTTCATGTCGACATACGATTTCATTCACGTACATCCTTGCCAACCTTTCCACATAATATTTCTCATGAATTGGTAAGAAACGGGCTGACTTGGTTAAACGATCCACGATTACCCAAATGTTGTCAAAACCTTTGGGTGTATGAGGGAGTTTAGTGATGAAGTCCATTGCTACGCTCTCCCATTTCCCTACAGGAATTTCTAGTTGTTCAAGCATACCAGAAGGTCGTTGATGTTCAGCCTTGACCTTTGAAAAAGTAAGACATTTTGCAACGAAAAGAGCAATATCTTTCTTCATACCAGGCCACCAATACGAATAACGGAGATCTTGGTACATTTTGTCAACACCAGGATGGATAGAATAACGAGTCTTATGACCCTCGTTCATAAGGAAGGTACGAAGATCATCACGGTCAGGAATCCAAAGTCGATTGAGAAAATAGAGTAGACCATCAGGTCTGGTTTCAAGTTGAGTCTCGCAACCACAAGACATTTCATCATACATGTTACCTTGGGTGACTGATATATGTTGAGCCTGAAGGATACGATCCTGAAGATCAGTACGAACCCTTGCACAATGAAGTTTGATGCGCTCTTTTCGACTGAGTGTGTCCGCCACAACGTTCGCTTTGCCAGGATGGTAGCGAATCTCGCAATCATAGTCGTTAATTAACTCAACCCAACGTCGTTGCCTCATGTTAAGATCTTTCTGGTCGAAGATATGTTGGAGACTTTTGTGGTCGGTGAAAACCACACATTTGGTGCCATAGAGGTAGTGTCTCCAAATCTTGAGAGCAAAGACGACTGCACCCAATTCAAGATCATGGGTGGTATAATTCTTTTCGTGGATCTTGAGCTGTCTGGACGCATAAGCAATAACCTTGCCACGTTGCATAAGAACACAACCAAGACCTTGGTTTGATGCATCACAATAGATCACGAAATCATCATTACCATCAGGTAGAGACAGAATAGGAGCGTCACAAATTTTCTGCTTAAGGGTCTCAAATGCTTCCTCTTGTTTTGGTCCCCACTGATAAGGCTTACCCTTGTGAGTTAAGGCAGTGAGAGGAACATCGATCTTGGAGAAGTTAGCAATGAATCGACGATAATAACCAGCCAAACCAAGGAAAGAATGGACTTCTGTTGGAGTTTTAGGAACACTCCAATTTTTGATAGCTTCGATCTTTGCAGGATCAACATGAATTCCGTTCTCATTGATGACGTGTCCCAAAAATTGAACTTCCTTAAGCCAAAATTCACATTTTGAGAACTTGGCATACAGTTGTTCTTTCTTTAGGAGGACCAAGATTAAGAGAAGATGTTGTTCATGATCAGATTTTTATTTAGAGTAAATCAAAATGTCGTCAATGAAGACGATCACGAATTTGTCGAGATAGGGTTTACAAACCTGATTCATTAGATCTATAAACACTGCGGGAGCGTTGGTCAATCCAAATGGCATGACCATGAATTCGTAATGACCATAACGTGTACGAAAGGCTGTCTTGGGAATGTCTTCATCATGAACTCTAAGTTGATGATATCCAGAACGAAGATCAATCTTGGAGAAATGGGTTGCTCCTTGAAGTTGATCGAAAAGATTGTCGATCCTAGGTAAGGGATAACGATTCTTGATGGTGAGTTTGTTAAGCTCACGATAATCGATACACATCCTGAGGGATCCATCTTTCTTCTTGACAAATAACACAAGGGCTCCCCAAGGAGAAAAACTGGGGCGAATGAAACCCTTATCACAGAGTTCCTGTAGTTGACTGGCAAGTTCTTGTATCTCAGAGGGTGCAAGACGATAAGATCGATTCTAAATTCAACTTGATGAGTAGGAGGTAAACCAGGTAAATCCTCTGGAAAGACTTCAGGATAGTCCCGAATGATTGGAATATCTTGGATACTCTTGCCCTTTCGTGAGTATTTTTGAGAAGTCGTACAAGACATGAGTTTAAGTTCACCACAAGGTTTCTCACCATAGATCTTCAAAATGTCACCAGATTCAAGAGGAACGCGAATAACTTTCTCAAAGCATAAGATTTCAGCACGATGGGTTGACAACCAATCCATTCCTACTATGACATCGAAGCTTCCAAGATTCATAGGAATGAGGTCGATAGGGAAAGTATGGTTATCAAGGTTCAACACACAGTTACGTATAACATAATCGATTGAGATAGACTTCCCATTAGCTACTTCTACTACTAGGGGTTCCTCTAGATCAGTTTGGGGCATGTTAAGTAGGGGTTCAAATTTATGTGATACAAACGACTTATCAGCACCCGAATCAAATAGTATAGAAGCATAGTGGTTATTAACAAGAAACATACCATTAACCACCTCGTTGTTGTTGCGGGCCTGATTAGCATTGATGTTGTACGCACGTCCACGAGCACTTTGGTTTTGATTTTGGTTACGGTTTTGGTTCTGGTTCTGGTTTCCAAGCTTAGGACAAGCATCCCTATAATGTTTCGTACTACCACACTCATAGCACTGACCACAAACAAAACACGCTTACCATTTTGAACATTGGTAGCTGGATTATTCCAGGCAGGATTGTTTTGAGTAACAGGGGCTTGGCAAGTATTAGCATAGTGTCCATATCGCTTACAATTAGTACATTGGCGACATGGTCTGTTAGCAGCATGGTGATACTGGCAAGTGTTACAAAAAGGGTGGTTCCCAACATACTGTCTCTTGGCTGGGGTTTGCACTACCGGTGGGGTGGTAGCAACCATTTAGTTCTTAGCCCTGCATTTCCTGTTGGTTGAGGTCTCAGACTTAACCTCAATAGCAGGCTGAGGAGTATCCTTTGTAAAAGCTTTTTTGGTGTTCTTGCGAAAAAGGGTACCATTTTTCACATGGTTATTGTTTTGGTCAAAAGTTACCTAGTAGAAATAAATTTGTATTCCAAATTAGAAATTGTGAGGTAGAGTGCTAAATGTGTGAAATATATTAAAGACTCACTTGTATTCTGAAAATGGTGTATCAGGATGCTAAAAAAGTAAATAAGTGACAACTATGCTCGGGATGGCTTAGGTTTTCTTCGGGATGGACAGTTGTAACACCCCAACCAATGGCGGAAACATCGAGGTGTCACGTATGAATGATTGTTCAGTAGCTCATGGTAATACATATGTTTAAATAATCCTTTCTTACATTACATTATTGAATTACATTAAGGTCTAATACATCAAACAAACAAATAAAGCATAAACTTCAATTTTCTCTTCATGCTAACTCTCTAGACTTCAAGCATCATTATTACCAGTTGAGTTGTAAAAATGGGGGGGGGGGGGGTCAACTAGAAGTTGGTGAGATTACATAAGCCATGTCAAGCAATTAAGTTTAAGAATAAAAGTTTAGCAATTCATATGTCTATCGTAAGTTTAAGTCTACATGAATAAACATGAAATGTTGAATCGACATAATCAAACCTCCGACTAGTTTAGGTCCATCCCGTCATCCACGGTTCACCTTAATAATATGTTGGAACGATAACAATCACCCACGCTACCTATGTAGGAGGTACACGTATCCGGGTGGGATTGTCAATCCAATAGATCTATTATTGAGTATCGCCGGCTTGGCCATAGCTAATGATTATGTAATGTTGAAACTCGTTGAAACTGTTGTTGTTGTCTAATTCATGAGGCATTAAAGTTTACAACTAGACATGCATGTAGAATTGCTTAAATGTTGCAAGTATAAAGTATCGCATAAACATGCTTACGTAAACTCACCTTAGTATAGTATTAAGTCTCGAGAAATAGAATATGTGTAGCCCCAAAGTTGCCAATTACAAGAGCTTATAATCAAAGCTTCAATTGTAGAAGTAATAGACTATAGAAGAAAAGTATGAGGGAAAGTTTAATCGGATTGAAACAATCGATTTAGAGGTGACAAGTGTAATGGTTCATAGGTGGGCTTTTATACTAGTTTTGGATTCAATTAGCCATTAAAATTGGTCAACTCCATAAAGTAAGGTTTTATGATGAATTGACTATTTGACTAAGACTTTGACTGGGACTTTGACCAGGACTTTGACTAGGACTTTGATATATATATATATATATATATATATGAATTTATATCTTCCTTGTTTGAGATTATAAATGTAATTGGAAAAATGGTTAGCTTTAAATAAGAAATAAAAAAAAATCATTAGTTTGAATTAGAAAATAAAAACACCGTCTTATAAAATGACGATTTTATAAATAGAATTAGGATAGGACATATGTCATGATTGAAGTTTTTTTTTTTAAGTACAATGATAAAATGAACTTAGAAAAATAGAGTGCACGGATAAAGATAAGAATACTTAGAAATAAATTAGACTTTATATCATGGATCGGGAAATACTTTAATGCAAAATAAATGGGAAAATTCGTGAGGTTACAGTCTCCCTACTTTTAGAAACTTCGTCCCGAAGTTATAAAAAAAACACCGGGTTGACAGTGATTGGGTAGAAATTAGGGCAACTGTGGTTTGGAAAATTTGTGTTAAGACATGACATGAATTTATAGGTAACAGAATAAACTATTTCGAATAATTTGGTAAGAGGTTTGATAGGTGTGGGTTTTAAGGGTTGGATTAGGTTTGTCTAAAATAGCAAAGAGAATAAGAATCTAGCAAAACACTAAACTTTAAGTGTTAGGAAAGAAATGCATGAGTTGATTGACTATTGAAAGACTAAATGAACTACCAGGTAACTAGAGTTTATAATTGATTATCTACCGAAAACCTTGATAGAATTCCACACTACCTTAACGTACCTGTAAATTCATGATTACGTTCCGGACCGTAATCACCAATTTACCTTACATTAGGGTTTTGTGTCCTTCTATGACTCTAAATACACATGTAAGTAATGCAAAATAACCTTGTGATTGAATCGTATACAATGTATCCAAAAATGAGTCCAACTGTTGAGCAGGAAAAAAGACTTCTACCAGTCAGTGAGTAAGAACCTCTACCGATTGTTGAGTAGTTGCGATAGCCTCTACCAGTCGTTGAGCAGGTTGTAGGGCCTCTACCGACTGTTGAGCAGGCATGATGACCTCTACCAATCGTTGAGTAGGTTATTTGGTACTCTACTAACTGTTGAGCAAGTACTTCATCCTCTATCAGTTGTTTGATTAAGTGCACCAATTATTACACACATGAATTGCAAATTGATAATATGTACATGTAAGCAATCAAGTATCAAGTATATCATACGAGTTGTAATAGAGTTGCCCTAGACAAGGTTAATGACTCTAGGTGTGTCTATAGCAAATAGTTTATATTCCATGAATTCTAGTTTCAAATGTTCGAATATGGTAGATAGTCGAATCCTCATGTAACTAAGGATTATGTTTGATGCAACATACAATCAAGTTTCAATAGTTTGGTTATCATGGGTAACTAGCTCATGTGTGAGAAGGTGAAAGATATGAATTTACTTCTTGAGAGGATGATGAAAAATCTTGAAGCAGAATCAAGGTTGTGAGAGATAGTGAATGTGAAGATAGTTGATAAAGAGTTTATTTTATAGTAAGGAGATTATGTAGCAGTGTAAATTTTGGGGTTTGGATCAAAAGTTATAATCAAGTGTATAAGAAAACATGATTGTGGTATATGCCAAATATTGTAAAAATTTGAACAAGTTGAAAATGAGTGAGTGTCGATGGAGAATTTAGAGACTAGATATTATTCCTATGGATTAAAAAAAATCTTATTTTCAAAATTGGTTTTATACATAAAGTAAAAGTTGTTAAATAGTACAAGCTAAGTGGGCTTTGATTAAAATATTCCCGTTAGTTGGAGATTTCAAACATGACATTAGGTTTTGAAGATCAAGGTTCTATTAAGTGATTTTTAATAGTTTAAAGCATTATATAGAAAATTGTTTGTTACGTCAATAAATAAACAATTGAATTTAAGTTCGAGGACATCTTTTGACAAAAATATGTACTTTGTAAAGTTACTAGGTAATGAAAATACAACAGGATTTAGAAATCTTTAGTTTGTGCTAAGGTATGAGGTTATAATTTTTTAAAAATAAGTAACATGTGGAGAAATGAAATAATATGATTTGGGTAGGGTGTTGAATATTTAAAAAGTGGCTAAGATGATAAGGTGAAGTGTGATTGTGAAATCCATAGATGGTTATGAAATGAGATTGATTTAAGCTGTAAAATTTTGAGATTTTAGAGCTTAGTTTAAGGAAAGTGAGTGTAATCATCTATTCATTAATTAAAACGAATAAATGAAAACGTTGACTTATTAAAGATTCTAGATTCTAATAACATAGTGAAGACATGCTTTAGCCTATAAGTGAACACTCATCCCGAGAATTCCCAGGTAGGCATCTGGGTCCCTCGTCTGATTGGGATATATGCGCAATGCCAGCCTAGACAGAAGACTCAGAATACATGCGTTCACCCTTCCAGATTGCACGTGTTCGTTATTAAAATTCTAGAACTTCGACGAGATCTCAAGGTGGTTCAGGCTAAACCTGGGGATTTTGTCCTATTAGTCTAAGAGTAGATCCAGTGATGGAGAGCAATCTTCTTGTAGGGATTAAAGTAGGGATAAGAAGTAGGAGGGAGATAGAGAATAACAAATAAAAGGAGCAAATACTGGTTATAATCCTATGGTTATAGACTAGATTATTTTTCTAATAACCTAATTCCCTATAACCATGGCTCTGATACCAATCTGTAACACCCCAACCGATGGCGGAAACATCGAGGTGTCACGTATGAATGATTGTTCAGTAGCTCATGGTAATACATATGTTTAAATAATCCTTTATTACATTACATTATTGAATTACATTAAGGTCTAATACATCAAACAAACAAATAAAGCATAAACTTCAATTTTCTCTTCATGCTAACTCTCTAGACTTCAAGCATCATTATTACCTGTTGAGTTGTAAAAATGGGGGGGGGGGTCAACTAGAAGTTGGTGAGATTACATAAGCCATGTCAAGCAATTAAGTTTAAGAATAAAAGTTTAGCAATTCATATGTCTATCGTAAGTTTAAGTCTACATGAATAAACATGAAATGTTGAATCGACATAATCAAACCTCCGACTAGTTTAGGTCCATCCCGTCATCCACGGTTCACCTTAATAATATGTTGGAACGATAACAATCACCCACGCTACCTATGTAGGAGGTACACGTATCCGGGTGGGATTGTCAATCCAATAGATCTATTATTGAGTATCGCCGGCTTGGCCATAGCTAATGATTATGTAATGTTGAAACTCGTTGAAACTCGTTGAAACTGTTGTTGTTGTCTAATTCATGAGGCATTAAAGTTTACAACTAGACATGCATGTAGAATTGCTTAAATGTTGCAAGTATAAAGAATCGCATAAACATGCTTACGTAAACTCACCTTAGTATAGTATTAAGTCTCGAGAAATAGAATATGTGTAGCCCCAAAGTTGCCAATTACAAGAGCTTATAATCAAAGCTTCAATTGTAGAAGTAATAGACTATAGAAGAAAAGTATGAGGGAAAGTTTAATCGGATTGAAACAATCGATTTAGAGGTGACAAGTGTAATGGTTCATAGGTGGGCTTTTATACTAGTTTTGGATTCAATTAGCCATTAAAATTGGTCAACTCCATAAAGTAAGGTTTTATGATGAATTGACTATTTGACTAAGACTTTGACTGGGACTTTGACCAGGACTTTGACTAGGACTTTGATATATATATATATATATATATATATGAATTTATATCTTCCTTGTTTGAGATTATAAATGTAATTGGAAAAATGGTTAGCTTTAAATAAGAAATAAAAAAAAATCATTAGTTTGAATTAGAAAATAAAAACACCGTCTTATAAAATGACGATTTTATAAATAGAATTAGGATAGGACATATGTCATGATTGAAGTTTTTTTTTTTAAGTACAATGATAAAATGAACTTAGAAAAATAGAGTGCACGGATAAAGATAAGAATACTTAGAAATAAATTAGACTTTATATCATGGATCGGGAAATACTTTAATGCAAAATAAATGGGAAAATTCGTGAGGTTACAGTCTCCCCTACTTTTAGAAACTTCGTCCCGAAGTTATAAAAAAAACACCGGGTTGACAGTGATTGGGTAGAAATTAGGGCAACTGTGGTTTGGAAAATTTGTGTTAAGACATGACATGAATTTATAGGTAACAGAATAAACTATTTCGAATAATTTGGTAAGAGGTTTGATAGGTGTGGGTTTTAAGGGTTGGATTAGGTTTGTCTAAAATAGCAAAGAGAATAAGAATCTAGCAAAACACTAAACTTTAAGTGTTAGGAAAGAAATGCATGAGTTGATTGACTATTGAAAGACTAAATGAACTACCAGGTAACTAGAGTTTATAATTGATTATCTACCGAAAACCTTGATAGAATTCCACACTACCTTAACGTACCTGTAAATTCATGATTACGTTCCGGACCGTAATCACCAATTTACCTTACATTAGGGTTTTGTGTCCTTCTATGACTCTAAATACACATGTAAGTAATGCAAAATAACCTTGTGATTGAATCGTATACAATGTATCCAAAAATGAGTCCAACTGTTGAGCAGGAAAAAAGACTTCTACCAGTCAGTGAGTAAGAACCTCTACCGATTGTTGAGTAGGTGCGATAGCCTCTACCAGTCGTTGAGCAGGTTGTAGGGCCTCTACCGACTGTTGAGCAGGCATGATGACCTCTACCAATCGTTGAGTAGGTTATTTGGTACTCTACTAACTGTTGAGCAAGTACTTCATCCTCTATCAGTTGTTTGATTAAGTGCACCAATTATTACACACATGAATTGCAAATTGATAATATGTACATGTAAGCAATCAAGTATCAAGTATATCATACGAGTTGTAATAGAGTTGCCCTAGACAAGGTTAATGACTCTAGGTGTGTCTATAGCAAATAGTTTATATTCCATGAATTCTAGTTTCAAATGTTCGAATATGGTAGATAGTCGAATCCTCATGTAACTAAGGATTATGTTTGATGCAACATACAATCAAGTTTCAATAGTTTGGTTATCATGGGTAACTAGCTCATGTGTGAGAAGGTGAAAGATATGAATTTACTTCTTGAGAGGATGATGAAAAATCTTGAAGCAGAATCAAGGTTGTGAGAGATAGTGAATGTGAAGATAGTTGATAAAGAGTTTATTTTATAGTAAGGAGATTATGTAGCAGTGTAAATTTTGGGGTTTGGATCAAAAGTTATAATCAAGTGTATAAGAAAACATGATTGTGGTATATGCCAAATATTGTAAAAATTTGAACAAGTTGAAAATGAGTGAGTGTCGATGGAGAATTTAGAGACTAGATATTATTCCTATGGATTAAAAAAAAAATCTTATTTTCAAAATTGGTTTTATACATAAAGTAAAAGTTGTTAAATAGTACAAGCTAAGTGGGCTTTGATTAAAATATTCCCGTTAGTTGGAGATTTCAAACATGACATTAGGTTTTGAAGATCAAGGTTCTATTAAGTGATTTTTAATAGTTTAAAGCATTATATAGAAAATTGTTTGTTACGTCAATAAATAAACAATTGAATTTAAGTTCGAGGACATCTTTTGACAAAAATATGTACTTTGTAAAGTTACTAGGTAATGAAAATACAACAGGATTTAGAAATCTTTAGTTTGTGCTAAGGTATGAGGTTATAATTTTTTAAAAATAAGTAACATGTGGAGAAATGAAATAATATGATTTGGGTAGGGTGTTGAATATTTAAAAAGTGGCTAAGATGATAAGGTGAAGTGTGATTGTGAAATCCATAGATGGTTATGAAATGAGATTGATTTAAGCTGTAAAATTTTGAGATTTTAGAGCTTAGTTTAAGGAAAGTGAGTGTAATCATCTATTCATTAATTAAAACGAATAAATGAAAACGTTGACTTATTAAAGATTCTAGATTCTAATAACATAGTGAAGACATGCTTTAGCCTATAAGTGAACACTCATCCCGAGAATTCCCAGGTAGGCATCCGGGTCCCTCGTCTGATTGGGATATATGCGCAATGCCAGCCTAGACAGAAGACTCAGAATACTGGCGTTCACCCTTCCAGATTGCACGTGTTCGTTATTAAAATTCTAGAACTTCGACGAGATCTCAAGGTGGTTCAGGCTAAACCTGGGGATTTTGTCCTATTAGTCTAAGAGTAGATCCAGTGATGGAGAGCAATCTTCTTGTAGGGATTAAAGTAGGGATAAGAAGTAGGAGGGAGATAGAGAATAACAAATAAAAGGAGCAAATACTGGTTATAATCCTATGGTTATAGACTAGATTATTTTTCTAATAACCTAATTCCCTATAACCATGGCTCTGATACCAATCTGTAACACCCCAACCGATGGCGGAAACATCGAGGTGTCACGTATGAATGATTGTTCAGTAGCTCATGGTAATACATATGTTTAAATAATCCTTTATTACATTACATTATTGAATTACATTAAGGTCTAATACATCAAACAAACAAATAAAGCATAAACTTCAATTTTCTCTTCATGCTAACTCTCTAGACTTCAAGCATCATTATTACCTGTTGAGTTGTAAAAATGGGGGGGGGGGGGGTCAACTAGAAGTTGGTGAGATTACATAAGCCATGTCAAGCAATTAAGTTTAAGAATAAAAGTTTAGCAATTCATATGTCTATCGTAAGTTTAAGTCTACATAAATAAACATGAAATGTTGAATCGACATAATCAAACCTCCGACTAGTTTAGGTCCATCCCGTCATCCACGGTTCACCTTAATAATATGTTGGAACGATAACAATCACCCACGCTACCTATGTAGGAGGTACACGTATCCGGGTGGGATTGTCAATCCAATAGATCTATTATTGAGTATCGCCGGCTTGGCCATAGCTAATGATTATGTAATGTTGAAACTCGTTGAAACTCGTTGAAACTGTTGTTGTTGTCTAATTCATGAGGCATTAAAGTTTACAACTAGACATGCATGTAGAATTGCTTAAATGTTGCAAGTATAAAGAATCGCATAAACATGCTTACGTAAACTCACCTTAGTATAGTATTAAGTCTCGAGAAATAGAATATGT
This sequence comes from Ambrosia trifida, assembly GCA_028751855.1. Classification (NCBI taxonomy): domain Eukaryota; kingdom Viridiplantae; phylum Streptophyta; class Magnoliopsida; order Asterales; family Asteraceae; genus Ambrosia; species Ambrosia trifida. Next base: position 69,094,832 of record CM054127.1, read on the forward strand.
GTAGCCCCAAAGTTGCCAATTACAAGAGCTTATAATCAAAGCTTCAATTGTAGAAGTAATAGACTATAGAAGAAAAGTATGAGGGAAAGTTTAATCGGATTGAAACAATCGATTTAGAGGTGACAAGTGTAATGGTTCATAGGTGGGTTTTTATACTAGTTTTGGATTCAATTAGCCATTAAAATTGGTCAACTCCATAAAGTAAGGTTATATGATGAATTGACTATTTGACTAAGACTTTGACTGGGACTTTGACCAGGACTTTGACTAGGACTTTGATATATATATATATATGAATTTATATCTTCCTTGTTTGAGATTATAAATGTAATTGGAAAAATGGTTAGCTTTAAATAAGAAATAAAAAAAAATCATTAGTTTGAATTAGAAAATAAAAACACCGTCTTATAAAATGACGATTTTATAAATAGAATTAGGATAGGACATATGTCATGATTGAAGTTTTTTTTTTAAGTACAATGATAAAATGAACTTAGAAAAATAGAGTGCACGGATAAAGATAAGAATACTTAGAAATAAATTAGACTTTATATCATGGATCGGGAAATACTTTAATGCAAAATAAATGGGAAAATTCGTGAGGTTACAACAGTTATATCCTCGGGATGGAACTGTCTGGCAGAATAATGAAATAGGCAAACATCAATGAATGTAAATGTAAGAGCACTCACATCCCATTCATCAAATGTATGTGAGTGTGTCCATCAAATTATATGGGTTGAGTGTAAGTGGTTGTGAGTGGAGGAGAGATAAAATATTTGCTGGAAGCACTGTTCCACCCTAAATATGAAAAGCTATTGTTTACCCCTATATATATTTTAATATTTTTGTAAGTAGTTGTTAGTGAGGAGAGAGAAAATGTAATGATAAAAGTATGATTATTTTAATTAGGAGAGAGAAGATTTAGGGGTGCAGTAGTGATTTTTAATGTAATTTGATGGAGGAGATTTGATGGATGGGTTTTGAATGCTCTAATGCAATAAAAGAAACACACTCGATGTACGAGGAAAGCCCTTGATCAATGTAGATCGCCGGCACAAAACCTCGGGAGGAGTCTAAGCCCCTGCCTTGTTTATTAATATTAATAAGGTATAAATAGTACAACTTTGGATAGGTGATGAACGAGTATCTAAGATTACAATATGAGTGTTGTGTGTGTGTGTAGAGAGTATCAGGTGTTCTATGAAGTGCAAAGCAAGTGAGAAGTGTCCTATTACTCGTTGATCACCCCTATTTATAGTTACACGAAAGTAAATAATGAATCCCATGATATCCGCCATCTTCAACAATCTTGTGGGCTGTTTCAGGTGACCGTTGTGTTGTTACAACTGAATACGACCGTTTTAGCAGTTGTTTCAACTGAATATAGTTGTTATATGGTTGTTTCCTCATTTCTCTCCTATATTTAATGCTTGTCAGTTACAAGTTTTGACTTCTTCTTTGAGCTTGGGCTTGTTCCACACGCATAGCTCTTCAATGATCAGCTCCTCTGACTTAAATGAGTCAATATAGCTGTTAGGGAGGAGTTACAAGCCTTAATATTGATTAAGTGTACCTGCAATAATATCATAATAAGATAATTCGTTAGTCCATCATCGGGATGCATAGAGGTGAGAACACTGTTACATCCTGAACCCTGCTTAGTCCGTTAGCATCCTGAGGATGTTACTCAGAGAATATGAGGTAAAATCATCCTGCATTCATATAACAATAAGATAGTTCATTAGTCAATCCTCAGGATGCACATAGGTCAGAATGTTGTTACATCCTGAAGCCTGACCAGTCCTTCAGTATCCTGAGGATGCTACAGAAAATATAGGGTAGTCCTATCATGAAGATTTCACACACAACAATTGTCCCCAAAAATATGTTACCGTAAATATTATAACGATTATAATATTTTTAATTTTGATGCTTATCTTCTGAGGATGATTAGACATCTGATAGGATATCAACAGCTATATTTTGGTCGATGATATAGGGATGAGCATTACACCTTATCACCTTTCACCGTCTATATCTAGATTTCAATCCTTCCTTTATAATCACAACAAGATTATCAGAGAGGTTATTTCTTCTTTCCTCTTTGCTTTTCTCTGTTTTTACCAATCTTTGAACTTTTTGTACAAAGAATTCTCAGGATGGGTAAAAAATCAACAAGGGCTGCAGGAATTATAGGAGTCCATAAGGACTTTATATAACAAAACCTGTTACAAGATCCTGCAAACAAAGTATGTACATTCATAGACAATGATATCCTTTCTATGAATAACTTAGGGGCTTTTCCTGAATTAACTGTGTTCCGGCCGTATGACCAGAATGCGAAGTCTGATTTTGCATCCTCTATGTGGTTCTGCTTCCTGTACCTGCCTTTCCACCTGAGTTTAAGATATCCATTCTCTCGTTCATCAAAGAATTCTTTGAAATAATTGGGATGGCCTATGCCCAGGCTATGCCTGAGGTTTGGAGGATCCTGATGGCCTGTAATAAGATCATCGAGAATCATGGTATCAATCTTCATATTGGCAACCTGTCTTACCTGTATAAGTTGAAAACTCAAGGTTCCAACCGTTATGTTCTTCAGCTTACAAAGATCCTCATTTCCTGCATATTGCCATTAAGTCTAACAGGCCTTGGAAGTCAAAGTTCTTTTTTGCGAAGAGGGATTCCATTCCTTTTGGGGATGATATCCCTATGTCTTGGCTAAAAAGTGGTAAAGATTATTTAGGATATTTAATGAAAATTTTGTAATGATATCCTAAGGATATCACTAATACTGTGAAAATTTTGTGTGACAAGTGCTTAACTTGCCAAACTTGCTCCTCCTCTGACTGATTCCATTATCAGGTACAAAGCTGTTTTAGACTTACCTGTGTCAGCTAGAACTTTTGAAATAGAAGAGAGCTATATTACTACTCAAGTCACGGAGATGTCGGTAAGTATTACCTGTTACATCCTGAGGATGTTTTTGTCTTGTTATGTGTACCTGTCTAAACCTGTATTTCTTTACTATTTTCAGCAAAGAAATCCACCTTCTTCGACCTTGATGATATTGACAGTCAGGATGTCAAGGCAGTCAAGATCACTTCGCCATCCAACTCCAGGTAGACTAGCCATCCTCCTCCTACTAAGTCAAGGGCACCTACTGTAACACCCCAACCGATGGCGGAAACATCGGGATGTCACGTATTGATGATTGTTCAGTAGCTCATGGTAGTACATAAGTTTAAATAATCCTTTATTTCCTTACAATATTGAATTACATTAAAGTCTACATCAAATAATCAAACAAGCTTAAAACTTCAAATATCTCCTCATGCTAGCTCTAGACTTCAAGCATCAATATTTCCTGTTGAGTTTGGAAAAAATGGGGGGGTCAACTAAAAGTTGGTGAGAATACATAAGCCATGTCAAGCAATTAAGTTTAAGTATAAAAGTTTAGCAATTCATATGTCTATCGTAAGTTTAAGTCTACATGAATAAACATGAAATGTTGAATCGACATAATCAAACCTCCGACTAGTTTAGGTCCATCCCGTCATCCACGGTTCACCTTCATATTATGTTGAAACGATAACAATCACCCGCGCTCCCCATAAAAGATGGTCAACGAATCTAGGTGGGATTGTCAATCCAATAGATCTATTATTGAGTATCGCCGGCTTGGCCATAGATAATGATTATGTATTGTTGAAACTGTTGTTGTTGTCTAAATCATGAGGCATTAAAGTTTACAACTAGAAATGTATGTAGAATTGCTTTAGTATAATGTTGCAAGTATGAAGAATTGCATAAACATGGTTACGTAAACTCACCTGAAATTCAATGTGCAAGTACTATCAAGTAGCAACAAATCTGAACTAGGATAAATTGAACTCTTGTATCCTATTAAAAATAAATGATGTCTTAAATTCTAATGCAAATGAGTTAATTTGTTTCTTGGTTGTAAAGATAGTTTATTCAACTACCTAGACTCGTACTGTAAACAATACGTGTCTTTATGTGTATAACTTAACGAACCGAAAAGAACTTCGTTTAGTTTCATGAAAATATATATGAATGTATAGTTATATACAATATATACTTTATTATGATATATTTAGGATTTCGCGACTTGAGACTAGTTGTAAAAGAAGCATTTAGACTAGTGAAAATAATGCACGTGTAACTTGATTCGCGTTTTAGTCTGTTTGAAGACTGGGTAATATATGTATTATGTTTATATATAATCATGTACTTATGTTCAGACATTTCTATAAAAATAATAATAAAATAAGGTTTGGATGGAATTTATATGTAAAACATTACTTTTGAAGCAGAACATTATAGGTTTGAACGCCCAATATGCTTCTTATATTTTTATAAAAATTTGGGCAGAGTCTCCTCTGTTTTTGTAAGAAACCGACAACTCATGTTGTCTATATTTTCCCAAAATCAATTGTCCACATTCTCAAAACACAATACAATTTAACTAAGTCTTTAAACGCGACAAATGGTTCAATTTATTAAGACTATAAAGGACAAGAAACTATATGTTTTGAATACATAAATATATAGTTCGACATTTTGATAATAAAAGTACGCATGACTATAAGCTAGTCCTTATTTGATTAGTCAAGTTAACATTAAAAATAGTTTTTTTTTTTTTTTTTTTTTTTTACAACACGTTTCGGTTCGCTTAAGTTTTCATGATGCATTATTATATTTATACGTACAAACTAATACAAAATAAAATAACTCAACGATAGTCATGGCGCGTTATACCTTTCAATGACCAAACTCGCGAACTGACATGTACTCGGCTCGGAATATGCGTTGACCAACTTTGACGTCAGTTGACCAGGTTTGACCATGGTTGACTGTTGACTAGAGTTGACCAGAATCAAATCTGACCAGGTTTGACCGTTAACCAGGTTTACCAGATCTGATCCGTTTGACCGACTCCTGACTAGAACCGAACATGGCACGATTCAACGCGTTGTCTCGTGACTCAACAACCTTAGCTCTTGGATACTTGACCCGACAAGAACACCAAACAAGAAGCAAAAACTCAGGCATTTTCCGGCCACCACAGCCGGTTTTCGGCCAGCATGACCATCACCGGTCATCGAAACAGAACTAAACCAAAACCCCAAAAATATTTCAATCAACGACCTCGAAAAGGAAACAAACCAGAAACAAGATCGAACCAAGCATGAACATCATCACTGTTGTACCCATAATTAAAACACTCGGAACTGAATAAAGAAGCAAAAACCCATCCGGTCCATACTGTGGCCAGAAGGCGGCGGCGTTGGTGGTCGGGTCGTGACCCGATGTTGTTATCGCTGCTGCTTGTTTCTGTTGTAACAGGGACTAGAAAAAGAGGAAGAGGGATGTGGTGTTGTTAGAGGGGTGGACTGATCGGTGGCCGGATCCAGTGTCCGGATGGACGACCGGAGGGCCATCCTCTTGTTTTGGCTTGGGTGTTGGTTTCTGTGAGAGATCATAAGGGGTGTGAGAGGGGTTTATTGTGGCGGTTCAGTGGTTGTTGGATGAAGGAAGATGGAGGTATGGTTGTTGGCGGCGGATGGTGGTAGTTCGGGTGGTGCGCAGCGGTGGTCTGGAGTGGAGGAGCTGCGGCATTCTTGAGGAGAAGGGAGGAGCATGAGGGAGATGAGGGAGAGTGTGCGAGAGAGAGGGGCAGGATAACAAGAAGAAGAAAGAAAAAGAAAAAGGGTTTGGGGCTAGGGTTTGAGCTTGTAAGAATGAAGGAGATGGATGAAGAGGTTGAAGGAGGATGAGATGTTTTATAGGTGGGGTTTTGTCTAGGTTAAGTGGAATATTATTTCGTATACGAGCCAGTTACCGATTCGGGTCTCGCTTTAAATTTAGCTCGTTCAATCAATAAGATAATTATTTCACATAATTTATTTATATAAACTGATGTAGAACTAGTATTTGGACCCTATATATTTTACTCGTATAAATGTAAATGTATATGCTCGTTAGAACTTTAGGGGTCGTCTAAAATATGAACTAACCAGTATTTTTACTCGTTGCGAGTTTCTAAATCATGTAATTGCAAGTGATGAATAATCTTAGTTCTTAACGTAAGAGAGTGTATTTTAACTAAAAATAATAACTATATTGTTTTGAAATAATAAAATAAAGTAATTATATGAATATATTATTTTAATAATGTTTTAGAAATAGCTGGGCGTTACAGTCTCCCCTACTTTTGGAAACTTCGTCCCGAAGTTATTAAAAGCACAGGGTTTATAATTTGTTATCTACCGAAAACCTTGATAGAATTTCACACCACCTTAACGTACCTGTAAATTCATGATTACGTTCCGGACCGCAATCACCAATTTACCTTACATTAGGGTTTTGTGTCCTTCTATGATTCTAAACACACATGTAAAATAATGCAATATAATCTTGGGTTTGAGTCTTTGTTTCAACGAGTCTAATTAATTTTTGTATCATGTTAAATGTATGATGTATCCAAAAATGAGTCCAACTGTTGAGCAGGAAAAAGACTTCTACCAGTCAATGAGTAAGAACCTCTACCGATTGTTGAGCAGGTGCGATAGCCTCTACCAGTCGTTGAGCAGGTTGTAGGGCCTCTACCGACTGTTGAGCAGGCATGATGACCTCTACCAATCGTTGAGTAGGTTATTTGGTACTCTATTAACTGTTGAGCAAGTACTTCATCCTCTAATAGTTGTTTGATTAAGTGTACCAATTATTACACATGAGTCGCAAATTGGGAATATGTACATGTAAGTAAGTTTGTAAATGCATCAAAATCAAGTATAGCATGCGAGTTGTAACAGAGTTGCCCTAGACAAGGTTAATAACTCTAGGTGTGTTTATAGCAAATAGTTTATATTCCATGCTTTCAAGTATCATGAATAATCAAATGTTCAGGTAGGTAATCAAATTCTCATGTATAACTAATATTCAAGTTTGATGCAACGAACAATTAAGTTTTCAATAGTTTGGTTATCGTGGAGATCAAGTTCATGTTCGAGGAGGTAAAGGATGTGAATTTGGTTTTTGAGAGATGATGAAAACTCAAAGTAACATCAAGGCTGTGAAAAATGGTGAATGTGTAGATGGTTGATAAAGGGTTTAATTTATAGGGTTTCAAAAGACGCAAGTAGTAAGGTGATCATGCAGAAAAATCGTGGGGTTTGAATAAATAGTTAGATACAAGCGTATGAGAAAACATGATTGTGGTATTTGCCAAAAATTTGTAATAGTTCGGACAAGTTTAAAATAAGTAGGTATTAATGGAAAAATTGTAGAGTAAATTTTGTTCCTGTGGATGGAAAGATATTATCTTCAAAATTTGGTGTTGTATGTAAAGCAAAAATCATTAAATAGTACAACTAAATTGATTTAGATCAAAATATTTCGATGAGTCATAGGTTTTAAACATGATGTCGGATTTCAAAAATCAAGAATTTGTTCAGACGTTTTGTATAATAAGCTTCGAGTAATACATAAAAAAAATCATTCTTAATAGATTAAAACATTTTTATCGTAATTCATTTGTTACGCCAATAAATTGTTCAATAAAAAAAAATTTGAAATTTAGCAAATAAGTTTGTGGAAATACAAGACTTTTTTTTTAAATACATATTTTTTATAGTTTGTGAAATTCCCAAGTGATGAAAGTTTGACAAAATTCAGTACTCTTTAGCTTTGGTGCTACAGTATCTCCTATACACAGATTATAAGGATTTAAAAATCTCGAATGTGATGAAATTTTATGGTTGATGGTATCTTCAAAATATACATACATATATATATATACACATAATTAAAAATGTAGGGGGGAAGTTTAAAATAAAATTGGCCAGAAACATCAAAGATGATAAATTTATGTATGATGTAAAGGAAAACATATGATTTGGTTAGATATTAAAAATAATTAGACTTATGGGTAATATTATAAGTTTATAAAATGAATTAGGATTGTGAAACCCAGAAATGATTCATGAAGTTTAAGCTAATGAGGGAATTATATAAGAAGAAAATATATTTGAAAAAAAAAATTTGAGATTCAAAACTTAGATTTTATACGGGAGTGAGAGGGTATAAATGAAACACAAAGATTGTAAATATCTAACCCTGAATAAACGAAAATGTTGGCTTATCAAAACAGATCAGGTCTAAGCCCAACGAATTTTCCCTAATGGTCTAGAAGTACGTTAGGATTGTAGCAAGTAAGTGAAAGAGAGTAGGCAAGACCAAGTTAGGCTAAGAATAAGGATGAGGGTAGGGATAGAGATAAGGATAAGGTAGAGCTACAAGTAATTAAAGCAAGTACTAGTTAAAGTCCTAAGATTATAGACTAGATTATTTTTCTAATAACCTAATTCCCTATAACCATGGCTCTGATACCAATCTGTAACACCCCAACCGATGGCGGAAACATCGGGATGTCACGTATTGATGATTGTTCAGTACCTCATGGTAGTACATAAGTTTAAATAATCCTTTATTTCTTTACAATATTGAATTACATTAAAGTCTACATCAAATAATCAAACAAGCTTAAAACTTCAAATATCTCCTCATGCTAACTCAAGACTTCAAGCATCAATATTTCCTGTTGAGTTTGGAAAAAATGGGGGGGTCAACTAAAAGTTGGTGAGAATACATAAGCCGTGTCAAGCAATTAAGTTTAAGTATAAAAGTTTAGCAATTCATATGTCTATCGTAAGTTTAAGTCTACATGAATAAACATGAAATGTTGAATCGACATAATCAAACCTCCGACTAGTTTAGGTCCATCCCGTCATCCACGGTTCACCTTAATATTATGTTGGAACGATAACAATCACCCGCGCTCCCCATAAAAGATGGTCAACGAATCTAGGTGGGATTGTCAATCCAATAGATCTATTATTGAGTATCGCCGGCTTGGCCATAGCTAATGATTATGTATTGTTGAAACTTGTTGAAACTGTTGTTGTTGTTGTTGTCTAAATCATGAGGCATTAAAGTTTACAACTAGAAATGTATGTAGAATTGCTTAAGTATAAGTTGCAAGTATGAAGAATTGCATAAACATGGTTACGTAAACTCACCTGAAATTCACTGTGCAAGTACTAGCAAGTAGCAACAAATCTGAACTTGGATAAATTGAACTCTTGTATCCTATTACAAATAAATGATGCCTTAAATTCTAATGCAAATGAGTTAATTCGTTTCTTGGTTGTAAAGATAGTTTATTCAACTACCTAGACTCGTACTGTAAACAATACGTGTCTTTATGTGTATAACTTAACGAACCGAAAAGAACTTCGTTTAGTTTCTAGAAAATATATATGAATGTATAGTTATATACAATATATACTTTATTATGATATATTTAGGATTTCGCGACTTGAGACTAGTTGTAAAAGAAGCATTTAGACTAGTGAAAATAATGCACGTGTAACTTGATTCGCGTTTTATTCTGTTTGAAGACTGGGTAATATATGTATTATGTTTATATATAATCATGTACTTATGTTCAGACATTTCTATAAAAATAATAATAAAATAAGGTTTGGATGGTATTTATATGTAAAACGTTACTTTTGAAGCAGAACATTATAGGTTTGAACGCCCAATATGCTTCTTATATTTTTATAAAAAATTGGGCAGAGTCTCCTCTGTTTTTGTAAGAAACCGACAACTCATGTTGTCTATATTTTCCCAAAATCAATTGTCCACATTCTCAAAACACAATACAATTTAACTAAGTCTTTAAATGCGACAAATGGTTCAATTTATTAAGACTATAAAGGACAAGAAACTATATGTTTTGAATACATAAATATATTGTTCGACATTATGATAATAAAAGTACGCATGACTATAAGCTAGTCCTTATTTGATTAGTCAAGTTAACATTAAAAATAGTTTTTTTTTTTTTTTTTTTTTTTTTTTTTACAACACGTTTAGGTTCGCTTAAGTTTTCATGATGCATAATTATATTTATACGTACAAACTAATACAAAATAAAATAACTCAACGATAGTCATGGCGCGTTATACCTTTCAATGACCAAACTCGCGAATTGACACATACTCGGCTCGGAATATGCGTTCACCAACTTTGACCTCAGTTGACCAGGTTTGACCATGGTTGACTGTTGACTAGAGTTGACCAGAATCAAATCTGACCAGGTTTGACCGTTAACCAGGTTTACCAGATATGATTCGTTTGACCGACTCCTGACTAGAACCGAACTTGGCACGATTCAACCCGTTGTCTCGTGACTCAACAACCTTAGCTCTTGGATACTTGACCCGACAAGGACACCAAACAAGAAGCAAAAACACAGGCATTTTCCGGCCACCACAGCCGGTTTTCGGCCAGCATGACCATCACCGGTCGTCGAAACAAAACTAAACCAAAACCCCAAAAATATTTCAATCAACGACCTCGAAAAGGACACAAACCAGAAACAAGATCGAACCAAGCATGAACATCATTACTGTTGTACCCATAATCAAAACACTCGGAACTGAATAACGAAGCAAAAACCCATCCGGTCCATACTGTGGCCAGAAGGCGGCGGTGTTGGTGGTCGGGTCGTGACCCGATGTTGTTATCGCTGCTGCTTGTTGCTGTTGTAACAGGGACTAGAAAAAGAGGAAGAGGGATGTGGTGTTGTCAGAGGGGTGGACTGATCGGTGGCCGGATCCAGTGTCCGGATGGACGACCGGAGGGCCATCCTCTTGTTTTGGCTTGGGTGTTGGTTTCTGTGAGAGATCATAAGGGGTGTGAGAGGGGTTTATTGTGGCGGTTCAGTGGTGGTTGGATGAAGGAAGATGGAGGTATGGTTGTTGGCGGCGGATGGTGGTAGTTCGGGTGGTGCGCAGCGGTGGTCTGGAGTGGAGGGGCTGCGGCAGTCTTGAGGAGAAGGGAGGAGCATGAGGGAGATGAGGGAGAGTGTGCGAGAGAGAGGGGCAGGGAGAACAAGAAGAAGAAAGAAAAAGAAAAAGGGCTTGGGGCTAGGGTTTGACCTTGTAAGAATGAAGGAGATGGATGAAGAGGTTGAAGGAGGATGAGATGTTTTATAGGTGGGGTTTTGTCTAGGTTAAGTGGAATATTATTTCGTATACGAGCCAGTTACCGATTCGGGTCTCGCTTTAAATTTAGCTCGTTCAATCAATAAGATAATTATTTCACATAATTTATTTATATAAACTGACGTAGAACTAGTATTTGGACCCTATATATTTTACTCGTATAAATGTAAATGTATATGCTCGTTAGAACTTTAGGGGTCGTCTAAAATATGAACTAACCAGTATTTTTACTCGTTGCGAGTTTCTAAATCATGTAATTGCAAGTGATGAATAATCTTAGTTCTTAACGTAAGAGAGTGTATTTTAACTAAAAATAATAACTATATTGTTTTGAAATAATAAAATAAAGTAATTATATGAATATATTATTTTAATAATGTTTTAGAAATAGCTGGGCGTTACACCTACATCCTCTAACAAGAGGAAGACTGTTAATGCCTCTACCTCAGCCCGAGAGACTACTCCTTTAAGAGCCTCAGTTTCGAGGATGTCGTGGGCAAGATTTCCTAGTTCACTCTTCAGGTATGATGCTATCCTGAAGATGGCATAACATATTTATACAAATATTAAAGATAAAATACTTAACTGTTCTTTTCTTCTTGTAGGGGCATGAATATCTGCTAAAGTCCCTGGATGAAGTAGCCAAGGAGATGAATGACACCAAGGCCATCCTGGAAGATATGAAGAAGATTGCTCAAGAAAAGAGCAAGCATCTTGAGAAAGAGCTGGGAAAGGTGAAGAATGAGCTAAAACTTGTGAAATCTGAGCAGTCCAAGACTATGAAGGGGCATGAGAAGGAGATGGAAGAATACAGACAAGGGCTTGTGACATCTGCCACGATTTCTGTTCTCCAGGCTAGGGTGAGGATGACCATTCAGGCTAAGGATCCTAACTTCAAACAAGAGGATTGGGATGTTGAGGTCTGGCAGGAGAAGATCAGGAGTTCGGGTGTCAAAGAGGTAGTTTATGAGCCTATTCCTGATGCTGATCCCGAAGATGCATCCAAGGAGCCTGAGGATACAGAGGTGAAAGAAGCTGAAGCTAAGGTGGCTGAGTAGGTGAAGGAGTTACAAGTGGGCGATGAAGGATATAATGACTAGGCTGGAACCCACTTTTTTAGAATATTTGTGATTGTTTATGATGGTAGTTTGTGGTTTGAGCAAAAACAATTTACTTTTTATGCTTGTATAGATAATGAAAGAGTTGTGGTGGAGGGATCTTGGTTTCAAGACGAAGCCCTAAATCTTCTTCTGATATGCACCGTAGATGCTGACCCCTATTGGATAGGTCCTGGTTTTGGATGAAGCCAAGGGTTAGCATCAAATTTTGGCTATAAATAATATGGTAACTCTTTTGACGCTACATCCTTGTGTTCTTTTGTTATCCTGCAACCATTAAAAGATGATAAGTGATAAAGTATGAAATAAATTTATACCTTCGTCCAATTTGATAAATGGTCTTCGAAGTATTCTGATGACATCTTGAAGATGTCCCTAGTGTCCTATCTTTCAGATAGACTTAGAGTCTTTTTCCCTTTCCAGGAAAGGATTAAAAACTTTTGATAATAACATGTAGAATGGTAAACTTAGTTGTCACACTGGCGATAAAGCCTTTTATAAACTGGGGTCATGCCCATAATGTTGAAATTTAGAAGTAACTAGCGACAAGGCCTAATGTAGCATCTTTAGGTTCACTGGCGTCAAGGCCTAATATAACTGGCGCCAAGGCCACTGGAGACTAGGCCAAATACGTAAGAGACATTGAAAAATGTCTAACCATTAAGAGCTCCATCGTATATCTCAAAGATAATGAAATTGTCAGCCACTTTTACATGGACTGGTCCCACCATCCCGAAAATATACATGGGCGTCGTGCGCTCCAGGCGAGGGTTGCTAACCCAATGTGAAAGGTGAAAACCTTTAAACCTTAGGAAGGTGTCGGTTGAAATAAGTTAAGGATAAGTACTTACATATGGAGATGATTCATCTCTGTCAACCTTTACCTTCATCTTACCAGTAATCCGAACCATGGTTCCTCTTCCGGAGAGATTAGTCACGCGCATCCTTACACATGGTAATTTTTCAAGTGAATTGCATTCCAAGCTCTTGGTAGAATTTCACCCTCCATAGTCGAGAGCCAATATGATCCTTTTCCAACCTCAGAATCGATCAAATAGAGTCCTTCCTATTTAGGAGCTAACTTCCCATCACTTGGCTTGGTGGTATTTTGGAAGGCTTTTCTCAAGACCAAATCTCCCACCTGGAATCTTCTTATCCTTATATTCTTGTTGTAGGCTTTGGCTATCCTTAACTTAGTAGCATCCCCAAGTTTATCCACATTCTCCAAATCTTGTAGTAATGCTTCTGAGTTTAGTAGTTGCATTCTTAAGATGTTTCCTTGTTGTAGGCATGACCATCTCTGTTGGCAGTAACGCTTCTGTTCCAAAGTCCAAGGAGAAAGGTGTTTGGCCAGTTGCATTCTTGAAAGTGGTTTTCTTCTGCCCATTTTCCTTTCTTTTCTCCAAGCCTCTTCTTCAAGTTGTTGATGATGATCTTTGTTAGAGGATTCTGCTTGTCCATTAGCTTGAGGATGGACAGTGTTATCCTCGGGATGCAGTTCTACAGTTGCTGACTTCAGGATGTGAATGATGGGAATCTTGGATCCTTCTGGTAAAATCAAGGAGGATCCTAAACTTGCTAAGGCATCAGCTTTAGCATTTTCTTCCCTAGGTACCTGTGTTAATGTAAATTCTACAAAACAAGATGCTAATTTCTTGACTATTTCAAGATATTCAACTAATTTTTTACCTTTGACTGCATAAGATCCGTTAAAATGGTTAGTAATTAACAAGGAATCAACAAACATTTCTATATTTGAAGCATGCATATCCTTAGCAAGTTGTAAACCAGCAATGAGAGCTTCATATTCAGCTTCATTATTGGTTGCTTGAAATGCACATCAAATCGCATGAGGTATTTTGTCCCCTTGTGGCGATTTTAGTAGTAATCCTAACCCTTTGCCTCTCATATTTGAAGCACCATCAGTATATAAAATCCATTTTCCCAAGCTTTTATTTACAATTTATACTTCTTTTTCAACTTCACTTAGGATGTCACTACTGAAATCAGCCACAAAATCTGCTAGAGCCTGAGATTTGATTGCATTTCTAGGCTCATATACTAAGTTAAAGACACTTAATTTCACTGACCACTTAACCATTCTACCTGACATTTTTGGTTTTCTAAGCACAGTTTTAATGGGATAGTTAGTTTGTACATGTATCCTATGTGTTTCAAAGTAATGCCTTAACTTAGTAGATGCCATTATCAAAGCTAAAATAAGTTTTTCGAGATGAGAATACCTGGTCTCAGCATCTAGTAGAGTTTTACTTACATAGTAGACATGATGTTGTTCCCCCTCGAAGTATCTTACTAATACTGCACTTATTGTAGATGCACATATTGCGACTAATGCTTTGGATTGCAAATAACACATGTTTTGTTCACAGTCGAATGGTCGAAGGTGGTTTCTCACTGGTCGAATGAAGAATTAAACGGTCGAAGGAAGAAGTAGATGGTCGAAGGGACACAGGGAGGTCTAAGGTAGAAATAGGTTTTATGTATGTCTTGATTCGACCATGATGATTGGTTGAACCTGCACATTCGACCAACACAAATGGGCGAATGTGCAGGCCTATATAAGGTCAAGTTGATGTTTGCTTTGTAACTTTTGACATTTTGTTTTCCCTCCCTGTGTGTGTTCTCCCTAGGTTTATTGTTAAGTCTGAAAAGTATTTTAAGCATTGTAAACATCATTTTCAAGTGTAATTGATTATCTATAAAAATGAAATGAGAATGTTTATGATGATTTCTGTGTTTTGCTAGTTTTGTTATCATTTTGTGATCAATTTAGGGATTCCGCACCTGAATTGAACTTGTTTGATCATTATCTTTGTTGTTTAGATGATCCTACGCGCATACACTTATAGCATTCCCAGAAACTGCAATCAGAGGTTCTCCATCCTCAGGCTTCATCAGGAGTGGAGCTGCTGCTAGATACTCTTTCAGCTTCTTCAATGCATCCTCGTGCTTTTGTCCCCAGTCGTATTTGTTGTTCTTCTTTAGGATGTCATAGAATTCCTTGCATTTTTCTAAGGACTTTAAGATGAATCTGTTCAGAGCGGCTATCCTGCCAGTCAATCCTTGTACATCCTTGACATTTGTTGGAGATTTTAGATTTAAGGATGGATTTAATTTGTTCTGGACTGGCTTTAATTCCTCTCTTGGTTATGAAGTATCCAAGAAACTTGCCAGTACCAACTCCAAAGTTGCATTTGGCAGGATTTAACTTCATATTATAAGCATCCAGGATGTCAAAGGCTCCTTTGAGATCCTGAAGATGGTCTTCAGCTTTCTTGGACTTCACTACCATGATGTATACTTCCATTATGTCCCCAGTCTTTTCTTTGAACATCATGTTGACCAACCTTTGTTATGTTGCTCCTGCATTAAAAACGAAATTAGAGATTATGCAATATAGTTAGGAATGTTCTTACCGATCTGCATAGTGATATCCTTGTTGTTTTAATCTAGGTAGACTGATTTGACATCTTGGTCAGAATGTGCTTTGACATCCTGAGGATGGCACTATGCATCTTTCTTTAACTGCTATGTTTGTTTCGACTGGGATGGAGCCTTTATTGATGTTGTGTAGCAATCCTTTGCTTCTTGCTGGTCACTATTGACTTTGATGACTCCCCATGGAGTTGGTAGCTTTACACATTGGTGATATGTTGATGGAACTGCTTTCATGTCATGTATCCAAGGTCTCCCTAGGATAACGTTGTAAGTGGATAACAAATCTATCACACATAATCTTTGGATAGAGTTCATTTCCTCAACATACACAGGTAGTTTAATATCACCAACTGTGCTCTTGGTCTCTCCACTGAAGCCAACCAAGACAGATGATCTAGCCACTATCTCTGTCTCAGGGATGTTCATCCTTTTGAGGGCTTCCAGCTGTATTATGTTAACTGAACTCCCTCCATCTATTAATATCCTGCAAACAAAATGGTTAGCAATATATAAAGTAATGACCAAACCATAATGATGAGGCTCTAGAATTTTTCTAGATCCTCTTCTTCAAAGCTAATCACTTTTGCATTCGTCAGGATAGTAGTCTTTGTGGGTCTTTCTCCTTTTTCTGATTTCATTTCTTTCACATACCTTTTGGCTGCTGAGTAGGATGTCCCACAAATATCTGATCCTCCTGAAATAAAATTAATAATGCCAACATCCTTGGTTGGAGATGCTGCCTTTTCTGGGATGCCAGTGCTATCCTGAATCTTTGACTTCTTTCTGCCCAGCAGATCCTTAAGATGGCCCTTGCTTAGGAGATATGCTATTTCTTTTCTCAAAGCAATGCAATCTTTAGTAACATGTCCAAAATCTTCGTGGAAAGCACACCATTTTGATTTGTCCTTGCATCCTGACTTGTTATCTTTCCTTGGCCATCTTGCTTTGTCTCCAAGATCCTTCATAGCGTACATTAAACCTGTTACATTCACAGAAAAACAATAGTCCAAAAGTTTAGGGCGAACCTCTTCATCGTCATCCTCAACCACATTGACCTTTTTATTATTAGGTTTAGCATATGGTTCATGTTTGCAAGGTTTGTATGTGGAAGTGGACTTCCGATTAGGATTGTTGTATCCTGAGGATGTCTCTATCCTCTCCTGTAACTTCTTGTCATCTTCAAGACGGATGAATCTTAAAGCTCTATTCCGAACTTCATCGAGATTCCTACAAGGGTTCATCACCAATTCTTTATAGAAAGGAGAATCCTTCTGTAGTCCCATCTTGAAGGCTTGCACTGCTGTTGTGACATCTAGATTTGGGATGTCAAGTGCTTCCTTCCAATCTGTAACATTCCCCAATTTTCTAATCAGTTAATTATAACTTTGGGGATCTAAAGTGACAATAATCCATAATTGAAAATCGCATAAACCATATTTTTTTCGTAACGTTTGGCGTAGTGTTGTAACACTCTAAATTTTAAAAGTGACTAGACTAAATAAAAAAATATTAATTTGGTTAAACTAAATTAATTGAAACGCTACTTTTCTTTAAGAAATTTTTTTATCAATATATTTAGACATATAATTATATAGTTAATTAGGGAATTAAGAAGTTTTCATAAATAAAGGTTATTACATTATAATTTTGTGTTCAAATCAATGTAAGTATTATTAAATCACTTGAAGAATAATAAATTGAGAATGAAACTTGTAAAAGGTTTTTAAAGGGTTTTAATGCAAATTAAGTCTTTTAATTAGGAAGAGTTTCTTGATGCATGTAACCGATTTTTATTTATGAACAAACATCCATATATTTTAGCTCTTCTCTTAATTATTTCAACTCCCAAGCTTTTCTATGTTAAATAACGAGATAAGCTTCTCCATATTCTTACACTTTTTGAAGTTGGATCTTATACAAAAGGAAGTTTTAGTATTTACAAATACTATCGACACAAGTTTTATAGTTAAACTCTTTGGTCTAAAATTTGTGGTGCACATATCCTAAAGGTAACTTCTTTGTTCGGGTTGTTTTTCTCAACTTTTATTATTTTTTTTAGTGTGCCTAAGAATGCAAGATCTGTATTATTTTAAAATAATTGATTTAAAATAATGTAATTTATTTTAGTAATGAATCAACATATATATAACAGAAACAAAATATATGTTTCTTCTTATTTTTATTTTATTTTTTATGTGTCAATAAGTTAGCAAAATTTGTTTTGTGTCAAAATCAAATTCACCATATCTTTATATATATATTTTTTTCGTAGCTTTTCATGAAATGCTTTGTATTCTTTATGAAGGGGTATGTAATTATTATGGTGAAAGTCTTAGTAAAGAAAAGAAATACAATATTTTTATATCTAAAATCCTTATAAAATTCAAATATTTTCTTTATTTTATTACGGGTTAATGCAAACTCAACAAATCCATTTTTGGGTTTTTTTTTTCGAAATCATACGTAAATGGACATATTCGTATATTTAGATGAGGATGATATTTACTCATTTTTTAATATAATATATAGTTATGATAAACACTAGAGAATTACATATTCTTTTAGTAATATAGCTATACTAGTATTTTGTAAAATTAAGATGACCCACTATTTAAAATAAACAAATATTTACATGTCTTGTTAATCATCTAACTTATGGGGTATATAAAACTTAGAATGTTGTTATAAACCAAAACAGTTGAGTCAAACGTTTTGTTCTAATGAGATAAATACTACATTTTATTTTAAGCGATCGAAATTCATTTCTATAAGGAAATTCTTTAACATTCATAATACTCATGGCCTTAACTCTTAATCAATGTTGAAAATAAAAAGTCAACACTAATCTCAAATCATCGTACTTAGGTTCGAGCATAGTTCTTTGACTCTCGTTAATTGTTTTTGCAAGTTCATCTATGTCAATGTGAGTATATCTTTCCCCTTTTTCATTTTACTTTTGGGGCTACTCATGTACTTATATCAAGTTTCTATTTCCTTTTACTAAAATAGCAATTCTCATGTGTGTTTGCTTGTGTTAATTTGTGTGTCAATGACTTGTCAAAATCATTAACCTTTGAGGGCCTGGCATTTTAATGAATAGTAATATGGTATATACCCCTTGTGACTCTGTTGAGAGACCTTGGTCATTGTCTTGTGATTCATTATACTATTCATTAAAATGCCAGGCCCTCAAAGGTTAATGATTTTGACAAGTCATTGACACAAAAAATTAACACAAGCAAACACACATGAGAATTGCTATTTTAGTAAAAGGAAATAGAAACTTGATATAAGTACATGAGTAGCCCCAAAAGTAAAATGAAAAAGGGGAAAGATATACTCACATTGACTTAGATGAACTTGCAAAAACAATTAACGAGAGTCAAAGAACTATGCTCGAACCTAAGTACGATGATTTGAGATTAGTGTTGACTTTTTATTTTCAACATTGATTAAGAGTTAAGGCCATGAGTATTATGAATGTTAAAGAATTTCCTTATAGAAATGAATTTCGATCGCTTAAAATAAAATGTAGTATTTATCTCATTAGAACAAAACGTTTGACTCAACTGTTTTGGTTTATAACAACATTCTAAGTTTTATATACCCCATAAGTTAGATGATTAACAAGACATGTAAATATTTGTTTAGTTTTAAATAGTGGGTCATCTTAATTTTACAAAATACTAGTATAGCTATATTACTAAAAGAATATGTAATTCTCTAGTGTTTATCATAACCATATATTATATTAAAAAATGAGTAAAAATCATCCTCATCTAAATATACAAATATGTCCATTTACGTATGATTTCGAAAAAAAAAAACCCAAAAATGGATTCGTTGAGTTTGCATTAACCCGTAATAAAATAAAGAGAATATTTGAATTTTATAAGGATTTTAGATATAAAAATATTGTATTTCTTTTCTTTACTAAGACTTTCACCATAATAATTACATACCCCTTCATAAAGAATACAAAGCATTTCAAGAAAAGCTACGAAAAAAAATATATATATAAAGATGGTATATACCCCTTGTGACTCTGTTGAGAGACCTTGGTCATTGTCTTGTGATTCATTATACTTAAAAATGGTTTGATTCTTGATTCTTGATACTTGATTCTTAGTGTTGATTTTGAACGGACGTTACTTATTACATAATTGCAAACAGTATACAACACGTGAATTGCGAAACTCTTTATCTACTATATGTATTCAAAACAGGGTATGCTCACCAATACATTTTGTATTGACAAATTATTTTCATACATGTTTCAGGTTGTTATGAGATCACTGTTAAGCTTTTGGAACTTAGACTTAGACATGGGATTTACTAAATTTCATTTTAGATTGTTAGTTCCTAAACGTTGTATTCTTGTAATTTCATTTCAATGTAATAAATTATTCCATGCAATATATTCAAAATTTACACTTTAGTGCCATGAGCTATTAAGCAATCGTCACTACGTGACACCTCGATGTTTCCGCCATCGGTTGGGGTGTTACAAATTGGTATCAGAGCCATGGTTATAGGGAATTAGGTTATTAGAATGCCTTTTAGCCTAGTCTATAACTAAGCTTGCATCCATGAGTCCCCTCGTGTATATTTCTCTTTATCTTTATATATTTTCTTTCAAGGTATTTTTGCTAAGATACTTTCTCGTTAATCTTTCGGTATTTTGCTTAGAAAAGAATACGCTCGTATTTCACAAACGAAACGATATCACCAAGTTAGGAGTGATATCCATACCTTGGTGATTAGTTTCACTCCTCTATATGTTATACATCATTGGAATATATCTTTGGGATAGGAGTGACATCCACACCTCAAAGAGTATTTCCTTCAAAAAGAAACTTAACCACTAAGCTATGAGTGATATCCTTACCTTAGTGACTGGTTTCATTCTATTGTGGTTTCAATTTTGAAATACATCTTTGAGTTAGGAGTGATATCCACATCTCAAGGATCTATTTCTGCATCTCGTTTTTAATCTCGCTAAAGTTTTGGAATTCACTAGTGATGGGGCACGTGCAATCTGGAAGGGTGAGTGCCTGTATCCTGAGTTTTCTGTCTAGGCCTGGTATTTTGTATAAATCCCAATCAGACGCGGGACCCGTATACCTACTGGGGAACTCTTGGGATGAGCATTCACCTATAGTCTAAAGTACGCCCCCAGAAGTCACTAAGAAATTTCTAATACTTGAGTTAGTCAAAGTTTCCTATGGAAACAATTTTATTGTTTTATATCATTGATATTTATATTTGTTTATTATTTGAAGACTCAATTTAATCACTTGATGTTTCATATACCATTATCCATTGAATATTCGCTTTTAAATCCTTTATCATCATTATTAAAAACTTTTGTCCGTTATATTATCACATTAAAGCTTACATTATTCCACCTATGCTTTGTGACTTTTACACTATAAGGTTCTTTTTGCGTTAAAACATTTTTACCCACGACTTAAGTTTTAAACTATGTGTTTAACTTCGACCACATTCTGATTTTAGGAATGTTGCGTCATCGTACTGTTAAAAAAAATGAACATAGTTTTCCAAACTTATTATTCAACCTGTTTTATATCTTCATATATACAAACTTACTGGATCGAAGTCACAGTATATCCTTAAATTATGACTTTTGTATCCGCTTATGCACTCACAAATACTAATAAAGCTACACCCAGTCGCCTAAGCCATAGCCAACTGCCATAAGTTAGCACTTCTTAAACTCATACATAAATGCCTACCTACACGATACGCACTAGTTATTAGTAGTTATTTCTACAACTCTGGTTTTGAGCATTAATATAACTCGTCTACTTTCATTTTGTGCAAATTGTAGGATTTACTCGATTTATATTATCCCATTCTTTCAATCGAAATTTTATGCTATACTTATATACTTACATTAACGCACATTTGCTATGTATATTTTTCTTTTGAGCAAAACCCTGTTATACTTTACATTATTTTGTTCATCATCATGGCCAATGAACATACTAGTTGGTAATTCGTAGGAGATCTAAGCTAGTGCCCACGTACGACTCGGGTTAGACTACTCCAACCCGAGGGGAACGGTGAAATTCTCAGAGTTTATCAATATGAGTGTTTAGAGCCAACGATGTGAACAAAAATTTACCGGTTAAGGGTGAACCCGAAAGGTGAAGAACCCCTAAGGATGTCTTATACTTACACATTATTCTCAGTTCGGTTAGCAGGTGAACCCGAGATGGGAAGAACCTCTAACCATGTCATTCTTACACATTATTTCATTGCAGTATCTATTACTTAACATGTTTTGGTTGCACGCATTTGTTTATGGTATTATTTATGTTAGTGTTATGGAAAAGCATAACACCCTAGTGTAAGGTAAATTGGTGATTACGGTCCGGAACGCAATCATGGGTTTACAGGTACATGAGGGTGGTGTGTAATTCTATTTAGGCTGTTGGTAGATAATCAGTACGAGTCCAAAGTATCGGGAGTGTGGTGGGTCAGTGTCACACCATCAAATTCCACGTGCGGGGTTTTACTGCGAGGCGCGTGACACACCAGGATCTCAGTCAACGATCACAATAAACATTCAACAAACATGCATTCACATATATTTTTAAAACCAAAATATCATGCTTTGAGCTGTAAACCAGCAGCGGAAGCATTTCTTGTTTACAACCAAAAGACATATCATTGTTTACAAAACATTGTTTTAATATGCTTCAAAATATTAGACGCTGTGCATAACTTCGTGCGCCTAGCCCATTGACTGCTACCTTAGCGACCGGAGAAAACATGCCAAAAATGTCAACATATAATGCTGGTGAGTTCACAGGTTTTCTTTTATAAAAGTGTTGTCACAAGTTCTCAAAGATCATTCCCGTTAATACTATGTCATAAGAACGTTAGCTAGACGTTAAGTGTTTTTACTACTACGGTTGGGAACCCATTACTAAACATGTACCAAAAGATGAATCCAGCCCAGATTGACTGGGTTACCGATGCCTCGATAACCCGAGAGTTAGAGACAATATGCACCCGCCCGGCATCCCCGCCGTCAAGTGGGGTTTGTGAGGCCCAATAGATCTATCCACATTTCCCTCGTTGTGCATTCCAGCACATTCATGGTTTCCCCCTGGGACTTTCCATAAAATCCGTATAGTAACATAAAGTGCCCATAGTATAACATGATCTTTAAATAGTTCGTACGTAGCATGTTTCTCCCCCGAAAGCAAAACAGTAAAAGTGGGGCTGTGAAACTCACCTTAGGTTGCGTTACTTGAAAACAGTTAAGTAATTATGCTATAATAGTCCCAGATAGCGGCGACCTATCATAAAATGTGTATAAGTACCCGGACTAATAACCCGCAGGTTAACTAGTCCCGGAACGTCCAGACCATAACCATAAACGTTTGAAAACACCTTTGACTGGTAAACCGACCGTACCAGACAAGACCCGACATCCCATTGGTGACCCGACATCCCACGTGTTAGGTAAATACAAGACATCATGCATCACATGCAATTAAACATTCAATACGCGCAATAGTTCACCTAGTCTAGCATAATGTCCAATTAACGCATAAACAGGTCCGAACACGTGTTACTAAGTCATTGGGTGTATCCCGGGGTTCCTATCATGTTCCTAGGTGTCAAATCATGTTCCGGGATGTCAAAATGCGTTGATGACAGCAGTACACGCGATTAGGAAACTTTCATGCGATTAGAAAAAAGTCAACTAGTGAGTAAGAAGGGTGTTTAGGCGAGTAGGGGCCTATTCGCATGATGTATCAGGCGAGTAGGCTGTACTCGCCTGATACTTCAGGCGAGTAGGTTCCTATTCGCCCCAAGCTCTGCTGATGCGCGTTTTCGCGCATTAGACCCTCCAAATCAGATCCGAAACATGTAAAAACACCCAATATCAAAACTAAACTATTAGCCAACCCTTTCCAAGCAAAAACCCCCCAATTTATCCCTGCTCTAACGGGCTCGGTGCGATTATTTCCAAAAATGGCCAAATACTAGGTTTCATTAACTATGAAATCTTTCCTTAAGTAGTAAAGATCAGATTACACCTCCTACAACTTGCAATTCATCATTCCTATGTTATAGCGTCATTCTAGCATGATTTCTAACCATAAACAAGCAATGAATCATATCATGACATCCTAGTTCTTCAAGAATCACCCAAATGGGTCAAAATGCATACATGCATCTAAACACTATAACAAGAGCTTAAACTCATAGATAATCATCCAAACAACACCTACACATCAGAAGTACATCAAATTCATGGAAACATTCATGTTATAATCACCAAAAATCATCATATGCATCAATACTTCACATATAGCAAGTATTATGGTGTAGACTTGTTTTAGAACTCATTTCCAAGGTTTTTAAAGACTCATTATTATCAAAATAAGGTCTGGACTTTTGGGGAACCAAGACAATAACATTACAAAGGTGTAGGATGAAGAACACACCTTGGATTTTATCAAAGAAAGGTGTATAAGCTTGGAGATGGTGTGTTTTGAGGCAAAACAAGTTCCAGAGGTGTTTCAAGGTGTGTGGGAGGCTTAGGATCAGTTAGGGTTGCACAAATGGTGTTTGGGGAGTCAAGGGTTGTATTTATAGGTGTTTTGACTCGTGCACATCAGTATACGCGAGTTGGAGAGTAGTTCAGGCGAGTAGGACTCCTACTCGCCTATATACTGGCGAGTAGGGCCCTATTCGCCATCAGGCATCCCCCTACTCGCATCAGCAAGTGGCGATTAGGAGCTCCCCAGGATCCTAATCGCCTGTAAGGTCCTGGAATTGACTTTTGGCGCGTTAAACACTATTTTAACACATATAAACACGTATTCACATACCGACAAGTCACATAATGATTACAAACATATAATGCACAATAACTAACACGTTCACATCTGTTCACCAATTCCCGGGACTCGAGACTTGCGTGTGTGCGTTAAACCCGGCGATTCCATGAATCACCAATCCTTGTACACATGGCTACGGACCGACTCCCGATGATCCCAAGGATCATCGTGACGACTCCCGATGATTCCCAGAATTATCGTAACAACTCGACTGACCCCGTTAAGTACGTAATATGCATGACTCGCTAAGGTAGACTTGCTAGTTTAGTCAATGTTACTAACCTGAGTTTGCCGGGTGTCACATCATCCCCCTGTTGAAAGAATTTTCGTTCCGAAAATTGCTCAAGGCCAAAAGGAAGAGACGAAAGAGAAGAAAAATTTTCCGGTTGCCACATCATCCCCTGTTGAAAGGAATCTCGACCCATGATTCATTCTGCTTCAGCAGAGACATGCCTTGATTCGAACACACGCTTAGGAAATAAATGGGGGTACTTAGCGTTCATCTGATCTTCCCGTTCCCCCGTGAACTCCGGTCCACGATTTGAGTTCCAACGAACTTTAACAATGCGGATTTTACTCCGACGAAGGCCACGGATCTTATAGTCAAGAATTTCAACCGATTCTTCCACAATACGCAGACGATCATCCACCTTGATCTCTTCGAGAGGAACGACCAAAGATTCATCCGCCAGACACTTCTTGAGATTGGAGACGTGAACGACATTATGAATATTACTGAGTTCAGCTGGCAGTTCAAGCCTGTATGCTACCGGTCCAATCCGTTCCAGAATTGCGAACGGTCCCACATACCGAGGATTCAATTTGCCCTGTTTCCCAAAACGTATAACGCCCTTCCACGGAGATACCTTCAATAAAACCCTGTCGCCAACCTCAAACTCTAGAGGCTTGCGACGACGATCAGCATAGCTCTTTTGACGATCCCGAGCTGCTGCCATGCGGTTACGGATTTGTACGATCTTCTCGGAAGTCTCTTACACAAGTTCCCGGCCGGTGAGTTGACTCTCACCCACCTCGGCCCAACAAAGAGGAGACCGGCATTTCCGCCCGTAAAGAGCCTCGAACGGAGCTGCCTTAATGCTAGAATGGTAACTATTGTTGTAGGAGAATTCCACCAGCGGTAGATGAGTCTCCCACCCTTTGCCAAAATCGATCACACATGCCCGGAGCATGTCCTCTAGTGTTTGGATTGTCCGCTCACTTTGACCGTCAGTTTGCGGATGATAAGCTGTGCTCATGTCTAACCGAGTACCCAGAGCCTTATGCAAGGAATTCCAGAAGTTAGAGGCGAACCGAGAATCGCGATCAGAAATAATACAGACAGGCACCCCGTGCCGAGAAACCACTTCCTTAAGATATAAACGTGCCAAACGCTCGAGGCCATCGGTTTCTTTGATAGCGAGGAAGTGCGCAGACTTTGTCAACCTATCAACAATCACCCAGATCATATCACAACCACTGGGCGATTTTGGGAGTTTGGTCACAAAGTCTATCGTAATCCGCTCCCACTTCCACTCGGGAATTTCATGCTGTTGTAGAAGGCCGGACGGCTTTTGATATTCAACCTTGACCTTGGCACAGGTCAAGCACTTGCTCACGTACGAAGCTACATCCGCCTTCATGTTCGGCCACCAATAAAGTATCTTTAAATCTTGATACTTCTTATCGGAGCCAGGGTGAATAGAGTACCGGGACTTGTGAGCTTCATCAAGAACGAGCTCCCGCAAGCCCCCAAATAAAGGGACCCAAATACGTTCAGCGAAGTAACGTAGGCCATCAGACCTGAGCTCAAGGTGGCTATCAGCACCATGCATGGTTTCAGCCTTAAGGTTTTCCTCCTTCAAAGCTTCTTGCTGTGCCGAACGGATTCGGTCGGGTAAGCCGGAATGGATGGTGAGCTGAAGAGCTCGAACACGACGAGGTTTAGCGGTTTCTAACCTGCTCAAGGCGTCTGCGACCACATTCGCCTTGCCAGGATGGTATTTAATAGCGCACTCATAATCATTAAGAAGCTCGACCCAGCGACGCTATCTTATATTCAACACCTTCTGATCAAAGATATGCTGGAGGCTCTTGTGATCGGTGTAAATAGTGCACTTGGTACCGTACAAGTAATGCCTCCATATCTTTAAAGCAAAGACTACAGCACCCAATTCCAGATCATGGGTGGGGTAGTTTTTCTCATGAACTTTGAGCTGACGAGAAGCATAGGCGATGACCTTCTCGCGCTGCATTAGCACACAACCGAGACCCCAGATAGAAGCGTCACAATAAACCACAAAATTGTCCGTGCCTTCAGGAAAGGACAAGATAGGAGCAGAACAGAGTTTTGCCTTTAACATCTGGAAGGCTGACTCTTGCGAATCACCCCAGTCGAACTTCTTGTCCTTCTGGGTAAGTGAGGTGAGGGGTTGAGCGATCTTCGAAAATCCCTCGATGAAACGACGATAATAACCTGCAAGACCCAGGAATTGCCGCACCTTAGATGGGTCTTTGGTGCTTCCCAGTCTTTGATGGCTTCTATCTTAGTTGGGTCAACGTGAATTCCTTTCTCATTAACTACATGACCAAAGAACTGGACTTCACGCAACCAGAAGCTACACTTAGAGAACTTGGCGTACAACTGCTCCCACCTCTGGAGTTCCAAAACAAGACGCAAGTGTTCCTGGTGGTCCACTTCGCTCTTGGAATAGACCAGAATATCATCAATGAAAACAATCACGAATTTATCAAGATAGGGCTTACAAACACGGTTCATCAAATCCATAAAAATGGCGGGCGCATTGGTGAGGCCAAAAGGCATGACCAAAAATTCGAAATGGCCATAGCGAGTTCGAAAAGCGGTCTTCGGAATGTCAGCTTCTTGGACCCTCAACTGATGGTACCCCGATCTCAAATCGATCTTCGAATAGAAACTAGAACCCTGAAGTTGGTCGAATAAGTCATCGATGCGAGGAAGAGGATAGCGATTCTTGATAGTGACCTTGTTCAATTCACAGTAGTCGATACACATTCGCAGGCTTCTGTCCTTCTTCTTGACAAACAAAATAGGGGCTCCCCACAGGGATGAACTAGGTCGGATGAAACCCTTCTCTAGCAGCTCCTGCAACTGGTTAGACAACTCCTGCATCTCGGGAGGTGCAAGACGATATGGGGCTCGGGCAATAGGGGCCGCACCTGGAGCAAGTTCAATACCGAATTCGACATGACGATAAGGCGGGAGGCCAGGTAAATCTTTAGGAAATACATCGGGAAAATCACGAATGACAGGAATATCTTCAATCATCTTCTCTTCCTCTGACGAAACCGAAACAAGTTCCAGAATGGCAGAATACCCCTTCCGAAGATACTTATAGGCCTTCATACACAAAATGATACTCAAAGGGACCCCGCTCTTCTCACCGTGCACCAACAGAATTTCTCCATCAGGGAGAGGAAGTCGAATGACTTTATCGAAACAAACGATCTCAGCATGATACAAGGACAACCAATCCATACCCACGACAACATCGAAGCTACCCAAGGACACCGGCATAAGGTCAATGGGAAAAGAATAACCCGACAACTCAAGGCGACACTCCCTAAGGACGTGTGTCGCTTCGACTTTCTTACCATCAGCCAATTCTATCAATTACTTAGCCTCTAAAGGTGTAGGTACCCTATCAAGCAATTGACTAAACCCAAGAGATATAAAACTCTTATCGGCACCGGAATCGAATAAAACCGTAGCATAGCGATTATCAAGAAGAAACGTACCGGTAATAGTGTCAGGATCCTGTCGAGCACCGCTCGAACCAATCACGAAGGCGCGAGCATTCCTGCCTCCGCCCCCATTGTTCCTATTACCCGATCCGTTCTTCCCAGCTTCACCCTGTTTCAACTTGGGGCATTCACGCTTGTAGTGACCAACCTCACCACAATTATAGCATCCCTGGTTTCCCTGGGGAGCAGCAACCTGAGGAGCCGGAGTAGGTGTAGCAGGTGGGTTCCGGTTACCCTGGAGATTAACCCTGCAATCCTTTGCATGGTGCCCAAGCTTATGGCACCTGTGGCAGCGGTTCTGGTCCTCACAACGACCGTTGTGGTGAAACCCACACCGGTCACATTTCGGCAATTTCCCGGTATAACCACCCGGTTTCTACTCAGTCGACGGTCCCCCAACATCGGACCTCTTCACCTGCTGAGGCTGAGCCGAACTTGAGCCTTTACCCACACCTTCCCATTTACGCTTGTTGCTCTCAGGAGCCTTCACAACAGCGCCTCGAGGAGGCAAGACCCCTTCAGCCACCTTCATATTGGTCAACCGGTGAGCCGACCGAACCACCTCAGAATAAACAGTAAGATTACCCGCAGCTACCAACCCCGCAATCTTCGGCACCAACCCAACAACATAGTGTTCAATCCTCCGGTATTCTGGTGTGTGCAAATCAGGGCACAACACCGCCAACTCATTGTGCCTAGCAGTGTAAGCTTCAATCTCGGACCCCACCATCTTATGATTCCAGACTTCGTGCTCAAGCTTCTGGATCTCATCCCTCGGGCAGTACTCATTTTTCAACAACTGAATGAACTCTGTCCAGGGCATAGCGTGAGCTTCCCCAATACCCATGGTCTGGGTGGTGGAGTTCTACCAAGTCAGAGCTTGACCCTCCAGGGTCGCAGAAGCATACTTCACCCGGTCGCCTTCCGGGCAGCTGCACATTGAGAAAACTGACTCAATTTTCTCCAACCAGCGGAGCAGTCCCACTGCCCCTTCAGTTGCACTAAAATTGTGGGGTTTGCAATCCATAAACTTCTTGTAAGAACACTGGGGTGGAGGGGGATTGACAGCACCACCTGGAACAGACACACAGGCGAAAATCAAGAAAAGGTACAGTACCCTAGAACAAGATAGGATAGGTGAGAATTGTCGTACCACCCATAGCATTATGAGCGGCTTGGAATGCAGCCGAAGCAATGTTCACGTGTTGCTGCATCAGGTTATCCAACTCCGCTTGGGTCATATTAACATTCCCACGGCCACCGCCACCACCACGGCCGCCAGCACGACCGCCAGCACGGCCGCCTCTGCGACCTCCACGAGCTCCCGACATCTTCTGTCACAACATGAAACAAAAGATTTAGGCTTGCCCGTGATACAACCAATTAAGAATGTTAAGGAACTAGACCGAGCCCAGTTCGGGTCCATCCGTTCAAACACAAAGTCCACTAGGGCTCCCATGCATCACAGTTTATAATCTCGTGTGCACCCGACATGATAAACTGTTCTACATGGTCCTCCAGGCGTGCTTTAAGTTTGAAGTTCAAGTCACCGAACACTAGCGCCCAAGCGTGGTATTATCATAAGTATAAGTATAAGATAGTATGCATAAGAACGAGCGTGTCCATTAGGGCATAGAGGGAGATGTCCGAATCCCTGGACAGATCTTAAAAGTACGCCGAAGCTACCCCAATGTACACCGCCGTCAAGAAGGTTCAATAGTATATCGTTCACCATCGAATCATGGTAAAGATGGGTCATGAGATAGAAGGATAAAGAGTAAACAGATGATGTAGCGTAGAAGATGATGACACCGACGCCCCCGACAAGTCATATTGTTACCCACATGTTAAGACTCGACTATCTGTGACCGTCTAGTGTGTGTGCGACTCAGTTATAGACTAGACTCTACGTGTAGTCCTAGTTCACTATAACTGTTGGCTCTGATACCAATCTGTCACACCCTCAAATTCCACGGGCGGGGTTTTACCGCGAGGCGCGTGACACACCAGGATCTCAGTCAACGATCACAATAAACATTCAACAAACATGCATTCACATATATTTTTAAAATCAAAATATCATGCTTTGAGCTGTAAACCAGCAGCGGAAGCATTTCTTGTTTACAACCAAAAGACATATCATTGTATATAAAACATTGTTTTAATATGCTTCAAAATATTAGACGCTGTGCATAACTTCGTGCGCCTAGCCCATTGACTGCTACCTTAGCGACCTGAGAAAACATGCCAAAAATGTCAACATATAATGCTGGTGAGTTCACAGGTTTTCTTTTATAAAAGTGTTGTCACAAGTTCACAAAGATCATTCCCGTTAATACTATGTCATAAGAACGTTAGCTAGACGTTAAGTGTTTTTACTACTACAGTTGGGAACCCATTACTAAACATGTACCAAAAGATGAATCCAGCCCAGATTGACTGGGTTACCGATGCCTCGATAACCCGAGAGTTAGAGACAATATGCACCCGCCCGGCATCCCCGCCGTCGAGTGGGGTTTGTGAGGCCCAATAGATCTATCCACATTTCCCTCGTTGTGCATTCCAGCACATTCATGGTTTCCCCCTGGGACTTTCCATAAAATCCGTATAGTAACATAAAGTGCCCATAGTATAACATGATCTTTAAATAGTTCGTACGTAGCATGTTTCTCCCCAGAAAGCAAAACAGTAAAAGTGGGGCTGTGAAACTCACCTTAGGTTGCGTTACTTGAAAACAGTTAAGTAATTATGCTATAATAGTCCCAGATAGCGGCGACCTATCATAAAATGTGTATAAGTACCCGGACCAATAACCCGCAGGTTAACTAGTCCACGAACGTCCAGACCATAACCATAAACGTTTGAAAACACCTTTGACTGTTAAACCGAACGTACCAGACCAGACCCGACATCCCATTGGTGACCCGACATCCCACGTGTTAGGTAAATACAAGACATCATGCATCACATGCAATTAAACATTCAATACGCGCAATAGTTCACCTAGTCTAGCATAAAGTCCAATTAACGCATAAACAGGTCCGAACACGTGTTACTAAGTCATTGGGTGTATCCCGGGGTTCCTATCATGCTTCTAGGTGTCAAATCATGTTCTGGGATGTCAAAATGCGTTTACGACAGCAGTACACGCGATTAGGAAACTTTCATGCGATTAGGAAAAAGTCAACTAGTGAGTAGGAAGGGTGTTTAGGCGAGTAGGGGCCTAGTCGCATGATGTATCAGGCGAGTAGGTTCCTATTCGCCCCAAGCTCTGCTGTTGCGCGTTTTCGCGCATTAAACCCTCCAAATCAGATCTGAAACATGTAAAAACACCCAATATCAAAACTAAACTATTAGCCTGATACTTCAGGCGAGTAGGTTCCTATTCGCCCCAAGCTCTGCTGATGCGCGTTTTCGCGCATTAAACCCTCCAAATCAGATCTGAAACATGTAAAAACACCCAATATCAAAACTAAACTATTAGCCAACCCTTTCCAAGCAAAAACCCCCAATTTATCCCTGCTCTAACGGGCTCGGTGCGATTATTTCCAAAAATGGCAAAATACTAGGTTTCATTAACTATGAAATCTTTCCTTACGTAGTAAAGATCAGATTACACCTCCTACAACTTGCAATTCATCATTCCTATGTTATAGCATTATTCTAGCATGATTTCTAACCATAAACAAGCAATGAATCATATCATGACATCCTATTTCTTCAAGACTCACCCAAATGGGTCAAAATGCATACTTGCATCTAAACACTATAACAAGAGCTTAAACTCATAGATAATCATCCAAACAACACCTACACATCAGAAGTACATCAAATTCATGGAAACATTCATGTTATAATCACCAAAAATCATCATATGCATCAATACTTCACATATAGCAAGTATTATGGTGTAGACTTGTTTTAGAACTCATTTCCAACGTTTTTAAAGACTCATTATTATCAAAATAAGGTCTGGACTTTTGGGGAACCAAGACAATAACATTACAAAGGTGTAGGATGAAGAACACACCTTGGATTTTATCAAAGAAAGGTGTATAAGCTTGGAGATGGTGTGTTTTGAGGCAAAACAAGTTCCAGAGGTGTTTCAAGGTGTGTGGGAGGCTTAGGATCAGTTAGGGTTGCACAAATGGTGTTTGGGGAGTCAAGGGTTGTATTTATAGGTGTTTTGACTCGTGCACATCAGTATACGCGAGTAGGAGAGTATTTCAGGCAAGTAGGACTCCTTCGCCTATATACTGGCGAGTAGGGCCCTATTCGCCATCAGGCATCCCCCTACTCGCATCAGCAAGTGGCGATTAGGAGCTCCCCACGCTCCTAATCGCCTGTAAGGTCCTGGAATTGATTTTTGGCGCGTTAAACACTATTTTAACACATATAAACACGTATTCACATACCGACAAGTCACATAATGATTACAAACATATAATGCACAATAACTAACACGTTCACATCTGTTCACCAATTCCCGGGACTCGAGACTTGCGTGTGTGCGTTAAACCCGGCGATTCCACGAATCACCAATCCTTGTACACATGGCTACGGACCGACTCCTGATGATCCCGCGTATCATCGTGACGACTCCCGATGATTCCCAGAATCATCGTAACGACTCGATTGACCCCGTTAAGTACGTAATATGCATGACTCGCTAAGGTAGACTTACTAGTTTTGTCAATGTTACTAACCTGAGTTTGCCGGGTGTCACATCATCCCCCTGTTGAAAGAATTTTCGTCCCGAAAATTGCTCAAGGCCAAAAGGAAGAGACGAAAGAGAAGAAAAATTTTCCGGTTGCCACAGTCAGCTGCGGTACACCCTATATATAAGCATAAACGATATTGCGGGAACGAACTAGGAGTCTGACGAAGAACCTACCTCATTATTTTCTATTGCATATTGGGCTATTTAATATCGTTGGGCCGACCTCTTTAATAGGTCGTTGACCAACGACTATCATTTTCGATAAGAACATTTTACAAGCTTCAATTCGTCTTCCTGGAGTCTTTCTTTTGACTACCCACACAGAAAACTCAAACCTTGTATACTCTTACACCCTCGGTTATTTGGATTCCTGTTGCATACCTTAATAAAGTTATGTTAGAAACTTTTCTAAAGTAGGGGAGTTTGTTTCATCAGTACCTCTACCCTAACTAGTTACATACTTTCCCAATCTTTTTTTCATTGTAAACTCTCAACGTTCTAACCTTGGGTCAAATGTTAAGGATTCTGAAACTTTTACTTGGCATATTAAACCACTACTTTAAACTTTGTTAAATCATGATTAATGCATTTCTTAAAACCTACTTGTCTTTCTACAACACCTTTTATTTCATAGAAACCTCCACTTGAAAGGAATTTCAGGACGAAATTTTCTAAAGTAGGGGAGACTGTAACATTCCCCAATTTTCTAATCAGTTAATTATAACTTTGGGGATCTAAAGTGACAATAATCCATAATTGAAAATCGCATAAATCATATTTTTTTCGTAACGTTTGGCGTAGTGTTGTAACACTCTAAATTTTAAAAGTGACTAGACTAAACAAACAAATATTAATTTGGTTAAACTAAATTAATTGAAACGCTACGTTTTCTTTAAGAAATTTTTTTTATCAATATATTTAGACATATAATTATATAGTTAATTGGGGAATTAAGAAGTTTTCATAAATAAAGGTCATTACATTATAATTTTGTGTTCAAATCAATGTAGGTATTATTAAATCACTTGAAGAATAATAAATTGAGAATGAAACTTCTAAAAGGTTTTTAAAGGGTTTTAATGCAAATTAAGTCTTTTAATTAGGAAGAGTTTCTTGATGAATGTAACCGATTTTTATTTATGAACAAACATCCATATATTTTAGCTCTTCTCTTAATTATTTCAACCCCCATGCTTTTCTATGTTAAATAACGAGATAAGCTTCTCCATATTCTTACACTTTTTGAAGTTGGATCTTATACAAAAGGAAGTTTTAGTATTTACAAATACTATCGACACAAGTTTTAGAGTTAAACTCTTTGGTCTAAAATTTGCAGTGCACATATCCTAAAGGTAACTTCTTTGTTCGGGTTGTTTTTCTCAACTTTTATTATTTTTTTAGTGTGCCTAAGAATGCAAGATCTGTATTATTTTAAAATAATTGATTTAAAATAATGTAATTTATTTTAGTAATGAATCAACATATATATAACAGAAACAAAATATATGTTTCTTCTTATTTTTATTTTATTTTTTATGTGTCAATAAGTTAGCAAAATTTGTTTTGTGTCAAAATCAAATTCACCATATCTTTATATATATATTTTTTTCGTAGCTTTTCATGAAATGCTTTGTATTCTTTATGAAGGGGTATGTAATTATTATGGTGAAAGTCTTAGTAAAGAAAAGAAATACAATATTTTTATATCTAAAATCCTTATAAAATTCAAATATTCTCTTTATTTTATTACGGGTTAATGCAAACTCAACGAATCCATTTTAGGGTTTTTTTTTTCGAAATCATACGTAAATGGACATATTCGTATATTTAGATTAGGATGATTTTTACTCATTTTTTAATATAATATATGGTTATGATAAACACTAGAGAATTACATATTCTTTTAGTAATATAGCTATACTAGTATTTTGTACAATTAAGATGACCCACTATTTAAAACTAAACAAATATTTACATGTCTTGTTAATCATCTAACTTATGGGGTATATAAAACTTAGAATGTTGTTATAAACCAAAACAGTTGAGTCAAACGTTTTGTTCTAATGAGATAAATACTACATTTTATTTTAAGCGATCGAAATTCATTTCTATAAGGAAATTCTTTAACATTCATAATACTCATGGCCTTGACTCTTAATCAATGTTGAAAATAAAAAGTCAACACTAATCTCAAACATCGTACTTAGGTTCGAGCATAGTTCTTTGACTCTCGTTGATTGTTTTTGCAAGTTCATCTAAGTCAATGTGAGTATATCTTTCCCCTTTTTCATTTTACTTTTGGGGCTACTCATGTACTTATATCAAGTTTCTATTTCCTTTTACTAAAATAGCAATTCTCATGTGTGTTTGCTTGTATTAATTTGTGTGTCTATGACTTGTCAAAATCATTAACCTTTGAGGGCCTGGCATTTTAATGAATAGTATTATGGTATATACCCCTTGTGACTCTGTTGAGAGACCTTGGTCATTGTCTTGTGATTCATTATACTTAAAAATGGTTTGATTCTTGATTCTTGATACTTGATTCTTAGGGTTGATTTTGAACGGATGTTACTTATTACATAATTGCAAACAGTATACAACACGTGAATTGCGAAACACTTTATCTACTATATGTATTCAAAACAGGGTATGCTCACCAATACATTTTGTATTGACAAATTATTTTCGTACATGTTTCAGGTTGTTATGAGATCACTGTTAAGCTTTTGGAACTTAGACTTAGACTTGAGATATACTAAATTTCATTTTGGATTGTTAGTTCCTAAACGTTGTATTCTTGTAAATTTCAATGCAATAAATTATTCCATTCAATATATTCAAAATTTACACTTTAGTGCCATGAGCTATTGAGCAATCGTCACTACGTGACACCTCGATGTTTCCGCCATCTGTTGGGGTGTTACACAAACCTTGTGATATATTCCCTTTATGATTCTCCCTGTGGCTGTGTCACCTTGTACAAATCACTTGTCAAACGTTTAAATGTTCGACTGCAATAAAACTGATTATTAAACATGTTAATCAAATGTGCAAAAGAAGTAATTGAATAGGGAGAAACACTTAGTAGCCATTTTAAGGCTGGACTAGTGAGTATAGATCCAAATCCTTTGCATAAGCATGCTTCTTTCAAGTTTGCTGGAACGGGGTTTATTTCCATCCTTTCCCTGTATTGTGCTACATGCTCTTCAGGATCAGTAGATCCATCATAAAGCTTCATGCTTGGAATCTGGAATCTCTTTGGAATCTCAGCATCACATATTGGAGGTGCAAAGCGAGACACCCTGTGACATGCTGGAGATACCTCATGGATGGGCTGCATTATCCCTGGCACACTAGACACCATATCCTTGATTTTCTGAAGCACTCTTGCCAACTGTGGACTTATATCTGTATCCTGCAAAGAAGCAACATCGTTAGTAGCAAAAGTACTGGAAC
Organism: Ambrosia trifida; assembly: GCA_028751855.1. Taxonomy (NCBI): domain Eukaryota; kingdom Viridiplantae; phylum Streptophyta; class Magnoliopsida; order Asterales; family Asteraceae; genus Ambrosia; species Ambrosia trifida. The sequence continues at coordinate 69,131,355 of CM054127.1, forward strand.
TTAAATTGTTACCATTGTTGTATCCTCGGGATGGTTCGGTGGTATATCCTCAGGATGGCTCCACATCATATCCTCGAGATGGCTCAGTAGTGTATCCTGTATCTCTAGTTGTAGCCATCCTGGGTGCTAAAACAGTTTCTGGTGCAGAGAATCCAATGCCCATGGGGATGAAATCTCCTTGATGAATGCTCCCAGAGATGCCGGAATAGAAATCCAACACTCTAGGCTGCAACGGTGTCCCCATGTCTTCAGCCGGTCTCTTTGAGGATGTTTTGAGAGATTGAATTTCTCTCATCAACATCTGGTTGGTATCCTGTTGTTGCTTTATTTGATCTTTACCATTGCAAACATGGGAAGGAGCTCATCATTTGACACGAAAACAGGAGGAGTGGATCCAGATGTTGTCATCCCAGATCTAGCAGTATTAGGAGCAACAATCCTGGTAATTTGTGCAGAACTCTTGGGAAAGGTAGGAGGAGGTGGTAGAGTCACATTTTTGGCAGAGGTTGTGGATGGTGTGGAAGAAGACACAAATTTTTGTGAGGAAGACATAGTTGTCAAGATTTGTAAAATGAGTTAATTGAAAAAAAGTTTTAACAAAGTTTTTTGTTAAAATAGCACCACTTGCCCCACGGTGGGCGCCAAAGTGTTTTGGTCAAAAATTACCTAGTAGAAATAATTTTGTATTCCAAATTAGAAATTGTGAGGTAGAGTGCTAAATGTGTGAAATATATTAAAGACTCACTTGTATTCTGAAAATGGTGTATCAGGATGCTAAAAAGGTAAATAAGTGACAACTATGCTCGGGATGGCTTAGGTTTGCTTCGGGATGGACAGTTATATCCTCGGGATGGAACTGTCTGGCAGAATAATGAAATAGGCAAAACTCAATAAATGTAAATGTAATGCAATAAAAGAAACACACTCGATGTACGAGGAAAGCCCTTGATCAATGTAGATCGCCGGCACAAAACCTTGGGAGGAGTCTAAGCCCCTGCCTTATTTGTTAATATTAATAAGGTAAAAATAGTACAACTTTGGATAGGTGATGAACGAGTATCTAATATTACAATATGAGTGTTGTGTGTGTGTAGAGAGTATTAGGTGTTCTATGAAGTTCTAAGCAAGTGAGAAGTGTCCTATTACTCGTTGATCACCCCCTATTTATAGTTACACGAAAGTAAATAATGAATCCTATGATATCCGCCGACTTCAATGATCTTGTGGGCTGTTTCAGGTGACCGTTGTGTTGTTACAACTGAATATGACCGTTTTAACAGTTGTTTCAACTGAATATAGTTGTTATATGGTTGTTTCCTCCTTTCTCTCCTATATTTAATGCTTGTCAGTTACAACTTTTGACTTCTTCTTTGAGCTTGGACTTGTTCCACACGCATAGCTCTTCAATGATCAGCTCCTCTGACTTAGATGAGTCAATATAGCCATTAGGGAGGAGTTACAAGCCTTAATATTGTTTAAGTGTACCTGCAATAATATCATAATAAGATAATTCGTTAGTCCATCCTCAGGATGCACAGAGGTGAGAACACTGTTACATCATGAACCCTGCTTAGTCCTTTAGCATCTTGAGGATGTTACTCAGAGAATATGAGGTAAAATCATCCTGCATTCATATAACAATAAGATAGTTCGTTAGTCTATCCTCAGGATGCACATAGGTCAGAATGCTGTTACATCCTGAAGCCTGACCAGTCCTTCAGTATCCTGAGGATGATACAGAAAATATAGGTTAGTGATATCCGGAAGATTTCACCCACAACAGTTATCGGTCAGAGTAGCTGCTAGGCATTTAGCTTCCTCGAGAGTGGCAGGATTTCTTCCCAACACAGTATCTTGAATCTGCATGGGTAGTCCTCCAATGTACTTCTCAATAGCAATAGGGAGGGGTGTGACCTTATGAGGTAACAGTAGGCTTAGTTCATGAAAACGAGTATTGCAGGCCAAGTTTTCCCCACTATTTCGGACCAGAACATGGAACTCATCCTCTAACTTCTTGATTTCATTACGAGGACAAAACTCTGCCATCATAACTTCCTTAACTTGCTCCCAAGTCATAGCCAGTGCGACTTCAGCCCCGCGAGTCCTTTTCTCTTAATTCCACCATGTGAGTGCCCGCTTGTGGAGGACACTCATAGCATTGCGAACTTTGAGGTTATTGGGACACTCGCTATTAATGAAGGTATTTTCGATACCCTCGAACCACTGAAGGAGACCAGTAGCTCCTTCGTCCCTGCTAAACTTAGGAGGGTTGCAAGTATTGAAGTGTTTGAGGGTGCAAACAGGGGGAGCATTCCCGTTTCCATTTCCATTCCCATTATGATTCCCATTGCCATTTCCATTTCCATTCATTTGGATGATTTGAGCCACCAAGTTAGGAACCAAAGTTGCTATTTGTTGCGCCATTTGTTGGGAAATGATCGCAGCCAGCTGGACATCAACGCCATTGTTGTTGTTGTTATTGTTGTTGTTGTTGTTGTTATTGTGGTTTACTACGACGAGGAGGCATGATCTGTAAGAGACACAATGAAGGATAATGAGGTAATGTAAGGAATGTAACAATTTATTCATTAATTAAAACGAATAAACGAAAACGTTGACTTATCAAAGATTCTAGATTCTAATAACAATATGAAGACATGCTTTAGCCTATAAGTGAACACTCATCCCGAGAATTCCCAGGTAGGCATCCGGGTCCCTCATCTGATTGGGATATATGCGCAATGCCAGTCCTAGACAGAAAACTCAGAATACATGCGTTCACCCTTCCAGATTGCACGTGTTCGATATTGAAATCTAGAACTTCGACGAGATCTCTAGGTGGTTCAGGCTAAACCTGAGGATTTTATCCAATTAATCTAAAGGTGGATCAGGATTGCAGCAGACGAATAAGACTAAACAACTTGTAAGGCTAAGGGTTGTATAGGGTGTAGGATAGGGATAAGAATAAAGAAGCAATTAGGATTACAAGTAAGAGAAGCAAGTAATGGTTTAAATCCCTAAGGTTATAGTCTAGATTATTTTTCTAATAACCTAATTCCCTATAACCAAGGCTCTGATACCAATCTGTAACACCCCAACCGAAGGCGGAAACATCGATGTGTCACGTATGAATGATTGTTCAGTAGCACATGGTAATCAAGTTTTAAATAAGTATTTATTCAAAATGAAATATCCTAATTTGAAATACATGACAAAGTCTTGAATAAAATCTACTACATCAAATAATCAAATAAAGCTTAAAACTTCGAATATCTCCTCATGCTAGCTCTAGACTTCAAGCATCAGTATGTAAAACCCCAACCGATGGCGGAAACATCGAGGTGTCACGTAATGACGATTGTTCAAAAGCTCGTGGTACTAAAGTGTAAATATTATTTAAATTCATGATTAAAAGTCAAACATCAAAGTCAAACCAATACATCAAGTCTCAAAACAAAACGATACATAAAGCTTGTTTATTGTGCCTAAGTCCAAGCCTAAGTGACAATCATCAAGCGTTCCCTGAAACATGTACAAAATAAAACGTCAACAATAATGCTGGTGAGTACACTTAGTTTTGTGTACATATAGTATAAGTATAAAAATGTTTACAATTCAAGTGTCATGAGTCATTCAAGGCAAATATGGAAAACACGTAAGCACACAATACGAGTCAAAATCAAACCTCTTATGCGACAAAGTTTAATACATTAACAATCACCTAGGACTTCCCACCACCATAGGTACTTTCCACTAGGCGAGTTGTCAATTCAAGTAGCGCTACCCATTGTTAAAGTCGGCTTGTACGGAGTTAATGATTTCGTAATGATTGCAAGTATACTACGTTTATGTTTAAGCATAAAGCACAAGAATTCAAAGCATAACACGTGTATGAATTGTATGTAAAACGTTTATGAATATGTGTAAGTGTAAGTTTCATAGGTGTACATGTTTCACCCCAAAACTGTAAAAAATGAAAAAGGGGATAAGTATACTCACAGTTTTGCTAAGCGCGATAAATCCAAATAAACTCGTCACAAGATAAAACTTGAGAATTCCGAAGAACTCAACCTATTCGTATAAGAATACTAATGAGGAAAATGACTTACAAAAATCTAAGGCACTAGTGTTTGCTAGACTAGTTGAGTAAAATGAGTGTTACGATTATTCAAAAATAATAATATCGTATTCAAAAAGTATAACATGATTTAAGTTCAAACACATGACTAAGATATAATTATTTATGTTTGAATATTTTAAATAAAAATATTCTAAACAATTTATTAAAAGATTTTAGTTAATCAATTAACTAAATTATATAATTACAATAATTGTAATTAATTACATAAATGCATACAAATAAGTAAAGTATTAAAACTTATATGTTATAAACTTGAGAAAGTTTTGTTTTATAAATAAAATATTTATAAAACAAATTTTATAATTTATATAGAATTAAATATAACTAATTAAGTGTAAATAAGGCTAAAAATACAAGATATGGTCAAAAAATAATATTTTAGTGAAAAATAATTACTTTCTGATGTAAAATAATGAAAATAATTTTTCCATATTTTTTCTCAATTTATATGCATTTAAAACGGATTTAATGAATTTAAATCATATCTAAATGATTAAAAATAGTAAAAACTATAAAAATTGTTGAGTTCTGGACCAATAAATTTTATTCAAGTTTAGCATGTCTGGAAATAATTACCCAAAAAATTTGAGATTAAAATCTTTAAAAATAAAATTTTAATCAATTAATTATTATTAAAACAATTTAAATTAATAAAATTATGAAATTAGATATTTTCCAAAAACTAAAAATATGATAATTTTCTATGAGGAGTCAAGAAACTACACCTAAATTTTCATGAGTTTTGGAGAAAAAATGAATTTTCTATGAATAATTAAAAATTAAAGCATATATATATATATATATATATAAAAATAATAAAACAAAAATAAAAAAATAAAAAAAAAAAGAATCAGACCCGCGGGCTAATGGAGTCGAACCCGGGTCTTTTATGCATGTACATACAAACACAACCACTACACTACATGATTTATTTGTTGAAATGTTTAGAAACAAATTATATTTATATATACATAATACTTTATCTTTTTCCCCTTCTAGCTCAAGCCAAAACCCTAACCCTAACCAAAATTTGATTAACCCGATATAGAACAGATTAGACATCATATTCATGGGGTTAATGATCGACAACAACTAACCAACATAACGTCAAAACAATAAACGACTTACAAGTTCGATTATAGACAGAATAATAAGAAAGAGAAGCCAAGACTTATGAGCACCGATTATGAGAGTTTATGAACACGATTCATATGTTTAGAGTGCGGGTTTATGATGGGTAAAGTTCCAAGAATGACTTAGGATGATTTTATAGTGCCACGACTTGAAACATAAAACTTTGATGACCATAAAGGGTTGACGGTTTCACCATGAATACATCATTAATCTTGATTTAAACCATGTTTAATACAGATATTAAGTGGCGTAACGGATTGTATTTGATGGAGAAGACCAACTAAATCAATAAAGCGGGTCAAAAGCAACATATTAATGGCAATAATTGTCCCTGAAGTTTTATATTGATTTATATTATGAAAAAAAAAACTTAATAATTACATTAACAAACCTTAACAATGTCACACCCTCAAATTTCCACTGCGGGGTTTATACCGCGAGGCGCGTGACATACCAGGATCCCATAGCCATAAGTCATAAGAACGACTCTAAATGCCCAAACCATTTAGTTCGTTAATGAAAATACACGTTTAGTGTTTACCAAAAAGTTCAGTTAAGTTGCGGAAGCGTAATTCAAACATAACCATTTAAGTTTATGCGCAAAACAACGCGCCCAAAATAAAACCGTTAAATGCAAAGTAAAGTATAAGTGTAAATAATGTTCACAGCCCATGACACAGTGATGCATGTCCGATCGTGCTCCGTACCTGGGGACCTGCAAAAGCATGCTATCGTGTGTCAACATAAAGTTGGTGAGTTCACAAAGTAAAGTAATTTGATATGTAAAAGCGCTGGTTTCCAAAAACCACGTAAGTAAGTAAGTTATGATGGTGCCCCGCACCGTGTAACCACTAATTCATCACATGCCAAGGGTAGCTAACCCATTCATGATAACTAACCGAATATACCGAACTGCTATGTACGTGTAGCCACATAAGTGTGTCGTATGCCTAACATCATTGTCTATCCGCAATGATAATGTTTCGTAGTTATAGTTCACGCCCGCGCTCCCCGAGCCGGTGTGAGGTTTGTAAGACCTAATAGCGCTATCAACTAATAACCCGCTTGCCAACCCTGGCAACTCATTCGGTACGTGAGGACTTACAAAATGATAGAAATGGTTCAGTTTATCAAGGACACAATTGCGAATTAGCAAAGTGACCGACCCTCATAAGGATCCATGGCATCCCAACCCGGGATGTGTAAGTAGTCCCAAACCGGACTAGATAATGTTAAGTAAAGTGTCTCATACCTGAGACGCATGCTTTTGAGAAAAAGAGTAGTGAAACTCACCTTAGGTCGCAAATGAAAATCCAAATTCAACGAATAGTAACGTGCTACCGACTCCCTATTACAAATGTCACTAGGTGAGTATACGTGCGTAACCAACACACCATGTAACTCGTTTATCTAAGACTTTTAAAAGTTCAAAACCGTGTTGTGACACCTAATGATTCTACATGCTCAAGTATGTCCTACGTATCCCGTTGGTGATCATAGCAATTATTATCAGTTTAATGCATCAAATACATCTCATACAAGTTTCCACACAAGTACATGTCAATTACACACCACATAGAACTCCAAATAGTCACTTAAAGACCTCGTACACAATCTGTGTTTTTAGGACAGATTGTGCGCTGTGAAAAACAATTTATTTAAAATACTTAACGAATGAATTAGAGTCCCAAATTTTTACTGAATTTTATTTGGGATTCACTCGACAATACCTATTTTTTTAATTCCAAACACAAAAATTAAAAAAATTCGTACAACACAGCAGTGTCCAGAAAATTTCCTCAACTGGTCAGTTTAGTAGGAAAATTCTTAAAAATTGTGTATTCATCCAAACAAGATGAATCCACTTGGAAAAGCTCTATTTTTCCAGTATTGACCTACTGTAAAAATTTCATAACCTTACTCCTTGTAAATCTCAAGTTATGACCATTTAAAGTTAGCCCAATTTACAAATCCGAAAATCTGATATGACCCCTAATCGATTAAAATTCTAAAAACGATTCATACGGTGTCCAAAATCGATGGTTTTTCCCATTATGAAAAGCTAAGACCTTGTACATTACAATCATGCAGAGAAATCATCAAAACAATCGATTTACCAACCCGTTACAGCCCCTTCAACACGTTCAAACAAATCTGTCAGAATCTGAAACTTGCATCCCAAGTAATCTACAAACCCTAATTCTTCATAAACATCCCTAATACATGTATAACACCTATAGTACTGATTAAACACCATATTAATCATAGCAAAACACATATATTATCATGTGAAAACCCTAATCATGGCTGCTAATAACAATCATCATCATCAAATCATCAAGAACATTCAAGAACTCCTACACATGCATGTATGCGATTTTGTATATATTATTTTTAGGGTTTTTAAAGTTTTTCAATCATTATAATTCATCAAAAATCGTAAGAACGTATACCTTGTGAAAGATTAAACTCCCTAGAGCCTTGAAATCAAACCCGAACTAGCTTGATTAGTGAAAGATTGCTTGATTGCTTGAAAACAAAGAGAGAGGGGGGTGGGGGTTTCGCACGGCACCAAGGGGGGCAAGGGTTAGGGTTTTTATCTTTTTCCTTGCCTCCTAATTGTAAAAGGGCTTTGCTTGTTCCCCAAGCAATTGGTATTAGGGCCCTTCTAGTCCATTAACTTAACCCGTTAACCATGTTCTAGCCCAATACCGAACCCAATATTATTAACCATGCTAAATTATATAAAAACCATTATTTTTATTATCACATAGCATATCATTCATGTTGTGCACGTAATTTGCATAATCTACGCATTACCTTTCAGTTAGGCGATCATTCACAAAAACATGTAATTCACATAAGCACGTACTTCATGTTCACCAAAATTCACTTGTATATATTATTGCTATGTATGTCACATAATTCACCAATGTTTGGGATACAGGACTCATGTGTGTGTTTAACAAGGATTTTCCTACGTATAACATATGTTAGCATCTTCTAACATATGTTAAACCTACTTAACTAACCCTAGTTAAGTATCTAGCCATGTATGAACATGTAAGTTAACTAGAATTCAGTAAAACTATTTAACCTGAAAATGCGGGGTGTCACATCATCCCCAAGTTGAAAAGAATTTCGTCCGGAAATTCAGCAAGTAAACAGTAAAGACAGCTATAAAAATGTGTGCTTGGTTCCCGGATGTCACATCATCCCCAAGTTGAAAGGAATTTCGCCCCGAAATTCACTTTGAAAGAGCTACTTTATGTTCCGCGTTGGATCTATGTACGATTTCAGGTTCAGTAAAGAGGTGTGGGTATTTGAGCCGCATCTGATCTTTGCGCTCCCACGTGTATTCCGGTCCTAGACGGGAATTCCACCGTACCTTAACAATAGGTATAGTACTTTGTCTGAGTTTCTTGACGCCCTGCTCAAGAATCTCCACTGGTTCTTCCACGAACCGCAGCTGATCATCCACCTGAATCTCCTCCAATGGTACTACCAGTGTCGTATCAGATAAGCATTTCTTCAAGTTTGAGACGTGGAATACGTTGTGTACTCCACTGAGTTCATCTGGTAGATTTAGCTGGTAAGCTACTGGACCAATCCTTTTAACGATCTCGAAAGGTCCGACGTATCTGGGATTTAACTTCCCTCGTTTCCCAAAGCGTATCACTCCTTTCCATGGTGACACCTTTAACAAAACCTTTTCCCCAACCTGGAACTCCAAAGGTTTTCGACGTTTGTCAGCATAACTTTTCTGTCGGTCCCGAGCAGCAGCCATCCGGTTTCTAATTTGCACTATCTTCTCAGAAGTTTCATGCACGAGTTCGGGACCTGTTAGTTGGCTATCCCCAACCTCAGTCCAACAAATAGGAGACCTACACTTGCGCCCGTAAAGTGCCTCGAAAGGCGCACACTGTATCGAAGTGTGGTAACTGTTGTTGTAAGAGAATTCGATTAAGGGCAAGTGCTTATCCCAGGTACTACCAAAGTCCACCACACATGCTCGTAGCAGATCCTCTAATGTTTGGATGGTGCGTTCACTTTGTCCATCCGTCTGTGGGTGATAGGCTGTGCTCATATCAAGACGAGTTCCTAAAGCATCTTGGAGGGTAGTCCAGAAACGAGAAGTGAATCGCCCATCGCGATCAGATATAATGGAAGTAGGCACCCCATGCCTAGAGACTATCTCCTTGATGTATAGGTTCGCCAGCTTTTCTAACGAATCCGTTTCTTTTATTGCCAGGAAGTGGGCCGATTTGGTTAAACGGTCCACGATAACCCAAATCATGTTCTGGCCCGTTGGCGTTCTAGGAAGCTTTGTAATGAAGTCCATGGAAATTCCATCCCATTTCCACATTGGAATCTCTGGTTGTTGGAGTAGGCATGAAGGTTTTTGATATTCAATCTTAACCTTCGCACAAGTCAAGCACTTACTAACATAAGTGGCTATCTCGGCTTTCATGTTTGGCCACCAGTATAGAATCTTAAGATCTTGATACATCTTGTCCGAACCAGGATGTACCGAATAGCGAGAGGTATGTGCTTCATCGAGCACCAGTTGTCTGAGATCCCCAAATCGTGGTATCCAGACTCGATTCATGAAGTACTGCAGACCGTCTGTTCTCAGTTCCAAGTGCTTATCCGCACCATGTAGGGTCTCAAGCCCGATGTTTTCTTCCTTCAATGCCTCACTCTGGGCTTCACGTATCTTATCAGGAAGGTTAGAGTGAATGGTGAGTTGTAAGGCTCGCACTCTTTTGGGTTTCGTTTCCTTTCGGCTGAGGGCATCAGCTACTACGTTAGCTTTCCCTGGATGATACTTGATGGCACAGTCATAATCGTTCAAAAGTTCAACCCAACGACGTTGTCGTATGTTTAGTACCTTCTGGTCAAATATGTGCTGAAGGCTCTTGTGGTCAGTGAAAATTGTGCACTTGGTTCCATAGAGGTAGTGCCTCCAGATTTTGAGAGCGAAAACTACCGCTCCCAGTTCCAAATCATGAGTGGGGTAGTTCTTCTCATGGACCTTCAGTTGTCGCGATGCATATGCAATCACCTTATCACGTTGCATCAGTACACACCCTAAGCCTTGGATAGACGCATCACAATATACTACAAAGTCCTCTGTACCCTCAGGCAACGATAATATCGGTGCACTGCAAAGTTTGGACTTTAGTAGCTGAAAGGCAGATTCTTGGGCATCTCCCCACTTATACGTAATACCTTTCTGCGTTAGGGCGGTGAGAGGTTGAGCGATCTTAGAAAATCCCTCAATAAACCTGCGATAATATCCCGCGAGACCAAGAAATTGGCGCACTTCAGTAGGGGTCTTAGGAGCCTCCCACTTTTTGATAGCGTCAATCTTGGATGGGTCCACATGTATTCCTGCCTCGTTGACCACATGCCCAAGGAATTGGACTTCCCGAATCCAAAAATCGCATTTAGAAAACTTTGCATACAGCTGCTCATCCCTCAGTAGTTCCAAGATTAACTACAAGTGCTGCTCGTGCTCCTCTCTGCTCTTGGAATAGATCAATATGTCATCTATGAACACTATGACGAATTTGTCCAAGTAAGGCTTGCATACACGGTTCATTAGATCCATGAACACCGCAGGTGCATTAGTTAGCCCAAATGGCATAACCAAAAACTCATAATGTCCATAACGGGTTCGAAACGCCGTTTTCGCCACATCCTCTTCTCGGACTCTCAGCTGATGGTACCCCGACCTCAAATCAATCTTAGAGTAGAAGCTCGACCCTTGCAGTTGGTCGAACAAATCATCAATACGAGGTAAAGGATATCGGTTCTTAATCATTACCTTGTTCAACTCCCGATAATCTATGCACATACGAAAGCTCCCATCTTTCTTCTTAACAAACAGAACTGGAGCTCCCCATGGCGAAGAACTGGGTCTAATGAAACCCCTATCCAATAGCTCTTGGAGTTGGGTAGACAGTTCTTGAAGCTCCCCTGGTGCCAAACGGTATGGTGCGCGCGCAACTGGCGCTGCTCCAGGTGCAAGGTCAATCTGAAACTCCACTTGACGAACGGGTGGGAGTCCAGGTAGTTCCTCTGGGAAGACATCTTGGAAGTCTCGGACCACTGGGATGTCCTCAATTCTAGTTTCGGTTTCGGCTCGAGTATCAGATATGTTAGCCAAAATGGCCGGACAGCCCTTGCGAATACACTTCTGGGCCTTCATATAGGAGATGATACCCACCATGGCACAACCTCGATCACCCTGTATGGATAATAGTTCTCCACTTGGGAGAGGAATGCGAACAATTTTCTCCTGACAGAGAATTTTCGCATGTTGCTTGGACAACCAGTCCATGCCAACCACGAGATCAAAGCTACCTAGGGTGATAGGTAAGAGGTTGATGGCAAACAATTGCTTGTTCAACTCGAGCTTACAGTCACGATGTATATGGGTTACCTCGACAGGCTTCCCATCGGCCAGTTCAATAGAGTATGGGGTATCTAGAAGAGTAGGAACCATCCCTAATTGTTTACTAAGTTTTGATGAAACAAAACTATAGTCCGCACCAGTATCATATAAAACAGAAGCAAGAGTGTCGTTCAAGGAACACGTACCCGTCACGACGTTGTTATCGGTCCTAGCCTCCCCAGAGCCAATCACGAATGCTCTACCACGAGCCCCATTGTTGTTCCCGTTGTTGTTGTTCCCAGCATTGGTGGCGTTGTTGTTTCCTGCTGTAACATTACGCATTTAAGCTTGTACGTTACACGATCATTATTAATAAAACGTCAAGATTCTATCGTTTACATTCGCATTTAATTATTTTTGTCGCACTTTGGAAACCTTAATACTATATATATGTTAAATACATGTGGGTAAGGCTTGGAATAATTATCAAAAAAAAATAATGCTTGGGCCGGGGATCGAACCCGCGCCCAAGCCGTCCCAAACAACACACTCAACCAGCTGATCCAACCATATCATCTGTTTATAACCATGCACGCTTTCCTTTTAACCCGACCTAGACTTAGTCACAGTTGACATAGAAAGTCAACTGTGACAGCCCACTCCATCAATCACCAAGTCAAACGCGTAATTGGATCCAGGAATGGAAAGGATTGGTGATTTCCGGCCCTGTATGACTCGGACACACAGCAATCATAATTAATCATTCCCAAATTTGAACCCAAAGACGCGTCCCTCATTATTATGTGGTCAATCCTTACCATAACATCAAACCAGTGCTTAGCACTATAAATTGACCATCCTCGAATCATTTCAACTCGCTCACACATCTCTCTTAACCACCAATTGCTCTAAAACATCCTCTGAACCACCCACGCGAACACGATTTGACTTTTTAAGTTGACTGTTCAATCGAGATCAAAACAACACTGTAAGTCCAAATTTTTTTGAGGGTTTTGTTAATCGGCATCCATACAACGAAAGCCCTAACATTAATCGGGTTAAAGATGTGTGGATTGCTTGATTGGAAAAGCTAGGGCTCGTAATGTGATTTGGGGATAAAACTGGATCGATACAGTATATTTATATTATTTAAACAGAGGTTAGTCACAACCACAGGCCTAGGCCAAGTGGTTGTGATCGTTGTTGGTGACCAAGGGCACCCGGTTTCGAATCCCTGCTTGGGCGTCCTTTCTCCACTTCTTTTTTTTACCTTTTAAAAACAAACCAAATTATATATATATTCATTTAAATTTGTAAATTCATTTTTAATTATTAAAACCTTAAAAATTCTAAAAAAATTATCTTTAACAAATCTGATGTCAAAGTTTTATCTACAATTTTTATTTTTCTGAAATTCATTTATTTAATATTTATAATAATTAAATCAATTTTACACTATTATATTTATAAAAATCCATAAAAATATCAAAACGATTTTGTAAATTTCCACAAAAATTATCCTGAGTTTGTATAAAGATAAACATTACTGAAATGATTTTTAATTCGGAAAAGTCATTTATTTTATATTTTTAATCAATTTTTGTTAGTTTTAATCATAATTAAATCATAATAAATTCAATTTTTATTATTTTTGCACCAAAATTTTATACAATTTATTTCTAAACATTTAGAACAGAAATATGATTTTTAAAATAATAATTCTTTAATTTTAATATTTTTAAATATTAAAGTTAAATATTGGCAACTTTTAATAAATAGATTTAATAATCTATTTTAAAGAAAATAATTTTATAAAAATTATTTTTATACTTCAAAAACATTATTGTGAATATCCCAAATTAAAACTTTATAAAAGATTTTCGTTTATCTAATTTTCAAATTTCCCTTTATTTACTTAGACATTTATTATAAAATTCAACAGTTGGGTATCCCCAAATTCGAAGCCCTAGAATGTATACATTTGTAGACTAGATAGACTTATTTATTACCTTATTATAGGGTGATATTTGGCATTGTTTGGGCAACACTATTATTTCATCTTTTCAAGAAGTATAACATTTGCTAAGGTGAGTTTTACATAGCCCCTTTTATTTATCACCATTTTTGGGGTGAAACATGTTATAACATCATTTATGCAATTCAATCATCAATGTGTCTATGTGTTTTCTTTGTTGCATTATGTCTTGAGCATGACTAGGGTAAGCACCATTCTAACATAATCATTAACTCCGTACAAGCCGACGGTATACATTGATAGATCTATTGGACTGACAATCCCACCCGGATACGTGCCTCCTACAAAGGTAGCGTGGGTGTTTGTTATCGCATAACATATTCAAGTGAACCATGAGCGTATGGGATGTACCACATTATAACAGTCACAAGGGTTGGTTATGCACTCGATTTATTTCTAGTATGTTCTCACATATGGACTAGATTGACATGACACATGAATTGCACAACATTTTTATTCAATTATCAAAAACCTATGTAATTCTCACCAACTTTTGTTGACCCAAAAATATTTTCAAAAATTAACATGTTTCAGGTAACAATGAAGATGAGGCTTGAGTATGCATGAGGATTTAGCATGAAGCTTTTGTTTGAAGTTATTTGAAGTTGTTGCTTTATTTTGATATCATGTATTTGAATTTCTAGACATCACTTTATTTTGGATATTTATGTTATGAATAAATTATTTAAAATTTAAATTATACAATGTGCTGCTGAAACAATCATCAATACGTGGCACCCCGATGTTTCCGCCATCGGTTGGGGTGTTACAGATTGGTATCAGAGCCTTGGTTATAGGGAATTAGGTTATTAGAAATAATCTAGACTATAACCTTAGGGACTTAAACAGTACTTGCTCCTCTTACTTGTAACCCTAATTGCTTCCCAAATCTTATCCTTATCCTATACCTTATATAACCCAAACCTACATGTGACTACTCTTATTCGTCTGCTGCAATCCTGATCCACCATTAGATTAATAGGACAAAATCCTCAGGTTTAACCTGAACCCCCTTGAGATCTCGTCGAAGTTCTAGATTTTAATAACGAACACGTGCAATCTGGAAGGGTGAACGCCTGTATTCTGAGTCTTCTGTCTAGGCTGGCATTGCGCATATATCCCAATCAGACGAGGGACCCGGATGCCTACCTGGGAATTCTCGGGATGAGTGTTCACTTATAGGCTAAAGCATGTCTTCATATGTTATTAGAATTTAGAATCTTTGATAAGTCAACGTTTTCGTTTATTCGTTGTAACTAATGAATAAATGATTACATTCCTTATATAATCTCATTCATTTCATTGTGTCTATTACAGATCATGCCTCCACGTCGCAGCACTCGCAACAGCAATGGTGAGAACCACGAATAAGGTGGTGACAACCATAACCATGACCAAGTTCCTAACCACAACAACAATGGTATCGATGCCCAATTGGCTGCGATCATTTCTCAACAAATGGCGCAGCAAATCGCAACTCTGGTTCCCAATTTACTCGCTCAGGTCATCCAAATGAACGGCAACGGGAATGGTCACGGCAACGGGAACGGGAACGGGAACGGCAATGGCAATGGACCCCCAGCCTGCACCCTTAAGCATTTCAAGTCTTGTAACCCTCCAAAGTTTAGTGGTGAAGAAGGAGCTACAGGACTCCTCCAATGGTTCGAGGGTATTGAAAATACCTTCATCAACAGTGAATGCCCCGACAACTTCTAGGTTCGTTACGCCATGAGTGTTCTCCATAAACGAGCACTCACTTGGTGGAATGAAGAAAAGCGTACTCGTGGAGCCGAAGTTGCTCTTGCTATGACATGGGACCAAGTCAAGGAGGTCATGAAGGAAGAGTTTTGTCCTCGCAATGAAGTTAAGAAGCTTGAGGATGAGTTCCACACCTTAGCTCAAGATAGTGGGGAAAACCTTGCCTACAACACCCGCTTTCACGAGCTTAGCTTATTGTTGCCTCACAAAGTTACTCCTCTGCCGGTAGCCATCGAGAAGTACATCGGTGGTCTGCCCATGCAAATTCAGGACACCGTTTGGGGAAGGAATCCTGCAACTTTGGAAGAGGCCAAACGTCTAGCGGCCACTCTTACTGATAATCACGTGAAGAACGGTACTCTCTTCCGCAAGGGCACAAAGAAGACGGTTGCCAAAGACACTCCACAGCCTGCAATTGAAGTCAAGCCTGAGACCTCAAGCAACAAAAAGCGCAAGGCTAGAAACTATATGGTTGCTGCTACTCCACCTGCTGCCCAGAACCCAGCCAAGAAGCCATACACCGGACCTCACCCTTTGTGCAACACTTGCAAGTACCATCATCCAGCACAGGTGCCATGTCGTTTTTGTACTAAGTGTCAAAGATATGGTCACCTGGTGAACGTCTGTCGAGCCCCTCCTACTGCCCAAAACAACAATACCCCAGCTCCCAACCAACAAAACAACAGGCCTGCTCGTGGTCAATGCTACGAGTGTGGCAGCCCTAATCACTACATCAAC
Source organism: Ambrosia trifida (assembly GCA_028751855.1). Classification (NCBI taxonomy): domain Eukaryota; kingdom Viridiplantae; phylum Streptophyta; class Magnoliopsida; order Asterales; family Asteraceae; genus Ambrosia; species Ambrosia trifida. The sequence goes on from CM054127.1 coordinate 69,147,561, forward strand.
AATTGCCCTAATCGTAACCAAAACCAGAACCAGAACCAAAACCGCAACCAAAACCAAAACCAGAACCGCAACCAGAACCAAGGTGCTCGAGGTCGCGCCTACAATATCAACGCTAACCAGGCTCGTGACAACAACGAGGTGGTGAATGGTACGTTCCTCATTAATAACCACTATGCATCCATATTATTTGATTCGGGAGCTGATAAGTCATTTGTGTCACTGAAGTTTGAACCTTTACTTAACTTACCCCACACAAATCTAGAGGAACCATTAGTGGTAGAAGTAGCTAACGGGAAGTCTATTTCGATCGACTCTATTATTCGTAACTGCTTGTTGAACCTCGACGATCATACCTTCTCTATCGATCTCATCCCCATGCATCTTGGAAGTTTTGATGTTATAATAGGCATGGACTGGTTGTCAACTCATCGTGCCGAAATTCTGTGCTTCGAGAAAGTCATACGCATTCCTCTCGAATCTGGTGAGATTTTGAAGATCTATGGTGAGAAACCTTGTGGCGAGCTTAAGCTTATGTCTTGTACTACTGCCCAAAAGTACTTACGAAAGGGGTATACAGCCTTCTTAGCTAACGTGATAGAGAAGAAGGACAAAGGCAAAAGTATCCAAGACATTCCTATTATTCGAGACTATCATGAAGTCTTCCCAGAGGATTTACCTGGTTTGCCTCCTGCTCGACAAGTTGAATTTCGTATTGATCTTGTTCCTGGTGCTAATCCTGTCGCTAAAGCTCCTTATCGTCTTGCACCCTTTGAGATGCAAGAACTCGCCAGTCAATTACAGGAACTTTCTGATAAAGGGTTCATTCGCCCTAGTTCTTCTCCATGGGGAGCCCCTGTCTTGTTCGTTAAAAAGAAGGATGGTTCTCTTAGAATGTGTATTGACTACCGTGAACTCAACAAACTCACCATCAAGAATCGTTATCCACTTCCTAGGATTGACGATCTCTTCGATCAACTTCAAGGAGCAACCCACTTCTCGAAGATTGATCTCCGTTCTGGTTATCATCAGCTTAGAGTCCAAGATGAAGATATTCCCAAGACAGCTTTTCGCACACGCTATGGTCACTATGAATTCATGGTTATGCCTTTTGGATTGACCAATGCTCCCGCAGTGTTTATGGATTTGATGAATCGGGTTTGTAGACCCTATCTCGACAAATTCGTGATCGTCTTCATCGATGATATTTTGATTTACTCTAAATCAAAATCCGATCACGAGCAACATCTTCACTCTATCTTGAATCTCCTAAAGAAAGAACAACTGTATGCCAAGTTCTCAAAATGTGAATTTTGGCTTAAGGAAGTTCAATTTTTGGGACATGTCATTGATATGAACGGAATTCATGTTGATCCCGCAAAGATCGAAGCTGTGAAAAATTAGAGTGTTCCTCAAACTCCAACTGAAGTCCGTTCTTTCCTTGGTTTAGCTGGTTAATATCGTCGATTCATCGCCAACTTCTCCAAGATCGCTGTTCCTCTCACTACCTTAACTCACAAGGGTAAGCCCTATGAGTGGGGACCAAAGCAAGAGGAAGCATTCAAAACTCTTAAGCTAAAACTTTGTGAAGCACCTATCTTGTCTCTACCTGATGGTAATGATGATTTCGTGGTCTACTGTGATGCGTCGAACCAGGGTCTTGGTTGTGTTCTCATGCAACGAGGAAAGGTTATTGCTTATGCGCCTCGACAACTCAAGACTCACGAAAAGAATTATACCACCCATGATCTTGAATTGGGCGCTGTTGTCTTTGCACTCAAGATTTGGAGACATTATCTTTATGGTACCAAATGTGTGGTGTTCACAGACCACAAGAGTCTCCAACATGTCTTCGATCAGAAGAATCTTAACATGAGGAAACGACGTTGGGTTGAATTACTTAACGACTATGATTGCGAAATTCGCTACCATCCTGGTAAGGCGAATGTTGTGGCTGACGCACTTAGTCGTAAAGAGCGTATCAAACTTCAATGTGCGAGAGTTCGTACTAATCTTCAAGATCGCATTCTTCAGGCTCAACATACTTCAGTCACCCAAGGTAACATGTATGAAGAAATGTCTTGTGGTGCTGAGACTCAACTTGAAACCAAACCTGATGGTCTTCTTTATTTTCTTAATCGACTGTGGATTCCCGACCGTGATGATCTTCGTACTTTCCTCATGAACGAGGCTCATAAGTCTCGTTATTCTATTCATCCTGGAGCTGACAAGATGTACCAAGATCTCCGTTATTCTTATTGGTGGCCTGGTATGAAGAAAGACATTGCTCTTTTCGTTGCAAAATGCCTCACTTGTTCCAAGGTCAAGGCTGAACATCAACGACCATCAGGTATGCTTGAACAGCCAGAGATTCCTGTATGGAAATGGGAGAGCATAGCTATGGATTTCATAACCAAACTCCCTCGTACACCCAAAGGATTTGACAGTATTTGGGTAATCGTCGATCGTTTGACCAAGTCAGCCCACTTCCTACCTATTCGTGAGAAGTATTCTGTGGAAAGGTTGGCAAAGATGTACGTAAGTGAAATCGTATGTCGTCACGGTATACCTTTGGACATTATTTCTGATCGCGATGGTCGTTTCACCTCTCACTTTTGGGAGTCTCTACAAGATGCTTTGGGTACCAAGTTGAACCTGAGTACTGCTTATCACCCTCAAACAGATGGTCAGACTGAACGGACCATCCAAACACTTGAGGATATGCTCAGGGCATGTATCATCGATTTTGGTGGCGCATGGGATTCTCATCTTCCTTTGGTTGAGTTTTCATACAACAACAGTTATCACGCCAGCATTAACATGGCTCCTTTCGAGGCACTCTATGGTCGGAAATGTCATTCACCTGTCTGTTGGACTGAGGTTGGTGAAGCTCGTATTACTGGACCCGAACTAATCCAGGAAACCACAGACAAAATTCAACTCATTCAGGATAATCTTCTCAAGGCTAGAAGTCGTCAGAAGAGTTATGCTGATAAACGTCGTAAACCCTTGGAATTTCAAGTTGGGGACCTTGTACTACTTAAGGTATCCCCTTGGAAAGGAGTAATTCGTTTCGGTAGAAAGGGAAAGCTAGCTCCTCGATACGTAGGCCCCTTCAAAATTCTTGACAGAGTTGGAAAGGTGGCTTACAAACTTGATCTTCCACCTGAGCTAAGCAATGTTCACCCGACCTTCCATGTCTCGAATCTCAAGAAATGCTTAGCGGATGAGAACCTTCATGTTCCTCTTGAGGATGTGCAAATTGATGAAAGCATGCACATTATCGAGAAACCCGTCGAGATTGTTGATACTGGAGTCAAGAAACTCAAGCGCAGTCGCATTCCGATCGTTAAGGTTCGTTGGGAATCTAAACGAGGCCCAGAGTTCACCTGGGAACGCAAAGACCAGATGAAGTCGAAGTATCCACATCTCTTTCCACCAGACTCTCCAACTCCAACTTCGGGACGAAGTTCCTAAAAGTAGGGGAGACTGTAACATTACGCATTTAAGCTTGTACGTTACACGATCATTATTAATAAAACGTCAAGATTCTATCGTTTACATTCGCATTTAATTATTTTTGTCGCACTTCGGAAACCTTAATACTATATATATGTTAAATACATGTGGGTAAGGCTTGGAATAATTATCAAAAAAAAATAATGCTTGGGCCGGGGATCGAACCCGCGCCCAAGCCGTCCCAAACAACACACTCAACCAGCTGATCCAACCATATCATCTGTTTATAACCATGCACGCTTTCCTTTTAACCCGACCTAGACTTAGTCACAGTTGACATAGAAAGTCAACTGTGATAGCCCACTCCATCAATCACCAAGTCAAACGCGTAATTGGATCCAGGAATGGAAAGGATTGGTGATTTCCGGCCTTGTATGATTCGGACACACAGCAATCACAATTAATCATTGCCAAATTTGAACCCAAAGACGCGTCCCTCATTATTATGTGGTCAATCCTTACCATAACATCAAACCAGTGCTTAGCACTATAAATTGACCATCCTCGAATCATTTCAACTCGCTCACACATCTCTCTTAACCACCAATTGCTCTAAAACATCCTCTGAACCACCCACGCGAACACGATTTGACTTTTTAAGTTGACTGTTCAATCGAGATCAAAACAACACTGTAAGTCCAAATTTTTTTGAGGGTTTTGTTAATCGGCATCCATACAACGAAAGCCCTAACATTAATCGGGTTAAAGATGTGTGGATTGCTTGATTGGAGAAGCTAGGGCTCGTAATGTGATTTGGGGATAAAACTGGATCGATACAGTATATTTATATTATTTAAACAGAGGTTAGTCACAACCACAGGCCTAGGCCAAGTGGTTGTGATCGTTGTTGGTGTCCAAGGGCACCCGGGTTCAAATCCCTGCTTGGGTGTCCTTTCTCCACTTCTTTTTTTTACCTTTTAAAAACAAACCAAATTATATATATATTCATTTAAATTTGTAAATTCATTTTTAATTATTAAAACCTTTTTAAAAATTCTAAAAAAATTATCTTTAACAAATCTGATGTCAAAGTTTTATCTACAATTTTTATTTTTCTGAAATTCATTTATTTAATATTTATAATAATTAAATCAATTTTACACTATTATATTTATAAAAATCCATAAAAATATCAAAACGATTTTGTAAATTTCCACAAAAATTATCCTGAGTTTGTATAAAGATAAACTTTACTGAAATGATTTTTAATTCGGAAAAATCATTTATTTTATATTTTTAATCAATTTTTGTTAGTTTTAATCATAATTAAATCATAATAAATTCAATTTTTATTATTTTTGCACCAAAATTTTATACAATTTATTTCTAAACATTTAGAACAGAAATATGATTTTTAAAATAATAATTCTTTAATTTTAATATTTTTAAATATTAAAGTTAAATATTGGCAACTTTTAATAAATAGATTTAATAATCTATTTTAAAGAAAATAATTTTATAAAAATTATTTTTATACTTCAAAAACATTATTGTGAATATCCCAAATTAAAACTTTATAAAAGATTTTCGTTTATTTAATTTTCAAATTTCCCTTTATTTACTTAGACATTTATTATAAAATTCAACAGTTGGGTATCCCCAAATTCGAAGCCCTAGAATGTATACATTTGTAGACTAAATAGACTTATTTATTACCTTATTATAGGGTGATATTTGGCATTGTTTGGGCAACACTATTATTTCATCTTTTCAAGAAGTATAACATTTGCTAAGGTGAGTTTTACATAGCCCCTTTTATTTATCACCATTTTTGGGGTGAAACATGTTATAACATCATTTATGCAATTCAATCATCAATGTGTCTATGTGTTTTCTTTGTTGCATTATGTCTTGAGCATGACTAGGGTAAGCACCATTCTAGCATAATCATTAACTCCATACAAGCCGACGGTATACATTGATAGATCTATTGGACTGACAATCCCACCCGGATACGTGCCTCCTACAAAGGTAGCGTGGGTGTTTGTTATCGCATAACATATTCAAGTGAACCATGAGCGTATGGGATGTACCACATTATAACAGTCACAAGGGTTGGTTATGCACTCGATTTATTTCTAGTATGTTCTCACATATGGACTAGATTGACATGACACATGAATTGCACAACATTTTTATTCAATTATCAAAAACCTATGTAATTCTCACCAACTTTTGTTGACCCAAAAATATTTTCAAAAATTAACATGTTTCAGGTAACAATGAAGATGAGGCTTGAGTATGCATGAGGATTTAGCATGAAGCTTTTGTTTGAAGTTATTTGAAGTTGTTGCTTTATTTTGATATCATGTATTTGAATTTCTAGACATCACTTTATTTTGGATATTTATGTTATGAATAAATTATTTAAAATTTAAATTATACAATGTGCTGCTGAAACAATCATCAATATGTGGCACCCCGATGTTTCCGCCATCGGTTGGGGTGTTACACCTGCCCTGTTACCACCACCTTTGTTGTTGTTACCCCTGTTGTTGCCGTTTCCATTACCATTCCCCTGACCATTCAGCTGTGGACAGTCTTTCCTGAAATGATTCTCACTCCCACACTGAAAATAACCCTTACCATTGCCCTGCTGCTGTCCCTGCTGAGCTGTTGGCTGGTTTCCACGAGGGTTACTCCTACATTCCCTAGCCAGATGTCCCATCCGACCACAGCGATCACATTTGTTGTAGTTACATGCCCCAGTGTGATGCCTGTAACACTTATTGCACTTGGGTAAGTTTCCATGATAACCTCCCTGGTTGTTGTTGCGATTGTTATTACTACCATGGCTGTCATGTTTCTTATTTTGTTGCTGCTGTTGACTTCCATTTCCTGGGGGTTTGCCAGATGCATTCTCCCATTTCCTCTTGTTATCAGTAGTGCCAGAAGATGAGGTGCAACGAGGAGGTAACACTCCCTCTTCCACCTTCTGGTCAGTCAGTTGATGAGCCATCCTAATAACCTGCTGGATGGTATTGAGATTAGCAGCAGTGACCATGCTCTTAATCTGGGGCACCAAGCCCTTGACATACAGCTCAATCCTCTTGTAGGGCGGGTTGGAGTAATTCGGGCACATAGCTGCCAGTTCATGCGATCTGGTGGTGTACTTCACAATCTCCAATCCCACCATCTTTCGATTGAGATACTCAGTTTCTAACTTCTGGATTTCGTCTCGAGGACAGTATTCCTCCTTCATCAGTTCCTTAAAATCTGCCCATGGTGTTGCGTTAGCCACTTCCACACCTAGCATCTGCACTTGAGAGTTCCACCAGGTTAATGCCAAGCTCTCGAGAGTAGCAGTGGCGTACTTCACCCTGTCAGCTGGTGGACAGTTACACATTGCAAAGCAAGATTCCAGTTTCTCAAACCATCGCAGTAGTCCGACAGCCCCTTCAGATCCACCAAAGTTATGAGGCTTGCAGTCCATGAAGGACTTGTAGGTGCAGGCTGGAGGGTGATGTCCAGGTTGTCCTGAGAGTAATAGCGAAGGAATCACGAATGGATAAAAGAGCGTAACGTTGGAGCATAGAGGAAAGTTTAGAGCAAGGTAAAGTTACCAGCTTGAAAAGCTGCGATAGCCTCTACTATCCTGTCATTGATAAGGGCATTCAGCTCTGCTTGTGTCATGTTAATGTTGCCTCTCCCGTGTCCTCTTCCCGCCATCGTGATTCTACATTTACACTATACTCATGAGAAAACAATAATATGTCCCACATACAATTGTTCACACAGTACAAGTAAACTAGAATATATAAAACATGCGCGAGAATAGAATAAGAAATTTTTAAGTGATAGTAGTAATTAAGAATCCAACCACAAAACAAGGAGTCCTCAAGTCTCTCAACGTTAGGAATGAACAAAAGTCATAATACTAATATACGAATACTAAAAAAAAAATAAGGAATCAGTCGTCGTCGTGATCCATGGAGATGCATGAGCCCTCATCCTCGCTCTCATCCTCAATCTCTATCTCCAATGGCTCCTCCTCCTCAGGCTCAAACTCTTCCTCGAGCGCCGCATCCAATGCTGCCTCGGGGTCATCAAATCCCCCAATTACAGGCTCCTCATCGGGATCCTCTTCCGGATCCTCCTCTGGATCCGCACCATTCTGAGTTAGAGCTTCCTCAAGCTTATTACTGACCAGGGTTAACTCTTCCCTCAATAAGGCTGTCTCCTGAATAGCAATCGATCTCTCATGCCTGTCTTCTGCAGCTTCCCTTTCAACCCTTTCCAATTTACTACTAACCTTTGCCAATTTACTGTTAGTCTTTTCCAGTTCCCCAAATAGGTGGTCGATCTCTCTTTCCATGCGCTTAATCGATCCATCGGCGTTCTGCCTCCATGACTGAAATTGCCTTACTGCATTATAGGCATTTTCTAACTCGGTGTGTACGTGTCTAACCATCCCTGCCAGAGACCTCTCCAGTGAGTCAATGATGGGAGGGACCTGATCTGGCACTCCGTACCCTACTACCCACGAATGTAACATATTTGCAAACCACACCCAGCGATTTGTATTCTCCTCCGAGCTCCCCGTCTGAGCTGGCTGTTCGTACGGGTTCAATGACGTGTTCTGTGAACTCCTAAGAGGGTGATAAGAAGAATAATTGCGGTGAGCGGGGTTAGTCATGTTTTCCTGCAATACATTAGATCAGCATATGTATCCAAGAAATAACTAGTAGTGTGCTGCGAATAGTGAGTGTACTAATACTTATGCTATGATGGTTATAGTCTAGATGCAAATCCTAGTTCACTATAACCAATGGCTCTGATACCAATCTGTCACACCCTCAAATTTCCACTGCGGGGTTTATACCGCGAGGCGCGTGACATACCAGGATCCCATAGCCATAAGTCATAAGAACGACTCTAAATGCCCAAACCATTTAGTTCGTTAATGAAAATTCACGTTTAGTGTTTACCAAAAAGTTCAGTTAAGTTGCGGAAGCGTAATTCAAACATAACCATTTAATTTTATGCGCAAAACAACGCGCCCAAAATAAAACCGTTAAATGCAAAGTAAAGTATAAGTGTAAATAATGTTCACAGCCCATGACACAGTGATGCATGTCCTATCGTGCTCCGTACCTAGGGACCTGCAAAAGCATGCTATCATGTGTCAACATAAAGTTGGTGAGTTCACAAAGTAAAGTAATTTGATATGTAAAAGCGCTGGTTTCCAAAAACCACGTAAGTAAGTAAGTTATGATGGTGCCCCGCACCGTGTAACCACTAATTCATCGCATGCCAAGGGTAGCTAACCCATTCATGATAACTAACCGAATATACCGAACTGCTATGTACGTGTAGCCACATAAGTGTGCCGTATGCCTAACATCATTGTCTATCCGCAATGATAATGTTTCGTAGTTATAGTTCACGCCCGCGCTCCCCGAGCCGGTGTGAGGTTTGTAAGACCTAATAGCGCTATCAACTAATAACCCGCTTGCCAACCCTGGCAACTCATTCGGTACGTGAGGACTTACAAAATGATAGAAATGGTTCAGTTTATCAAGGACACAATTGCGAATTAGCAAAGTGACCGACCCTCATAAGGATCCATGGCATCCCAACCCGGGATGTGTAAGTAGTCCCAAACCGGACTAGATAATGTTAAGTAAAGTGTCTCATACCTGAGACGCATGCTTTTGAGAAAAAGAGTAGTGAAACTCACCTTAGGTCGAAAGTGAAAATCCAAATTCCACGAATAGTAACGTGCTACCGACTCCCTATTACAAATTTCACTAGGTGAGTATACGTGCGTAACCAACACACCATGTAACTCGTTTATCCAAGACTTTTAAAAGTTCAAAACCGTGTAGTGACACCTAATGACTCTACATGCTCAAGTATGTCCTACGTATCCCGTTGGTGATCATAGCAATTATTATCAGTTTATTGCATCAAATACATCTCATACAAGTTTCCACACAAGTACATGTCAATTACACACCACATAGAACTCCAAATAGTCACTTAAAGACCTCGTACACAATCTGTGTTTTTAGGACAGATTGTGCACTGTGAAAAACAATTTATTTAAAATACTTAACGAATGAATTAGAGTCCCAAATTTTTACTGAATTTTATTTCGGATTCACTCGACAATAAATATTTTTGTTTTGTCTTAATTCCAAACACAAAAATTATAAAAATTCGTACAACACAGCAGTGTCCAGAAAATTTCCTCAACAGGTCAGTTTAGTAGGAAAATTCTTAAAAATTGTGTATTCATCCAAACGAGATGAATCCACTTGGAAAAGCTCTATTTTTCCAGTATTGACCTACTGTAAAAATTTCATAACCTAACTCCTTGTAAATCTCATGTTATGACCATTTAAAGTTAGCCCAATTTACAAATCCGAAAATCTGATATGACCCCTAATCGATTAAAATTCCAAAAACGATTCATACGGTGTCCAAAATCGATGGTTTTGCCCATTATGAAAAGCTAAGACCTTGTACATTACAATCATGCAAAGAAATCATCAAAACAATCGATTTACCAACCCGTTACAGCCCCTTCAACACGTTCAAACAAATCTGTCAGAATCTGAAACTTGCATCCCAAGTAATCTACAAACCCTAATTCTTCATAAACATCCCTAATACATGTATAACACCTATAGTACTGATTAAACACCATATTAATCATAGCAAAACACATATATTATCATGTGAAAACCCTAATCATGGCTGCTAATAACAATCATCATCATCAAATCATCAAGAACATTCAAGAACTCCTACACATGCATGTATGCGATTTTGTATATATTATTTTTAGGGTTTTTAAAGTTTTTCAATCATTATAATTCATCAAAAATCGTAAGAACGTATACCTTGTGAAAGATTAAACTCCCTAGAGCCTTGAAATCAAACCCGAACTAGCTTGATTAGTGAAAGATTGCTTGATTGCTTGAAAACAAAGAGAGAGGGGGTGGGGGGTTTCGCACGGCACCAAGGGGGGCAAGGGTTAGGGTTTTTATCTTTTTCCTTGCCTCCTAATTGTAAAAGGGCTTTGCTTGTTCCCCAAGCAATTGGTATTAGGGCCCTTCTAGTCCATTAACTTAACCCATTAACCATGTTCTAGCCCAATACCGAACCCAATATTATTAACCATGCTAAATTATATAAAAACCATTATTTTTATTATCACATAGCATATCATTCATATTGTGCACGTAATTTGCATAATCTACGCATTACCTTTCAGTTAGGCGATCATTCACAAAAACATGTAATTCACATAAGCACGTACATCATGTTCACCAAAATTCACTTGTATATATTATTGCTATGTATGTCACATAATTCACCAATGTTTGGGATACAGGACTCATGTGTGTGTTTAACAAGGATTTTCCTACGTATAACATATGTTAGCATCTTCTAACATATGTTAAACCTACTTAACTAACCCTAGTTAAGTATCTAGCCATGTATGAACATGTAAGTTAACTAGAGTTCAGTAAAAGTATTTAACCTGAAAATGCGGGGTGTCACAAACAAAGTTTATGATTTTAATTTTTTTATAAACTTAGAAAATTTTAAACAACCAACATGAAACCTTTTGTATACTCTCGATAATGATTTAGTTTTAATCTTTTCAAACTTGAAATATATTAACATATTTATTCTTTTAAAGCGCAATTAATAGATTCCGGCAAATGTACTTGAACTTTTATTTAATTACGAAAGACGAAAAGTATGAGGTCTTAAATTGTTAATAAATACAAGGACTAAAGTTGTAACAATGAATAAACAGATGGGACGAATGTCACAGTCTCCCATACTTTAGAAAATTTCGTCTCGAAATTTATTAACGGGCAAACAATTTAAATTGAATTGAGCAAAAGTTAAAATATTTTTAGGGTTTAAGAAGAAGAAAGGCTTGAGGATAATCAAGGATTCTCTACAAACGCTAAAGGAATATTAGAGGTTTAAATTAAGCCGCCCCAATTAGCAAAGAATACTCAAGATTAGAAAGAACGCTAAGAATTTCGCAGAGCCTAACACCAGACTCAAGGGATAGAAGTTTAAATCAACATGATGTTTAAAGTTTAGGTTTAAAATGAATGACTTATGCTAAAGACTACCTAGGGTTTGTTCTTGGTTAGACTTCCAGTCTCATTTTCGATGCATCATCAACGTTTATATATAGGGTGTACCGCAGCTAACCCACCACACCTTTGATACCTCGAAAACGTACTGGAAATCTCTCATTAAAAAAAAAAAAAAAACCTAATAGAATTCCACACCACCTCAATGTACCTGTAAATTCGTGGTTATGTTCCGGACCGCAATCACCAATTTACCTTACATTGGGGTGCTATGTCCTTCTATGACACTAACTCAACACATTAACATAATTTAAAGTTTGAAGACTATGCAAATAGAGGGGTCTCATTTTTACGCACAGCTAGGGTATGATGAGGTCCTTCCCTTCACCAGGTTCACCTCTTAAGCTAACCCATTCACCGCATTAGACTACAAGACATTAGACACACACTGTGATAGAGTAAGCATATGCTAATTTTCCCTCAAGTAAAACACATTCGAACCTACGAACTAGTTTTCCTCGTAAGCTTCCATATTAAAAGAATACTTAACACGTCAACACGAGCACGAACACTAACTTAGTTCATTAAGTCACGAGTGAAAGAAATACTTTCACACCTCAACTTTAACATGAACACTAGTTTAGTTCGTTGATTCTCTATGTCATTTAGTGTATCAAGTGTCCACAGTCCAAATGTAAGAGAAACTTACACATGTTTAGTTCAAGGATATGAATAACCTATCTTGCTAACAAAATATGAATCCAAGAATATGCAGGTATTAAGATTGCTCATAAGTAAATCATATAAATAATGTCCACATATCACGTATTTTGGAAATAAGGTATCAACAAGGCATATGTAATCACGTAGCACAATATTGAATCAAACCAATTATAACATTCATTTATATGTATATGAAGATCGTAAAACAAATAGACATGTAGGTTGTTTTTGTGTAATCAAGATTCACGTAAGTTCTAGCTATAACATGAAGACTAAGGCATAAAGAATCTATGCAAGATGACAAACAACTTGCAATTTAGATCAACACTTATGTAACATCCTGATGAAACGATAGCATGCTAAGAATTTCCATTTTTTGAACATAAAGTACAAATTGATCTTGTCTAATGATTTCGAGTTTAAGAAAATATGTGAGTGTGGAAAGTGTTATGATCAAAGATCGAATTTAAGGTGAAGTTCCAAATTTCAAGTCTACATGAGAATCAGAAGATAAATTAAAGTTGTAGGTTTTATGAAAATTCCTTGATTTCAAACATCACAAACGACCATGTTATTCACTTTGAATAAGAAAATCAAATCTCACGTTTCGAGAAATGTTAGCAAATTTTTGTGTTACAAGAGACTCATGCATTACATGTCATGGCGCTATAACTTCCATCAAATATAAGAAAACACATGATTAACACGTATTATTAAAATTAAAGTTGAAACTCAAAGACGTCAAATACAGAATTAAAATCCATACAAAAGAAGGATTTTTTTTGTAAAAATAAAACGAATGTGTTAAATGAAATCTCTCTCTGCGTTGATATCAAGGTGATGAAGTTGCTCCCTAATTGACCAACAAGACTCACGTCTTTTGGTTCGCTTGCGGACTTTTACTTGGCACGTGCTGAAAGGTGGTTGTTTGGGTAAAATTAAGGATGATCCCTGGCGCTCTGATAAATTTTTAAGAAAATTCTTGTATATCTAAATTTTCTGTCAGTTTTGTAAACCCCATTTCATTTATTGAAAATTATTATTTATTTGCTTTAAACGCGAAATGTTTGACGAATTCCAAACTACAAGTTAGACGTGAGTAATTTCAAAATACTTTTTACCACCAATCGTTAATGGTGGGTAGTTTGAAGAAACCACGAGTTAATAAAGTATTTGATAAGACGAATATGGAAATTGTTAAAGCATCCTTTTTGAGTTTAGACTGTGCCGCCACACAAGGTAGTAGGTAAGCTATAGTGTACTATGGTTGCATAAAATATATACTGGATGAACGAGAGTATCCTTCCAATATTCGATGGTGAGGTGTTATGCCATTGGGATATAATAATGGGATATGGAGGGTTGTTTGTATAAAGGATTGTTGTAGTGGTGAAATGTACTGAGTATGAGAAGTTAGTGTATATAGGTTTTGGTTAAATAGATGAGTTTTTCCTTGCAATGGTTGATCAGGACATCCTAAAACTTTATGTGTCTAACACTAGGTTAAGGATGTTGGTAGAAAACTGTTTAGGATACTAATGGTGATGGGTTAACTCCTTCAGGATATGAACTAAGCCTCCCACGAATAAATCAATGAAAAGAATTTGAAAGTACAAGAAAAGCATAAATGATTATAAACTTGTGGGGTATTAGCACATTCACTAGACCAAATGAGTATACTTTTGTGTCGTCATGGAAAAACATCACAAAAAGCAATCATAAAGAATCACGAAATTTGGGTTCACAATCGGTTTGACTAAGTATAATGACAAAAATCACTAAAACACCATGAATGATCATGGAAGGGAAATTGTAGCAAAGAGTAATAACGACAAAGGTTATGAGATGTCGGTATGATATTTTTCAAGAATCCAATGCAAGGAATCATATGTTTATAAAAATAATTGGAATAAGAAATTTATATATTCGATTATTATGAAAACTGGAACTTAAATATAATTATAAAATGCAACATGAAACTCATGGGGTATAATGTATAAAGTAGTTTATTATGAAAACTAGAGATCAACGATGGAATATAAAACATTGGATTGTTCCTGTCTAGTCATAAGACCCAACAAAAACTTTAACTGTTCAAGGAATCGAACTCAATTGGAGATTAATGAAGACGTACTCTAGCCTATAAGTGGACACTCACACCAGGAATCTCTAGGTAAGCACAACAGGTCCATCGGTTGATTTGGATTTATGCGCTATACTTTGCCTATGCCAGAAAATCCAGTGTATAGGCAGGCATCCAACCTTTCAGATCGCACGTGTTCTCTCACGTAGAGTTCAACACTTTGAAGGGATAAAAATCAATGAAAAATGAGGTTAGGCAATTAAGCCAAGAATATAGAACATGCTCCAAAATGTAGACCTTTTCCCAAGTGAAATCATCCTCAAAGCCAATGATGAAGAAAGAAAGAAATGGAGAGATATAGGGGAAAGAATCAGAGGTGACAAAGGAGAAAGGTTAGTGGAGCAAATAAACAAATAAACACAAGTAAGGTCAAGTAGAGGTTCTTAGTTATAGTCTAGGTCATTTACTAATAACCTAATTCCCTATAACCACGGCTCTGATACCAATCTGTAACACCCCTACCGATGGCGGAAACATCGAGGTGTCACGTAATGTCGATTGTTCAAAAGCTCGTGGTACTAAAGTGTAAATATTATTTAAATTCATGATTAAAAGTCAAACATCAAAGTCAAACCAATACATCAAGTCTCAAAACAAAACGATACATAAAGCTTGTTTATTGTGCCTAAGTCCAAGCCTAAGTGACAATCATCAAGTGTTCCCTGAAACATGTACAAAATAAAACGTCAACAATAATGCTGGTGAGTACACTTAGTTTTGTGTACATATAGTATAAGTATAAAAATGTTTACAATTCAAGTGTCATGAGTCATTCAAGGCAAATATGGAAAACACGTAAGCACACAATACGGGTCAAAATCAAACCTCTCATGCGACAAAGTTTAATACATTAACAATCACCTAGGACTTCCCACCACAATAGGTACTTTCCACTAGGCGAGTTGTCAATTCAAATAGCGCTACCCATTGTTAAAGTCGGCTTGTACGGAGTTAATGATTTCGTAATGATTGCAAGTATACTACGTTTATGTTTAAGCATAAAGCACAAGAATTCAAAGCATAACACGTGTATGAATTGTATGTAAAACGTTTATGAATATGTGTAAGTGTAAGTTTCATAGGTGTACATGTTTCACCCCAAAACTGTAAAAAATGAAAAAGGGGATAAGTATACTCACAGTTTTGCTAAGCGCGATAAATCCAAATAAACTCGTCACAAGATAAAACTTGAGAATTCCGAAGAACTCAACCTATTCGTATAAGAATACTAATGAGGAAAATGACTTACAAAAATCTAAGGCATTAGGGTTTGCTAGACTAGTTGAGGAAAATTAGTGTTACGATTATTCAAAAATAATAATATCGTATTCAAAAAGTATAACATGATTTAAGTTCAAACACATGACTAAGATATAACTATTTATGTTTGAATATTTTAAATAAAAATATTCTAAACAATTTATTAAAAGATTTTAGTTAATCAATTAACTAAATTATATAATTACAATAATTGTAATTAATTACATAAATGCATACAAATAAGTAAAATATTAAAACTTATGTGTTATAAACTTGAGAAAGTTTTGTTTTATAAATAAAATATTTATAAAACAAATTTTATAATTTATATATAATTAAATGATTTAATATAACTAATTAAGTGTAAATAAGGCTAAAAATACAAGATATGGTCAAAAAATAATATTTTTGTGAAAAAATAATTACTTTCTGATGTAAAATAATGAAAATAATTTTTTCATATTTTTTCTCAATTTATATGCATTTAAAACGGATTTAATGAATTTAAATCATATCTAAATGACTAAAAATAGTAAAAACTATAAAAATTGTTGAGTTCTGGATCAATAAATTTTATTCAAGTTTAGCATGTCTGGAAATAATTACCCAAAAAATTTGTGATTAAAATCTTTAAAAATAATATTTTAATCAATTAATTATGATTAAAACAATTTAAATTAATAAAATTATGAAAATTAGATATTTTCCAAAAACTAAAAATATGATAATTTTCTATGAGGAGTCAAGAAACTACACCTTAATTTTCATAAGTTTTGGAGCAAAAATGAATTTTCTATGAATAATTAAAAATTAAAGCATATATATATACATATATAAAAATAATAAAACAAAAATAAAAAATAAAAAAAAAAGAATCCGACCCGCGGGCTAATGGAGTCGAACCCGGGTCTTTTATGCATGTACACACAAACACAACCACTACACTACATGATTTATTTGTTGAAATGTTTTGAAACAAATTATATTTATATATACATAGTACTTTATCTTCTTCCCCTTCTAGCTCAAGCCAAAACCCTAACCCTAACCCTAACCAAAATTTGATTAACCCGATATAGAACAGATTAGACATCATATTCATGTGGTTAATGATCGACAACAACTAACCAACATAACGGCAAAACAATAGACGACTTACAAGTTCGATTATAGACAGAATAATAAGAAAGAGAAGCCAAGACTTATGAGAACCGATAATGAGAGTTTATGAACACGATTCATATGTTTAGAGTGCGGGTTTATGATGGGTAAAGGTCCAAGAATGACTTAGGATGCTTTTATAGTGCCACGACTTGAAACTTAAAACTTTGATGACCATAAAGGGTTGACGGTTTCACCATGAATACATCATTAATCTTGATTTAAACCATGTTTTATACAAATATTAAGTGGGGGTAACGGATTGTATTTGATGGAGAAGACCAACTAAATCAATAAAGCGGGTCAAAAGCGACATATTAATGGCAATAAATGTCCATGAAGTTTTATATTGATTTATATTATGAAAAAAAAAAACTTAATAATTACATTAACAAACCTTAACAAAGTTTATAATTTTAATTTTTTTATAAACTTAGAAAATTTTAAACAACCAACATGAAACCTTTTGTATACTCTCGATAATGGTTTAGTTTTAATCTTTTCAAACTTGAAATATATTAACATATTTATTCTTTTAAAGCGCAATTAATAGATTCCGGCAAATGTACTTGAACTTTTATTTAATTACGAAAGACGAAAAGTATGAGGTCTTAAATTGTTAATAAATACAAGGACTAAAGTTGTAACAATGAATAAACAGATGGAACGAATGTCACACAGTATTTCCTGTTGAGTTTAGAAAAATGGGGGGGTCAACTAGAAGTTGGTGAGAATACATAAGCCAAGTCAAGCAATTAAGTTTTAAAAGAATAAAAGTTTAGCAATTCATATGTCCAATGTAAGTTTAAGTCTACATGAATAAACAATAAGTATAGTATGCACATAATCAATCATCCAACAAAGTTTAGGTACATCAAGCATCCACGGTTCACCTTAATATAACATTGGAACGATAACAATCACCCGCGCTCCCCATAAAAGTGTTAAGTCTTGTGAAATAGAATAAGTGTAGTCCAACGTTGCCAAGTATTACCCTATGTTTAAGGTAATAAATAAGTCTAAGTCTTTCTAGTCTACAAGTATTTCTAGGGTTCCTAATTTGGGGATAAGTAATTGTTTAAATATTAATTAGGTAAATCGTTAATAAATAAAAGAAATTCGGAAAATAAATAAATAAAAGACTATTGTAGGTTTTTTATTAAGGATGGTCATATTATAAGGTTTTAAGTATGAAATAATTTTTATAAAATTATTTTCTCCAAAAATTGAATAGTTAGTCTATTTATTTCTATTTGTCAAAACATAATTTTAATATCTAAAAATATTAAAATTGTTGGGTTTATTTGAGACCACAGTTACCAGAATGAAGACTTTTGTTAGTTTATTGTCTAGTGTGTAGGTCAAGGGACTTATTATGTAATTATGGATAGTTATTTAGCAAACCCTAGTGGGCTGCGTACTTAACCACGGGCCCTGCGCACTTAGCTTAAGTGCACAGGCCCATCAGCACCTTTATAAATAGAAAGACATGTTGCAGCACTAGGGTTAGGGTTTTTGGTTATCTTTGTAGCACAAGATTATTTAGGTGCGTACTTGTATGTGCTCCATGGTGTTTCAGTGACAAATCAGTAATGGAATTGTGTTATTATTCATCTTGTGTGTCGGTTTTTATCATATTCATCTAGTTTCTTTGTTGTAGAAGATTAATCACTTAAAACACCTAATCCATAGGTGTTTCTAAGTGATAACAATCTCTTGCACTTAACAAGATCTAGTATTTGGGACATACAATTTGATATCAAAGCCTTTGTGCTCTAGATTGTATCTATTTAAGATATCAAAACCCTCATCTTGTTAGTATTTATTAAGATTTTTATAAACCTTTGTGTTTATAAAAAAAAGGTGTATTTCTTACCTATTTGCTTCAAATTTCGTTGGTGTTGTGTTTCTAGGTGTTAAAAGTTGTTCAATTTAAGTAGAAACTTCATCCAAACATTTCAGAATGGAATGAAAAGGTTTTGGATAGGATTCAGCTGAGTTTTGTGCTTTTTAACAGACTGATTTGCGCACTTATTTCTTGAGTTGCGCATTTATTTCTTACTTTGAGTACTTATTTCTTGTTTTGAGCACTTAGCTCATAAGCTGCATACTTGTTTCCTATTCTGAGCACTTAAATTTCTGTCTGTAAGTATGCACTCATTCTAATAAGTTGCGTACTTATTTCTTTCCTTGTCTCTGGGCACACAACCAGGGTTTCTGCGCACTTAATCAAAATTTTTGGTTGTTATGCGCACTTACTGAAAAAGGCGTAGTTTTGAGTACTTGGCTAGGGTTTCTGCGCACTAAAATCTTAAACGAGAGTTTAAGTGTCTGCGTACTTTGTGTGTACGCAGACTGATCAGTCAAGACTGGGCACTTACCATGCCCGAGTGCTGACTGATCTGCGCACTTATCAAAGAAGCAACAGCTACTCGTGTATCTTGCAAAACTGCGCACTTATCAGGAGACAAATATCTTGACAAGGTTGTTTTCTATTGTTACAGGCTGCTGCACACTTGACTTGCTCATTGCGTACTTAATTGCGCACTTAAGGACTTTGGACATTATTCTGGACTGTAACCTATAATATCAAAAAACCAAACTTATAAAATCAACCTAAATCAATGGTTGGTAACGATAACAACTCAACTGTAAATCCTATTACCCAACAAGAACTTGAAACAGGAACAACAACTAGAGTTCCTAAGTTAAAGGGTGTAGAAGATTATGGAACTTGGAAAAACCGAATGAGGTCGTTCTTCTATGTCACCGACTTTACCCAATGGACCTCTATCCAGCTAGGTCCACACATTCCGAAAATAACAACTGCTACAGGGGAAGAGTTCAACCCTGATCCCTCCACCTACATTGATGTTGATAAACAGCTACTTCAGAGAGACCATAAGGCTTATGGTGCCCTCACCATGGCCTTATCAAATGATGTCTACAACATGTTTGAGGAATACGGCACTGCTCATGACCTGTGGTTTGCACTGAACAAGTACTATGAAGGGAATGAAGAGATGCGCCAATATAAGCAAGATATGGTGCAGAAGGGATATGATATGTTCGATAGCATTCGTGGTGAGAGTCTGAGCTCACACATCGACAGATTCATGAGTATGCTAACCAAGATGAAGAAAGCAGGAATTCCCGTCAACAACCGAAACTCAATCAAGAAACTGCCCGACTCCCTGCCCAAGGAATGGAGTATACAATGCATGTTGATTAGAAAAGAGTATTTAGATGCTCAATCTACTTTGGCTGATCTCATCAACACTCTGAAGTCATTCGGAATGGATATCACCAAAGGAGAAATGAACCAGACTGTTCCGAAAGTCGCTCCTAGCACTGCTATGAAGAATCTGGCACTAATGACTCCAGTAGGTGACATGGGTTCAAGCTCATCACATGTATATGTGGATGCAATGGGTAGTGGTGGTTCAAGCTCACGAAATACAGTCTCATACTCTGACAAAGCCGCAAAGACCATCAACCCACAGCTCACAAAGCTCGCTAACGAACATGTTGAACTCTTCAACACATTCATGACTAGCTTTGAGGCTTTGAAGACAGGTGATCTTACGAGCGCGCGGGACAACAGGGAGAGGAGAGCAGAGGGAGAGAAGAGCAGAGGGAGAGGAGGGCAGAGGAGGGTGGTTCGGTGGTGGGGTGGTCCGGTAGTGGGGGTGGTTCGGTGGTGGCAGAAAGAAGGTTTTGAGAGAGATTGAGAGAGAGGAGAGTGAGAGATCAGAGATGAGAATCTAAGAGATTGATCGAGAGAGAAAGAGGCAGAAGGTTTTGAGAGAAGGAAAAGAGGGAAAGAAGGAAAGAGGCGGGCATTTTTTTTTTGGACCCTTAGGGGCGACTGTCGCCCCTAAAGCCTATAAGTACGATAAAACGTGGGTCGTTTTTCTTCTCGTTGATCCGATGGCTGGGGATTGGATTGACCTTTAGGGGCGGCCAAAAAGCTGGTCGCCCCTAAAAGTGCCGTCCCTAAAGCCCAAACTTCTTGTAGTGATATGTCACTGTCTAATGACTTCCTATAATTTTTTTTTATTCTTTAAAACCTTTATAGCATAACTCCGACCTGTTTTACATATATAAACATCTTAGATAAAAATTGAAGGAACATATATGTAGGAAAGAAAGCCCAACAAACTTAGGGAGAAGGGGTGTTCAATGTATTTTTTTTTCTTTCACTGATTTTAATCAATTTTGTATTGTCACATCACTTCACTGATTTACTTTATTAAAACACTTTTTTTGAGACAGCAGTCCACTGATTCTTTCATTTATATTTTCATTTAATTACCCAAACTTTTTTTTTTAACATTTCACACGATTTAATCTTTTAAACTGGTTATTAATATTGAATTTCATACTATTACAACCGTCCCACCAAACGGTCAGCAAATTTAAGTGTTAATTCTTGGAAACCGTCATCTGAATTAAATTGAGGCCAACTAAACGGTCAGTAAAATTTAATTTTAACAGTGGACCGTTCAAAATTTTGGATATAAATAGAACAAACCGTGGGGTTAAAACCCACATAAACAAACCGTAAAAAACCAACCCATCACCAAAATGAATCCGTGGACCGGAGAAGAAGAGATGGCACTAGTGGTGTGCCACAAGGACGCCACAAATGACCCCGAAATTCAACAACTACCCAGGGACGAAGGCTCAGCCTACCCCCCAGATGTGTTTTGGGCTCACGTGTTTAGCGACTTCATCCAACACGTGGGCACCAACACCACCAAGACCATCCGAGACCTCCAGGTCAAGTGGGACGATCTCAATATCAAGTGTGCGAGGTGGACCACCCTCTACGAGCAAACGATGAGGGACGATCCGGACCTCGATGACGAGTTGGCTATCGGCTTCACAAACTATGAGTATGAGGCTCGATACGGCAACGAATTCGACAATGTCGAGGCATGGCGCTTGTTGCGCCAACCTTAAGTTTATTTTTCTTTGTTTTATGTATTTTTATTTTATGTTTATTAATATTATCTTTTAATATTATGTTTTTAATGAAATATTCTTATTTATGTTTTTTCATTTATTTAGATTTTTAAAACTAACGGTTAATGTTTGGTAAAAAGAATTATAAAACAAACGGTTGAAAATGAAAGAATATTGAAACCAAACGGGCTGAGAAGAAACAAAAAGGGTAGGTGGTACCCGTGACCAATTCGGGTTATAGATAAGTAGAGCATGCAATGGAGGCCTCAACCTTCCTTTGAGAATGTCACGTGACATCATAATGGAAAGTTTTTGGTGTTTATGAATTGTTTCCTTTTTTTAATTAAATTGAGTTATTTTAGGAAAAAAGAATTTAAAAACAAATTTAAAATTTTCTCTCTCATATTTCCTCCCATAATTTTTAAACATTTATATTTTTTATATACGGGATTTTTTAAAGAAAAAAATTACACCAAATTAACGAACGTTTTATTATTTATTCCAACGAGTACCATAGTGCTATATAAAAAACGGAGAAAAATCGACTATTTTTTGTAGGGTTTCGTTCATACAGGAAAAAAACACACAAAGTGTTCATGTTATCACGTAAAATTAGATTTTGTGGGAATATGAGTTATTACGGATTAGAATACTATGAACACACAATGATTGAGAGATTTTGTGGTTAGTTAACTTGAGCCATTTACAATAGGTTATCACGTAAAATTAGATTTTTCAATCCAGGATCCTCTCGGGGTAATAAGCTAGTATAACAATAAAAAAAAGCATAAAAAGGTGGCGTTGGGGCGAGGGGATGGCAGAAGATATGATAGATAAGTATAAAGTTTTAGGTTAAAAAACCGGGGATTGGAGATGGTTTTAATTCTGTTGGCCAGTTGGCCCCACGTGAGCATGTTGCCGCCATTGCCCAATCGCCTACCACCTCTCCTAACGTGGCCTCTATCATATTACTACGTGGCATCTCCTCATACCTTCACCGTCATGAGATAGCATGGCATGACATGTGTCACCTTCTGCCCCTCCTACTTATGCCGCCTTCCCATCACCACCTCTTTCTCAACTTCTACTTCTACTTCTTCTCTTCTTGTCTCTTTTCTCTCTCTCTCTCTCTCTCTACAAACTTATTATTATTGTTATTATGGAGCATCAACGGATGGTCAAGATTGAGTTGGAAGCTGCTGAGGGTTTGGCGAGATTAGCTCATGTTCCGACTACTACTACTACTAAATCTTTGTCTAATGGTGGTACTCAGTCGGTTGATGATGAACGAGTTAAGGATGATGAGTCCGATGACTGTAACTCGTCTTTTTACAATAATAATAATAATTCTTTCGAGGTTTGTATCTTAATATCCTATGTTCGTTCGTTCTAACCATACTTTATTTAGATCTAATTAATTATAACAAGAATGCGAGTATTAATTAAAAGCTGCAGGCTATGCTATGCTATGCTATGTGTTTAATATATTGATAGTTACTTAGTTTTGCCCATTTGTGGGCAATCTGAGTCTCGATATGTCGTTTTCATAATAGTGTTAATAGAATAGAATAGAATAGAATGTATGTGGATCCGCTTTGTCCCCGACCAATTTAATCACCGACAATAAACATCCTAATGGGACCTTCAAGGGATAAATTCCCCTTTGATTATTTTTTTTTTAATTATTTTCCACTCCAACCAACAGCACAATCATCATCAAGTTTCTTCTTGGGGCCATCGATCGAGTACCTTCCACTCCATATAAAGGCTATCTGTTCTGCTTGAGATGTTGCATGATCACGTTTGTTAAAATAATAATACTTTTCATGGGTTTGACGAGAATAGGACATATTTATTGAAGACAATAATTAACAATCTATCAAGTCTCAATCTACGGCTCATTAAAATAATTATATATGGCCAACACCCAACTAGTTTTATTTTATTAATCCCTACCAATTAACATTAACATGGTATATAACTAGGAATTCCCAACAATCTAATTGTTACATGTAGATATATAGATGTAGATTAACACGGTTAACTCGACGGACGTTTGCTATCACATTATTAATTATTGGTTTCTTAAGAAGGCAGGCAGGCAGCAAGAAGCTTATATTGATGTACAATTACACGGCAGTTTGCTGTACGTATATATACCAGTACCAACCTACCATTAGAGGATCATTGGATTGTGATTCATAAATAGCACTAGTCACAATAGAAACGAAACACTCCGTTTTAAGTGTGTTGGATCTCAATAACCAACCATTTGGATCTAGTGCTGCAATATACAAGGATTTCATGAGCTTGCGATATATTTCTAGTTTCTTGATTTGAAATTTGTCTGATCATCCTTGTTTGTTTTTCTTTCTTATTAATTATTAATTAATAATTAATAATCAGGTGACAACTAATTCTACGGCGAAATCGGGCATCTTGACTACAAATTACTCAGCCAAGGATGAACAAATTAACACTAAACTTAGACGACTAAACACTTGTTATCCCACAAATTGTGCATCAAGTGGGAGGAGATCTAGACAAAACTTGACAGAGGTTTGGAAGATACATCTCTTTCTTTGGTATTTGATTTTCTGTTTTTGCTAATTCTGAAGCTTTCTTTCTTGAGCCAGGCTGAAATAGAAGCACGCAAAATACGCAGGGTACTTGCAAACCGAGAGTCAGCTAGACAGACAATCCGTAGGAGACAGGTACGTACGGTTTCTTTCTTGCATTATAAACAATTTGCTATAAACTTTGGTTGCGATGCGAATTGGTTACCGAATGCTAGTTGCATCTATATATATATATATATATATATATATATATATATATATATATATAGGGTAGGGTTCCTGTAGGAAAATGATTTTGTGTAGGAAGGGTAAGAAGTGTTTTCAACCATTGGATTTAAAGATGGATGGTGGAGATTAAAGGTTTGGATATGCTTAAAATTTAATTAATATATTATAGAAATTCATGGTAAGATTGTGAATATGTGTTTTAAGTGATGGTATCAATGTCTTTTTATACTAAACTTCTAGAAACCTTTTAAATGTTTTCCTTATATTAGACTATGGGGTATGGATCGGGAAGGAGCTCGGGATGGCTGACATGGAGCTTTTCCCGAAGGGGAACACCGCCCCCCCCCCCCCCCCCGCTCCAGCTTCGGTGTGCTCGGGAAATTACTCCCGTTCTCCCCGTCCCATTTCCCAATATCTTTTTGAACGTTAACATTATAGAGAGAGAGAGAGAGAGAGGGGTTTAAGAGATAGAGAGAGAGAGAAGCAGATCTGGAGGAGACGACGGAGGAGACGACCGGAGACGACGGAGGAGACGACCGGAGAGGACGGAGGAGACGACCTGTGGTGTTTTCGCCGGAGGAGACGACCTGTGGTGTTTTTGACGGAGGAGACGACGGAGGAGATGACCGGAGACTCGCCGGAGACTTGCCGGAGAGTGGTGAGTTGTTGAGTTTTTGTTTTTGACTTTTTGTTGCTGCTGTATATTGAACACATATATATATATATATATTTAGTTTTAATTGATTTTTCTAAAATAAATATCTAATTAAATACATTAAATAAAATAATAAAAAAAAGGGAGGGGGAAGGGGAACCATTTCCCTTAGAAGGGGGAGGAGAAGGGGAAGATGATGTGGCGCTGATGTGGACAAGGGGAAGGAAGGGGGAAGGGGAACCACACCCCATAGTCTTATGGTTCCTCTCTCTCTCTCTCTTATCATTATTATTTGCCATAATCATTCTTAACCATTCTTAAACATTTAATGTTTTCCTTATATTAGTGATGATATAAAACACAGTAAAATGTTGATATTTAGTGATGAGTTATAACATAGTATAATGTTCATATAAAACACCATTTAGAAGCTAAAGTGTTATGGCTTACAAAAATTGACTTGGTAATTTTGTGGTGATGTAAAACAAAGTTATTATAAAACACTCCTGATAAGAATACAACACTTCTGATGTTAGCCTGTGATGAAAATGATATATAAAACACTATTGATGTTATTATAAAACACTCCTGATAAATATAAAACACTATTGATGTTATTATAAAACACTACTGATGTTATTATAAAAACGTAAGTCTCAAAAAAATTGAATTCAGATAAATATAAATTGCTTTTTTGGGAATTGATCTGAGAAATTGAATAAGAATGTGGAGATAATTTGAATGGTATGTTAAAGATATGGTGCTAAATTAGTGGGATTTGATTAATTTAAAAATTGTTAAAAAGTCTTAAATGCCCTTAATCTCAAAAGTTGATCCTATGGCTATAAATCTTTCCTACACTTCCTACACAAATCAATTTTCTTACCGGATCCTCTACCTATATATATATATATATATATATATATATATATATATATATATATATATATATATATTTGACAACAATGCATGAAAATGGGCAAAGCAACCAATTCGCATGTTGTACGTCAACTGCATTTTCTTCTGGCCGGATGAAATGAGTCGTAACAATGATCAAAATTGAAAGATGCCAAGTGGTACTGAAAGTGTATCACGTCTGAATTTATATATAGTTATTGAGTTCCTAATTTTTATGTGATACATTTGCCAGGCCGTTTTTGAAGAGCTATCAAGAAAGGCACTAGATCTAGCTTGGGAGAATGACAACTTAAAAAAGGTTTGTGCTATCTCCTCCTGTTCATTTATTATTTTTTTGTCCTTGAATGCACACGATCTGATCTATTAGTTTAGTGGCGAAGAATAGCTAGCTAGCTTGTGGCAGATTTGGCGAAGAATATGTTTGGATCAAAATGTGTATGGTCAACATTATATATGGACAGTTTCTTTTAGTAAATGTTTTTTGTTTAAACTTTTACATGAGATAATATTCAACTAGAATTGACTTTTCATCGGAACGGGTTGGAATTGGTACCTCTAGGATAAGTATTTTGTACTCTCCCAAGAGTTCTGTTAAGCTGAATGAATATGACATCTTTTGTTTGATCAGGAAAAGGAGAATGCTTCAAAACAGTACGATTCTCTGAAGACCAAGAACGAGTGCTTGAAAGCACATATGAGCAAGATAACAAATAATGAAGCCCGCCAAGAGTCCATCACCACAAACGAACCTACCATTTCCACATCATCCACAAACTCTCCTTTCATCATTTACAACCAACCATCTTTCTTGCCATTCATGTGGCCGAGTCCAGTCCAATTACAGTGTGGTTCAGCAGCCGGGATTGTTTTCCCATCTCATATCCCGGTTGATTCTTCCTCGTGTGAAGGGACTCCACTATATTTAGTCCCCTACCCGTGGCTTGTTACCCTACCTCAAAATGAAAACCGTCCTCATTCTCATTCCTTCAACTTAAACGACAAGCCAAAAGAGTCTTCCGAGTGCCAACAACTCTTCCCCGAAAACAGTGCTACGAGCAAGGGAGATGGCGGTCAGCAGCTAACAGATTCTGTGAGTTGTGAAGAGTTAGTTATAGAACATGACGCTCATAATTTTCTTAAGGCCCCTACAGATAAACAGGGTGTAGGAGAGTTCCACAAAATTCACCAAGTTCCAGTTATGTGCTCAGGTAAAAGATCAGGTGCAGCCTCGGAGGCCCGGAAGAGGAGAAAGGAGCTCACCAGACTAAAGAACCACTTCAACTGCCGTCAACTGCGGATGCGCTAAAGAAACGTAGTGAGCATTGTGATGGAAGACATTCGTGGGCTCGATTTGGAGTTTTCTGTTACCATTTAGGCATCTGATCATGTTTTCTCGAGGGTGACCAAACAGAAGAGTTGAGCTGGTAAATTTGCTTTCAATTCATTAGCAGTTGGCTTTCATGATCACTTTTTCGATCAGCTAGAGCTGGTCCTGGCTAGTGTTTTTTAAGCCATAAGTTTAAAGCTTTTATTGTGTACTAATGCGACTCTGAATGAGTTATAAAATAGGACGATATTGGTATAATATGAAGGAAGAGTTTTAACCCAAATTGTAGTCGCCTTTTGTCAGCAAACATCATGTTTTATTAATTACCGTCTTTATGCATGTCGGTGGCGGAGATGGAAGTGGCGGAGATGAAAATGTTGAGGTAGATGTGTGGTCACACTAGGTTAGATCGGATTAGAAATGAGGTTCTTAGGAGGAGGTTAGAAGTGGCTAACATAGCAGATAAGATAAAGGAGGGAAGATTAAGATGGTTTGGACATGTGAAGCGGAGACATACGACCACCCCAGTCAGAAGAGTGGAACACTTCACGGTGGAGGGGAGGAGGAGTAGAGGTAGACCCAAATTGACTTTGGTCGATCGGATTAGGCAAGATTTGTTAGAATTGCACCTCTCTGAGGATATGGTCCAAGATAGGAATTCGTGGAGGCTTAGGATTAAAGTTAAAGATTTTTAGGATTTAAGATTTCCCAGGAATTAGGGATGGTCTCTATGCATGTATATATATGTATATATATATATATATATATATATATATATATATATATATTTGTATGTTATATTATGTTATACATTCACTATTTTTATTTTATTTTTTTGTTTTATTTTGTTTTTTTAGTGTTTTGTGATTGCCTAATTATTCATAAATATACAGTGTGCGTTTGTTCTTTTCGAGCCGGGGGTCTCTCTGGAAGCAGGATCTCTATCTCTAAAGATAGGGGTAAGGTTTGCCTACATCTTACCCTCCCCAGACCCTACTAATAGCGTCGCTATTCGTGGGATTTCCTAGGTACGGCTGTTGTTGTTGTTGTTGTTGTTATGCATGTCGGTGATCAGTTATTAAATAAACCAAAGTACCAAATATGATAACGACTTTCGTGATGGAAATTCCAGCATCCATTAATTTGTAAATCCGTCATTCGTGATGGAAATAGCATCGTATCTACACCATCCATGCATTCGTAAATCCATCATGTTCATGTGTGCTGAAGAATATATTGAATGTTAGATAAACAATAAACGTTTCTAACAAGTCACGAGTCACACTTCGTACAAGCCATGAGTCACACTTCGTACAGCAACATTTAAAAATTAAAGTTAAAAATATTAAAATTTTGTCACATAATTAATAATCTATATTTATCCGGGAGCGTTCCGGGATTGAAATATCTAATATGACATAATAATTATGACATAATAAAATATCTAATATGACAATATAATTAATCTCAAAATCTCTTATCTTAAGAGAAGAAAGATCTACGCTACGAAAAGGATATTCTGCTTACTTGCCAATACATGATTAATGAATAATAATAATAATAATAATAATAATAATAATAATAATAATAATAATAGTAGTAATTATTATTAGAGTAAAATATATTTGAAAATAAAACCTTACAAAAAAAGTCCTTTTTTTCACCGTTTTTTATATAGTACGATGGTACTCGTTGGAAAGATAATAAAACGTCTGTTAATTTGGTGTAAATTTTTTCTTTAAAAAATCTCGTATATACTAGACTTTTGTTCGCGTTGACACGCGGTTTCAAACATTACAATTATTTTGAGCGGTAAAACGTATAAAAAATATAGTATAAATGTTTTATTAAAATTTAAAAGCAACGAATACACATTTTATTCAAATATAACTAAATATTTCCTTATACACCACATTTTTTGTTTTAATCTTTACATTCCCATCACCATCTAGTATAAGTAATTTCACCACTCCCCTGCTTTTAACTCTTGACAATGCAACATAAAGTTGGCCATGTGAAAATACGGGGTCTTTTAAATACAATCTAACCTTCGATAGAGACTATCATTGGCTTTTATTGGTGGTCATTGCGAAACATACGGATATTGGGAATTGACATTTTTGGAACTTCACTGGAATCTTGTTATCAGATGGTATTTGAGGAGTATTATCTAGTAAAAAATAAATAGTAGTGAAAAATATTTCTGATAAAATGTTAAAAGTAAGACACCGTTTGAGTCAGATCATTCAAAATTCGAATTAAATGTTATAATTAAGTCTAATTGTTACCATTATAGATATTAAAATATGAAATTATATAGTTAAATAGAACATTTAATATTTAAATATTTATAAAGTTTAACTGAAATATACTAGGAAATCTCTAATTATAATATCTCTATTTTAATGATATTAGTAGGATTAATTTTTATAATTATGAATTTAAATTCAAAGTTTGAATTTTTTTAATATATTCAGATAATTCAAAATTTGAATTAAATGTTATAGTTTAGTCTTATTATTACCATTATTATCCAAAATTTAGAATTTTTATAATGTTAAAAAAATTAAAATTATAATTATAGATATCGAAATATGAAATTATATACTTAAATAGAACATTTAATATTTGAATATT
This sequence comes from Ambrosia trifida, assembly GCA_028751855.1. Taxonomy (NCBI): domain Eukaryota; kingdom Viridiplantae; phylum Streptophyta; class Magnoliopsida; order Asterales; family Asteraceae; genus Ambrosia; species Ambrosia trifida. The sequence continues at coordinate 69,177,745 of CM054127.1, forward strand.
TATAAGGTTTAATTGAAATCTATCAATTCAAATTCTAGTAATCAAAATTTGAAAGATTCAAATCATTCAAAAATTTGCATTAAATATTTTAAATGTGTTAATTAAATCTAAATCTAAATGTTACCATAAATCTTAAATTCAAATTTTCAAATTAAATATTTAAATAAAACATTTAGTATTCAAATTTTTTTAAAGTTTAACGGAAATCTATAATTTCAAATTCTAGTATTTAAAATTTTAATTTTTACTTGTAATTAATTTGAGAAAGTTACAACCAAAATTATTAATTGATATATTTTAAATATATTAGGAAATCATAATTTAAAGATAATGTGACACCCCAGGAACACACCTCATCAGGGACGATGAGACTCTAACAGGGGGTGAATGTGACACCCTAGGAAATCCCACATCGGCCGTGGCCAGGAGAGATCCTTGGTTCATAAGTAATGTCTTGCCTCTTAAATCACCAACGCGTTTTGGGGCTTAATGTTAGTGGATGAGAGGAGAACTCCACAGTTAAGCGTGCTCAGGTGGGAGAAATTTCAGGATGGGTGACCTCCTGAGAAGTCTCCACTTGGGCAACCAAAAACAAATCCGTGAGCTCTGGATGGGCAAAGCGGACAATATTGGTGATGAGAGGGGCGGGGTGTTACAGATGGTATCAGAGCCACTCCTGTGCCGTTCGGGATGGTGGGTGCACACCTCATCAGGGACGATGAGACACTAACAGGGGGTGAATGTGACACCCCAGGAACACACCTCATCAGGGACGATGAGACTCTAACAGGGGGTGAATGTGACACCCCAGGAAATCCCACATCGGTCGTGGCCAGGAGAGATCCTTGGTTCATAAGTAATGTCTTGCCTCTTAAATCACCAACGCGTTTTGGGGCTTAATGTTAGTGGATGAGAGGAGAACTCCACAGTTAAGCGTGCTCAGGTGGGAGAAATTTCAGGATGGGTGATCTCCTGGGAAGTCTCCACTTGGGCAACCAAAAACAAATCCGTGAGCTCTGGATGGGCAAAGCGGACAATATTAATGATGAGAGGGGCGGGGTGTTACAAAAATCCTTTTGTATAATAGGAATATCATGTCACATTAAATTTTAATTTCAAATTTCTAAAAACATGAACATTATATATACTAAAACAATAAACTGTAAGCAAATAAAAAAAAAGAGATGAACCATATTCATCTTTGAATAAGATATGCCGAATAAATTACCCATATAGTAATTCAGCTTCCCTCACAAATATAATCCACAACTTAACATCTACTTCTTTTTCCACCAAGAAAAAAACTGTAAACTTTAGGTACCTGTATGTTATAAGAATCACTTAAAAATGTATACATGGAAAAGTTTTTAAAAATAATAATCATATCAGAAAAAAAAACAAAAACAAAAACAAAGATGAAAGACGACTTTGTGTTACAGAAGAATGGAATAGAGAGATACCTTGAAGGAGAGTATACGAAGGAGATGGATGATCGATGATGGAGAACATTCAAAATTCAATTCATGCTTATTAATTTGTGTTCTTTACATTGGAGTGAATCAGGAAATTAGGAGAAAGAGAGAGGAAATTAGGCGAAAGAGAAAGAGAAAGGTAAATTATAATTGATTGACCACCTTTAATTGATTGACCACATTTAATTATTTATTTTTTATTTTTGATTTAAAAAAGTATGCAAATTTTATAAATCCTCACATATTGCCATGTGGCACAATGTGGGAGGAGAGATAATTGCTAGTGGGATGAGAGATTGCCATGTGTCCAAATTGGGCTTAAAATATTATATGTATAGACCAGTTTATACCCCGGAAGCGTCCCGGGTTGAAAAATCTAAGTAAAGTGAATAAAATTAGAGTATCTAAACTATAAAAATGGCATCTGCCAATATATGATTAATGAATATTATTATTATTATTATTATTATTATTATTATTATTATTATTTTAAACAAATTTCTGCCATAAGTTATCATTTTCTAATATAAAAAAGGGTAATTGGGTCGGGTATCACCTAATCCCAGGCCCGGGCAAAACCCACAATTTTTTTAAACTAATTCCAAACCTGACACAATACCTGTCGGGTTACAAAAATAGTCGTTTTTTTTCTCCGTTTTTTATATAGCACTATGGTACTCGTTGGAAAGATAATAAAACGCTCGTTAATTTGGTGTAACTTTTTTCTTTAAAAAATCTCGTATATAAAAGGAATTAACATTTAAAAGTTATGAGAGGAAACATGAGAGAGAAAATAATAAAGTTTTAATATTTACATTTAGGGTATGTTTGGCAAGGAGCTTTTAGGAGCTTTTCGGAGCTTCAAGCTTCAAGCTTTTAAGAAAAAGCTCTTAATCAATAAAAAGCCTTGTTTGGTTGAAGAGCTGGAAGCTTTTAGGTTAGGAGAAAAAGCTCTACAGTGAAAAGCTACTACTACTAGCTTTTCAGAAAAAGCTCTACAAGCTACAAGCTTTTAATTAGTAAATGACACAAATACCCATTCTATTTTAAAAACAAAATAAAAACATTCCTTACAATCTTTTAATTATGTCCATTTTGGTCATTTTATACATTTTATTAAAAGCTCCAGCTACTCTGGCAAACACGAAAATATATTTAAAAAGCTTCCAGCTATCAGCTTCCAGCTTCCAGCTTCCAGCTTGCAGCTATTAGCTAACAGCTTCCAACTACCAGCCTCCAGCTAATTTTGCCAAACATACCCTTAGTAGATTAGGTATTTAATAGATTATGTTAAATTATATTTAAACCATATTTATTCCTTTTTTAATTGGTCTAAAGTTGCCACATCACATCCTATGTGGCATCTTTCAAAAGAGATATTGCATAATATTATGACATGTCATCAAAAATGCTTTGGTTTATTATATAATATATAGATATAGATATAGATATAACGATTAGGGTTATTCTGCCATTCTAGCTCTTGTTTCTGTATCATCTCAAATCTTTTGACCAGCTTCCGCGTTTTAGTTCCATCCTAAGATCGAGTCGAGGTCCGGATACCACCAGTAGAAAATGCAGCAAGCTAACGTTCAGAAGACTGTTTTCTTTTCGAACCCGATATAGCCATTTTGGATTCTTGGTCATGCCTTTCGGTCTCACCATTGCAGCTGCGGTATTCATGGATTCGATGAACCGCGTTTGCAAACCTTAGCCTGTCTTTGCCGGTGGGCGCAGGCGATTTCGTTATTTATTGCATTGCTTCGTCAGCCTAAAGTCCATGAGGGGAACTACATCACCCATGTTTTGGAACCGGGTGCAGTTGTGGTTGCTTGGAAGATCTGGAGACACTACTTGTACGGTACCAAGTGCACCATCTATACCGATCACAAGAGTCTTCAGCTTGTCTTTTACCAGAAGGAGTTGACCATGTGACAGTCTGGAACAGTTAACTAGTATTTATCTTAGGAGGTGGTTCCTCGGCACGAGGTGCCTGCTTCTATTGTCTCTGATCGTGATCCTCGTTTCGCTTCGTGTTTCTGGAAAGCGTTGCATTAGGTATTAAGTACTCAGTTGGATATGAGTGTGGTTCATCATTCGTATTGGCATAGTTCGTTAGAGTTTGACTCGTGGACCGGAGTTCCCGTGGGAACGGGAGGATCTGATGGAATCTATGTAACCTCGTTTATTTCCTAAGCGTGTACCTAAGACAACACCTATTATTGTTAAAGCTGAGCGAATCTCGGGGCAAGATTCCTTTCAACCGGGGGGGAGGGGGTGATGTAGCAACCGGAAAATTTTCTCCCTTTCAGTCGTGTGAAATTTTTGGGATGAAAAATTCTTTCAACAGGGGGATGATGTGACACCCGACAAACTCAGGATAGTAACTTTTGTCAAACTAGTAAGTCTACCGTAGCAAGCCATGCATACATTACACCTAACTGAGTCAGTTGAGTCGTTTGGATGGTTCTGGGAATCATCGGGAGTCGTTACGATGGTCTAAGGGATCAGCGGGGGTCGGTCTATAACCATGTGTACAAGGATTGGTGATTTGTGGGATCGCCGGATTTAATGCACACACGCAAGTCTCGAGTCCCAGGGATTGGTGAATGAATGTGAACGTCTTAGTTATCAAGTAATATGTGTTTATAATCATTATATAACTTGTCGGTATGTGAATACGTGCTTATATGTGTTAAAATAGTGTTTAACGCACCGAAAACCCACATCAGACTGCAGGGAGCGACTAGGCCCCTAGTGGCCACCTGTATTCCGTAGTCGCGTGTAACATCATAAACGACTAGAAATAGCTATAAATACCATACTTGACTTGTAAAACATCATTTGTGAAACCATAACTTGCCCCAAGCCTCTCTCACACTATACTTAACCTCTTAAACATCATTTCTAGCAAAATCTAAGGTGTGTTATTCATCATAAGCTTTTATAATATCGTTATTTTGATCCTTAAAGGTCCAGACCTGGTTTATAAAGTTTGTGTCTTTGAAAACCTTTGAAAAATAGTTTTAAAACAAGTCTAATCTTTTAAATGGGTTTTATATGAAGGATTCATGCAAAGAACGGTTTTTGATGATGAAAACATGGGGCTTCTTATGTGTGATGTTTTGTTGATATGGATGAGTGATTAGGATGATTATCTAGGATTTTGAAGGTTGTTTGATGTGTTTTGATGATAATATGCATTTTGACCCATTTGAGGGCATTAGAAGGATTTAGGATGTTGTGGGATGATTATATGATGTTAGGGTTTATGCTAGAATGATATAGTAACAGTAGGATGATGATTTGCAACGTGATTATGTGATGAAATCGGATTATTTGCCATTTAGGGAAAGTTATGCATGCAAGGATCTGATGTTTTCATAATCTTATTCCATTTTGGGAAATGCTTGCAATTTGGGTCTTAAACTGATGATAAATTGGGAGGTTTTTTCATTTAGGATATGTTGCTTGATGATTTGGATTGATGTTGGGTGTTTTTACATGTTTCGGATCTGATTTGGAGGGTTAAATGCGTGAAAGGAGCCACCTGATCTGCAGCTAGTCGCCTCTAATGAGGCTTAATCGCCCCTCAAGGTAGCCACTAGCATTGCTAGTGGCCTGTTTGATACCTAGTCGTGTGTTTTGCTGCTGTAAGTATATTTTGAGACTCCGAAACATGGTTTGACACCTAGGAACATATTGGGAACCCTGTGACATGTCTAGAAACCTGATAACACGTGTTCGGACTCGTGTATGCAGTATGTGAGTTGTGTGCTAGACTTGGTGAACTATTATGCGTATTAAGTGCATAATTGTATATGATTGCTTGATTACTTGTATTTGGCTAACACGGGGGATGTCGGGTCACCAATGGGATGTCGGGTCTTGTCTTGTCTGGTTAGGTTAGGTTAGGTTAACGTTCAAACATGTTTTCAAACATACAATGGTTATGGTCTGGACATTTAGGGACTAGTTAACCTGCGGGTTATTAGTCCAGGTACTCATATACATCTTATGATAGGTCGTTGGTATTATGGACTATCATAGCATTGGTTTAACTGTTTTCAATAATGCAACCTAAGGTGAGTTCACGGCCCCGCTTTCACACACTTTTCTCACGGGGGAGAAACATGCTACACATTTTATAAACACAAAGATTATGTTATACTATGTTGATCTTTTGTTTACTATACGACATCATCATCTAAGTCCCAGGGGAAACCATGAATATGTAGGGATTCATAACGGGGAAATTTGGATAGATCTATTGGGCCTGAGAAACCCCACTCGGGTCGACTGTCGGTCGGACAGTTGCATATTGTCTCTAAACTTTTCGGGTTACTCAGGATGACGGTAACCCAACTCGGGCAGCAACGCATGAAACACTTGTCAGTAATGGTTTTCAATCGTAGTAGTAACATATCTAACGTCTAGCTAACGTTCGCATAACATAGTAATAATGGGATTGATCTTTTGAAGCTTATGAAACATTTTACTTAAAACCTGTGAACTCACCAGCATTATATGTTGACATTTTAGCATGTTTTCTCATGTATCTAAGGTAGCAGCATTTGGATTAGGCGCACGGAGTCGCACGATGTCTAGGTTGCATACACGTGTTAATACTTTTAAATATCGTGTTTTGTTTCATTAAGGATTGTAAACTTACTTATGCCTCCGTTGTTGTGGATTACCTTTTGAAAACTTTATGGTTTGGTTTACGTATCTTTTACATTTAGATGTCGTTTATTGTGACTGTTGACTTGGATCCCGGTGTTTCATGCGCCTTGCGGTAAAACCCCGCAAGTGGAATTTAAGGGTGTGACATATTGGTATCAAAGCAATGGTTGTAGTGAACTAGAACTAGATCTAGAGTCTAGTCTATAGGCGAGTCTGCACACTAGACGGTCACATACACGTGAGTCGTGTTACGTGGTACATTTACTGATTTGCAGGGGTGTTGGTATCGTCATCATCTATGTTTTACATCATTCATTCTGCCTTTTATGCGTTTTTATCCTCTATTCCTATCTTATTCTCTTCTTTGGGTCTTGAGGACGAGGAGTCTAGCTTGTTGGCACGACAGTGGTGTGCATTGGAGTAGCTTCGGCATACTCTTGAGATCTGTCCAGGATTCGGACATCTCCCTTCTATGCTCTAATGGACACACTCGCTTACACACACTATCTTGCACTTGTACTTGTAGTAGTACACCTTTAGGTGGTAGTGTCCAGTGACTTGAGCTTCAAACTAGGAGTACATTTGGAGGACCATGTAGAACAGTTTATCATTTCGGGTGCACATGAAATCATAAGCTGAGATGCATGAAAATCCCGATGGACTCTGTGTTTGGATTGATGGTCTTGGATTGGACCTAGACCTTCATTCTTATGATTACTAGTGGTTTGTACTAGTGATGAATCTGAGTACATTGTTCTTGTGTTTGGCAGAAGATGTCTGGTACTCGTGGTGGTCGTAGATGTTGGATTAGTATAGCTTTAACAGATTCTTATCAATAACACTTGTTTAGATTTATCAAAGTATTTAGCACAGCGAAATAAGTATAAGTGTTCTAGGTTAAAGCTTCAATTTTAACAGGAGTTATTACTCCCCCTCAGTTAATGAACTAAAGCAGTAAATGCAAGAATCAAACAGTTAATGAATATAACAGTAGAAAGTGTTTTGAATGATTCTCAAAATATATTAGAAATGTTAACTACAAAAGCTTGTTTAAAATAGTGGGATAAACCCATCTATTTATAGATTGATTAATACGTACATGAGAAGTATTCAAAACAATATAATAATACTACAACAGGCTGTAGTATTGGACCTTGTACAAAAACTTTAACAAAAGTATATAATACTAAACTACTGAAGTTTAGAGGCGGTGGGAAGCATATAAAGAACTGCTAATGAGTAACAAACTTCTGATGAGTAATCTTCAAGAGTTTGTCTTCAGTAGTTGTTCTTCAGACGTTTGTCTGGTTCATCTTCAGAACTTCTGATCTTTACTCTTCAGCACTTGTTATCAGCTTCATCAGTACTTTGTTATCTTCTACTTCAGCATATTCTATACTTAGCCAAATATTGCAGAATATGATTAAGATTAAGGATCCAAAAGTGGCTTTGTCAATCCTCTTTGACCTTAAAATCTCTGATAGCCTGAATTGAGAGATCACAGAGAGAAAGAGAGGTAAACCCAAATCAAGCATGGTTGTTAGCTTGTGGGTTGGTTGTCTTTTATTAACTGCCAATAACAACCTAACTATTACAAAGTACAAGTTTAGTCCCTCTAATACTATTCTATTACAATAATAGTCCTTAGACTATTAGAACTATGCTATTATCATTCTATTATGTAACAATACCCCCTCCTTATCAATATTTTTGACCTCAAAAAGTAAAATCAGGGAATCTAGTTTGCATATCTTCCAAAAATTCCCAGGAAGCTTCAGTCACAGGCAATCCTTCCCAATGAACTAAGATCTTCATAGCTGCTTTGTTTCCTCTCTTAACTAATTGTCTATCCAACACTACTCTAGGCTGTAAAACAAATCTTGGACCTTGTGGTAGTTCAGCAGTAGGTGTAAGTGACCCATGAGCCTTCTTGAGTAAAGACACATGGAAGGTATGGTGAATCTGAGCAGTTTCTGGTAGGTCCAGCTTGTAAGCTACCTTGCCCACCCTCTGCAGGATCAGGAATGGCCCAAAGTACTTGGGTGACAACTTCCTGTTATGATGAGTTCTCAGAGAGTTCTGAGCAAAGGGATGAAGCTTTACATAAACCCATTCTCCCACTTGGAATTCTCTATCTGTTCTATGGGCATCAGAAAGTTGTTTCATTCTGTTTCTTGCAGTATTGAAATGCATCTTAAGTTTCTGTATCATGGCTTCCCTTTCCCTATGTAAATCTTCCACAGCAGCTATAGGGGTATCACCAGGTATGTAGGGAATATGAAGGTTTGGTTTGATTCCAAACAAAGCTTCATAGGGGGACATTTTAATAGAGGAGTGTCAGGATGTGTTATACCACCACTGAGCAAGAGGCACCCATTTGACCCATGTTAAAGGAGCATCCATGCACATGCTTCTGAGATAAGATTCTAGGCATCTATTCAAAACCTTAGTCTGCCCATCTGATTGAGGATGATATGCTGATGACATTGCCAATTTTACCCCTTGTAACTTCATGAATTCCTGCCAAAAAGCACTGATAAACACTGGGTCTCTGTCAGATACAATGGTGTCAGGATTCCCATGGATTTTGAAAACATTATCCAAAAACACATTAGCAACTTTAGCAGCTGTATAGGGATGGCTTAAAAGTATGAAGTGACCATACTTAGTCAGCCTATCCACTACCACCATTATAGTGTCTTTTCCTTGGATTTTAGGCAATCCAGAAATGAAATCCATTGAGATATCACTGAAAATGGTTTTAGGAACTGGTAAAGGTTGTAGTAGTCCAGGGTATGCCACTGTTTCATACTTAGCTCTTTGACAAACTGAGCATTCTTTAATAAATCTTTTCACATCTTTAGCACAACCTTTCCAATAAAACAGTTCCTTGATCTTAATAGTGGTAGGATTTACCCCTGAATGACCCCCCATTGGTGATGAATGATAAAGGGTAATAATGTCTTTTCTCAACTCTTTGTTATCAGCTATTAACAACTTATTTTTTCTCTTCAACATTTTCCCATCCCAAGTCCTATTCTTTACCACTGTACCCTTCTGTAGCTTATCAATCAATTCTTGAATCTTGGGATCTTTTAGCCATGCTTCCTGAATTCTTGGCCATAATGCAGGATTCACTGCACTAATACTCATTTCAAATAATGTCATACCCTGCACCCTTGACAAAGCATCTGCCACTACATTCTCTACCCCCTTCTTATAACAGATTTCATAATCATAACCCAACAGTTTAGACAGCCATTTTTGTTGCAAAGGGGTTACTATTTTCTGTTCAAGTAGATGTTTCAGACTTTGATGATCAGTTTTGATCACAAAGTGTTTGGTCACCAAGTAATGGTGCCAATGCTTTACTGCCATGATAATAGCAAGTAATTCTTTCTCATATACAGATAAGCTTTGCTGTCTATTAGAAAGTGCCTTACTAATGAAGGACAAAGGGTGTCCTTCTTGCATTAAAACTGCTCCCATACCTTTGGTAGAAGCATCAATTTCAATAACAAAAGTTTTTGAAAAATCAGGCAGTTTCAACACAGGAGGAGAACTAAGTACTTGTTTCATGTGATCAAAAGACTTCTGTGCTTCATCATTCCATTTGAATCCCTCTTTTTTCAACAAATCAGTCAAAGGTCTAGCCAAGAGACCAAAATTTTTAATAAATCTCCTGTAATAACCTGCCAACCCCAGGAATCCTCTTAACTGTTTCACATTGAGAGGAGTAGGCCACTCTTGTATTGCACTAATCTTAGCAGGATCAGTTGACACCCCCATTCTGAGTAATAATATGGCCTAAATATTCTACTCTTTCACCAGCAAATGAACACTTAGACTTCTTTGCTTTTAAAGAATTTTGCCTCATTAAATCCAATACAGTTCTTAAATCAGACAAATGTTGAGCCCAGCTATTGTTGTACACCAGTATATCATCAAAGAATACTAATGCACACTTCCTTAAAACTTCTTTAAAAGTAGCATTCATTAATGATTGGAAGGTAGCAGGGGCATTTGTTAGACCAAAGGGTAATACTAGGAATTCATAATGACCCTGGTGAGTCTTGAATGCAGTTTTATGAATGTCAGGCTCATACATTCTCACTTGATGATAGCCTGACCTGAGATCTAACTTTGAAAAGATTACAGCACCTTGTAGTTCATCTAACAGTTCTTCAATAAGAGGAATAGGAAAGACATCTTTAACTGTGGCTTCATTAAGTCTTCTATAATCAACACACATCCTCCAAGAACCATCTTTCTTCTTGACAAGGACCACAGGGGCTGCAAATGAACTGTTGCTTTGCCTGATTACCCCTGAATCCAGTAACTCTTGTGTCATCTGCTCAATTACATCTTTCTGAGCACTGTGATATCTATAAGGCTTCAAGTTCAGTTTGGCTTTTTCATCTTTAAGCACAATTCTGTGATCAAATGGTCTTGCAGGGGGTAATCCTTTTGGTACCTCAAAAATGTCTTCATAGTCTTTTAACAAAACAGTCAACTCTTCATGTTCTTGTTGTTTACTAATCACTGGTTGATACATACTTTGAGAACTGGCTGAATCTTGAATCATGAACAATTGAGCCTGTACTACCTTCTCCTCATCTTGAACCAGACTTGTAATTTTCTCCATAGAAGACAAGCCTACATTCCTTCTTTTTGTTCCCTTTAACTCAAAATCTTGGCCAGCCACATTAAACTTCATAGTGAGATTCTTGAAATTCCACATTATGTCATTCAATGTTTCTAACCATTGTATGCCCAACACAATATCATAATTGTCTAAATCAATGACCATCATATCAGCTGTAAACCAATTACCTTGCATGACCCATTGAAAATCTTTACACAGATTAACACATTCCACTTTATTACCATCAGCCACTGTTACTTGAACATTAGGAATCTGTGTTATGGGACATTTTAATTTCTGAGCCAAGGCTTTGCTCATGAAATTGTGGGTCGACCCACTGTCCAACAAAATGTACAAATATCTTGTTCCCACCATACCCACTACCTGCATAGTTGAGTAAGATGGAATCCCCATAAGGGCGTTTAGTGAAATCTGTGGAACACCTGGAATCAGATCTTCCTCCTCTATTGGCTGATCCTCATTTCCCTCTTGGTACTCCTCAACCTCAACCAAGAACAACTGTTTCTTGCCTTTACAAACCCTACTATGACCAGCCACATATTTTTCATTACAAAAGAAACATTCTCCTTTGGCTCTTTTATCATCCATATACTTATTACTCACTTTCTTGGGCACAATAGCATTGGAAGGAGCTGTATTGACAGGAGTTGCCAAAACAGGTTGCTTCCCAATACTAGTCAAATTATTAGTCCTTGTGGAATTGTATTTGTGGCCAGAAGATCCTGTACCACTCATACTTCCTAAACCAAGCACTTTATTTGACTGGTTTTGCATTCTTGCCAAAGAATATGTCTCCCTTAATGTTTTTGGTTTAAACATTCTTACATGACACTTAATTTCTGGTTTGAGGCCTTCAATGAATAAACTGATTGTGTATTCATCAGGTAAGGTTACTTTGTTTAACAACAGATCAAATTCATCACAATAATCTTCCAACTCCCCTGTCTGTGTCAGTGCCTTTAGTGCCCCCATGGCATCTTCTATCAAGGTTGCTGCAAATCTTGTTGAAGCATTTCTTGTATATTCATCCCAAGTTATATCACAAATCTGTTTCCCAGTGGACTTCATAAAACCTTGATGCCATTGTAATGCTCTGCCCTCCAAATGAACAGCAGCATATCTCACCTTGTATCTGTCAGGTGTTTCATCTATAGAAAAGAAATGTTCGCATTTGTACATCCAGCCTTCAACATCATCACCATTGAATTTTGGAAATTCAACCTTAGTTAGTCTGTTATTACAGACTCTTTCACCTTCATTACGAGGCACTAAAGTCCCCTGTTTCTCAATCTTTGTAAATGCAGCTTGCAATTGATCAAAGGCTGATTTGAGACTCAACAAACCTTCTTGAGTCTGAGTAGTGAATTCATCAAGCCTACTTACATCTTTGGCTATCCTATCAACTTCTTGATTGCGAGTAGTCATTTCGAATGAATTTGAAGAAGTGAAAGATTGAAAAAGAGAAAAGTGATTACAAGAATGGACAAACCCCAAATAGGTCGATCCACTGGAATCGAATGATCCAAATGATCAATTCGATGGAATGGAATGATCAAGAAAGATCAATTCCTCGTTTCAAAAGAAAAGAAAGCTAGGAAATGAAAACAGAGTATGAATTGAAAGAATGATTGAAAACGACGATGAACGGAATTAATGGTGGTTGGACTGAGCTCCGATGAGAATCGGTGGCTCTGATACCATTGATAGCCTGAATTGAGAGATCACAGAGAGAAAGAGAGGTAAACCCAAATCAAGCATGGTTGTTAGCTTGTGGGTTGTTGTCTTTTATTAACTGCCAATAACAACCTAACTATTACAAAGTACAAGTTTAGTCCCTCTAATACTATTCTATTACAATAATAGTCCTTAGACTATTAGAACTATGCTATTATCATTCTATTATGTAACAATCTCTCCCTGGATTGATGAAGCCAAAACCTTATCTAATATTTATCTTCTTTCTTTCTGCAATCAAGAATTCTCAATATTTCTCTGACCATGGAGATCTTGAGCGGATGAGCTTGTTGTTCTGTGAGTGATCCTTGTTTTGGTTCAAGATGTTGTATTGTAAGAAGATCTTTTGTTGAAAATTCTTCAATTCATCTATGTTTTTGAAAATCTTGAAGGAGCGATCTCTTCTTCTAATCACTAAGGACCATTTCACAATGTTTACCTTAGACAGGTCAAAGTCTAGGGTATAAGGGACAATGCCCTTTTCTTGATTTGTTCCTGATTTTTGAGAGTCTTCTATTTCTGTGACCATCGGGTGGGATCTCCTTCGTTGTTCATTATTAACAACACCAGGTGTATCACTAGAAGTTGGACCAACTAAAAGTGGTCTGAAACCTCCAAATATGGCTTGGGACAGCCTAAACATGTCTAAAACCCCTAAAATGTTATGCTTATATTGTGTGCTTTACTTTTACTTAAAAAGGCCATTGCTTTTTAAACAAATTGCACTAGTTAGGCATAAGGCTCATCCTTTGTGTCTTGGTGCCTTTGATTACATAGGTTCTTATTTTCATGACATTCCACAAAGGATACTGTTGCAATTTAATTGTATGCGGGGTACGTATATTAAGTTGTGCTTTGAGTACAAATCTACTAATTTGAATGTTCATATTGTTCATGTGACAATAGAGTCGCTCTATATTGTGATTCAATTCATACTAGTATCTACACCATTGTTTTGTGCCGAGTGGACGGCTGCAAAATTTTTTAGGTTCTACTTCTATATGTTGACAAGTGCCATCTACTTCACCATGCTTGGCATGATGACCAGGTCACTCACACAAAAATTTCTGCTGTTTTAATCTACTTCTTCCTTTGCCTTTGGAATTTGTTTGCAGGTTTTATCATTCCTAGACCGGTATGTCATCTTTTATGCTTTTCTCTTATTGATCACTACTGGGCAACTCCTCTGAGTTGGTCAGCAAAATTTCTTGTTTCAAGTTTCTGGTGCTGGTAAAATGACGGTTAAAGCGTTCATCAAATAATTGTTTGGGTTTGATTATTGACTTTGATACGTGCCTCTCCCTCGTATCAACCAATACCATATCCATGCACTCCATTACGTGGGATATTATTTCTTGGTCTCCTTGTTTTCCTTATTGACTTGCATGTTTTTCTCATTTAGTGCATTAGTGGGTTTAGTACATGGTACCATGTCCTTTCAGTTATTATTTTGTTTGTATGCCTTTAAAAAGGTTTTGAACTTTTTATTTGAAGATATGAATGAAAAATATTTGAAAAGCTTTGGCTTGATCCCTCTTTTATCTTGATGTTTCTTGGAAGCGTTGTAGGTTTTTCTTTGTAAAACCTATCAGACTTCCTTCCATATTTCGTCGTCTTTGTGTGTGGCATCAAGTACCTTAATTTTTCTTTTTCTCTACAATGTATTGGATTGAAAATAAGATCATAATCCTTCACAATGGATATGATGTTTCTTTGCTAAACAACCGAGTGTGTTTATATAGATGTCAGATCCCTAGGAAACAATTTGAATAATGAATGAAAAGTAGTTATGTATATTATTTTATATCATTACCCTATCCTTTAAAATGAGAACAAGTGCAACATTTGACCATAAAAAGTAGAAGAGACAATAGTCTTTTGAGGCCGCAATCTACACGCCCCGCGAGTTAATGGCAGTATCAAAGAAAACATTTACCTTCATAAAAAGTAGATTTGTGTTTTAAAGCCTAAGACTTGAGGAACTTATCAGTGTCACGGACAATAGTCTTTGAAGGCAGAACAATTGCAGCCACTGGATTCTGTTCGAGTCCCCCACCTTCGTCAATAATCAGCCTAAGACCGTCCACATGAAGCTTTCCATGGTGACCACTCACCACTATCGTCGGCGTTTTTCTCAGTTCCTGTTTATTTTTCAAAACTTCAAATCATTAACTTAGCCTCACATTTGCATAATTTCAACTGTGATGCATGCATCAACTGGGATCTCATCACCGCATCATGGATGAAAGTGCATTAACAAGGGGGGTGTGTGTGTGTGTAAGTGATTTAAAGGTAAGGGTTATTATGAAGTCACCTCAGGAATGTCCCAAACGCTCTTTCTCCCGCTAAGAGGCTCCACCTTAGGAATCCTTGTATCCTTGGCTTTCAAAGATTTAATCTGCGCTTCGACATCTTTCCCCTTCTCCAAACCACCATGAACCGCGATCAATTTACAATATTCTAGTCCTTTCTCTGTCTCTATGGCCACATTATCCTACACAAGATTTATACCAGTATAAGCTAGGGGATCATCGATAGGTTTTCAGTAAAAGAAATTGATTTGGATTGAAACGAACAAACCAAAAGAAAAAAAAAGGACTTATTTATGTTTTAATACTTTTTTAACAATTATTTGTTTTTTTTTAACGGCCAACGAATCAATTCCGAGCACTCTCGGACACCCTTTTGGCGAATCAGGTACTCGAGAGTACCCGTGCCACCAATTGCCACCAATTCCCGGGAAAACCCGACCACTCACCCGCCCGAAGGCACGACGGTGAAATAGTCGGTAAAACCGGTCGGGATCAGGACTCGAACCCAAGCCAATGGCCGGGTCATCCCTCATTTCCCCTCCACCAATGTCCTCCAAATGTAGCTAGTGGGAATTGAACCCAAGCCTTCCATACAAAACTTTAGGCCCTCAACCAACTAGGCTACAATGTAAAGTGTTATTGGGTTGGACTAGATAAGAATTGAATGAAGTAAATGGGAAAACTAAAATAACCATTGGGTTTATTACTAAGTTTTGAACCCATTTCAGATTCGTGGAGCCGAAAACCCAACTCATTTCAGTTTTGCGGTTCAATTAATAACCAAAAACGATTGATTACCTACCTCTTCATGGATCCACACCAAATCAGCAAGAAACTTCTTGTGTTCATCAGGAACTGCTTTCATCAAATCTGCATAAGCAACACATGTTCTGCATTGTTAGTTACTTTTGAAAGTGACAACATTATTAAACCTGAACTAAACCCAATCCCACAAGTTTCATTTCATGTATACTAATTTAGATCTCCAAAGAAGCAATAATAACTAGAAAAAAAAAGGAAAAAGATAGGGAGGGAGGGACCAGGAGATCCATGAGGAACCCCGTAAGATTGAAAAGTAGTGGCAGCATCATAAATAGATCCTTTATACTCGGTGCCTTTGGCAGCATTAAAGGTAACAGTAATATTCCCAGCCCACCTCCTCCCTTGCAAATGCATATTCTCATACCCATACCCTTTATACCACCCTTCCCTCTCCTCACTCGCCGCAAACTCCGCCCACGTGGCCCTGAAGTCGGGGGGTGGGGGAAGGGCGCCGACAAAGGCGGCGAAGGCGAAGTCGTGGTTGCCGGCCAGGAACACGTGGGATTGCTTAGGGTATTGGGAAGGGAGGGAGATTAGGAAGTCGATGACCTTGCGCGTGTCGGGCCCACGGTCGCAGTAGTCGCCCAGGAAGAGGATGCGGGCGTCGTTGAAGTCGTTGCCTGGGATTAAGGATTGCAGATTGGACCACAGGCGTTGGAGTTTGCTTATGTGGCCGTGGATGTCGCCTATGCAGATTACTATTCTGGGTTTCCTCGACATGTTGTTGTTGATGAGGCTGGGAAATGGATGGTTGCATCAAGACAACAGGCTTGTTTACATCTTCACCTTTATATTTTCTTTTTCTTTTTCTTTTTCTTTTTTTATCTATTAATCTATACATCTAATAAACAAAAGTCCATGAGGACACTTGGCACTCCCACATTCATCCTCAATTGTGTAGCCAATCATATTGTGCCAAGTGTCTCATTGTGGGATTTAATAAACTTTTTGATTTAAAAAAAAAAAAACAGAAAATATAAATACCCAAATAAAAAACCCGGACATAACCATCTTCATATCATCGCCTCCTCAAACAAACCCTTCCAAACCCTAATCAGAGCGATAAACGGCGATTGACCCAATCATTCATCTCCATTCTACGGTAATCTCTATTTCAATCTTATTTCATTCAATCCATCTTTATCCATCATTTTCACTGTGTTTTTTTTCGTTTTTTTCTAATATCTTTGTCGATTGAATCTTTCTTTTTCCCTGTTTTCATTCTATTTGATTATTTATGTTTCGATTGGTGTGTTTATGTTACGACAAAGAAAACCTTGGTTTGCCCTTAATTATGGTTCTTGATTGTTTGATTAGGTTTGTTGATTTTTTTATAAGGGTTATTGAATGGATTTTGATGTACTCAAACAGTGTTTTCTATTTTGATTTTACACTGATGATGTTCTGAAAAACTTTGGTTTTCAAAAGATTAGATTGTTATTTTTTTTAATCAACTTTGTATGAACATTCTGAATATGACTGGATTATATAAAGTTTTCAATTGTTTGATTAGGTTTCTTGATTGTTTGATTAGGGTTCTTGAATGGATTTTGATGGACTAATACTGTGTTTTCTTTTTGATGTAACTAGATGATGTTAGGTCAAACTTGGGTTTTCAGAAGATTAGATTGTTGTTTTTTTTGAATCAAGTTTGTATCAACATTGTGAATATGACTCGATTATATAAAGTTTTCAATTTGGGATTTTTCAAAAATTAATCTGTTTTAAAAATTTAATAGGTTTTAAGATTTTTCAGATTTTGCATTTATGTATTCATCAAATGATTCAATTTTAGTTATATGATATCATGTTTTAATATGTTTTTACTGATAATACAGTTGCTCTAAAGGTCGTCTCAGAATGGTTTATGGATTTTGGGTTAAATCAGAGGGCAGAGAACGTGTGTGTATGGTAAGCGACCTTTCTTATGCGTTAAAACTCTGTTGGTTGTTAGAATATTTTCATTGATCACTGTACAGTATTCGGATGGATAATGTTTATTAACTGAAAATCCAATAGATTAGTTTATAATCAACTGTTTTTGGTATTGATTTGTAGGCGTTGCCCGGAGATTATAAGGAATGGATTACTAAGTATGGATTCCCTACTGGCATGACCAGAATTCATACGTTGGATCAGAGATCATTCGAAGTTAAAGTGATGAATATCGCTGGGAAGTGGTTTTTTTACAATGGGTGGAAGCACATGATTACAACGCTAAACTACCCAAGTGGTTGTCACTTTGTGTTTGAGTACGAAGAAATGCTCAACTGTTTTAATATGTATACTTTTCATCAGGATGCCATAGCTGCACCGGGCAAGTATTTCTATTGCAAACTTGATGACCCACTCAGTGATCTGAATCGCCTGGTATGTTTTTTAAATGATGTGTATAAACATTACATAACGCCTTAAATACATTAATATGTAGTAATGTTTCAACATTGTTTTTCAACTTTCCAGCATATAAGTGCCTTCGTTCATCATGGTTTGTACAATCGAAACCCTCCTATGGAACCGATTATGGTTAGCTCATTTCCAGGTAATCTCATGTATATAATATATTGTTAGATAATAAGACTTTTTAAAATTTTGATGTTCATAATGATAACAGTATGCTGGAAATTCATCTTCTTTGCAGGGCATGTTTTCCAGATCCAACTTGAATACGATGGTCATGAGATTTTCATTACCCAGGGATGGCCGTACATGAAACAGAGGTTTAACATAACAGCGGATCATCTGATGGTGTTTGAAATTTACAACGAGGTTTGTTTGTCGATTCGAAATTTCAAAATATATCATTAATTTTGTTTGAGATTTATATCATTAATTTGTACACCTTTCATGTGTTTCATTGTAAAATTAACAGAAAACATTGGAGTTGTCCATCTTTGAGAAAAACAAGCTGACCCTGCCTCCGGAGTTGTGGGAGGACGTTGAACAGCCCGAGGATGACCAAATTAATCAGGAGGAAATAGCTGTGGTTTCTGATGATGATGGAGAAGAGTATTCAGATGAAGATGATATGGAAACTGATGATGATGGATCTGGATCGGATGAAGATGTATCCGATATAGAAGATTGGGCCGTTCCAGTTGTTTTTGTTGTTGACAGGCATTTTGTAAGTATTATATGTTAAAGCAATATGTTATAATCATTTTGATGCTAAATAAACCTTTTTATAACAAATTTCATGTATGGTTATTTGTTTTAGCGGATGAAGACACAATGGGCGAAGGCCAATGGCTTGAACAGGCCGCGCTCATTGACAATTAAGGATGCTGAGCAAAATAGCTGGGGTGTCTCTGTAGGTATTGAAGACGGGGGATCGAGTAAGCGTTTTTACATCAAAGGTATGTCTGTGTTTGTTGCTGACAATGATTTGCAGGCTGGTGATCAGGTGCATTTCCGTTGGTTTGAAAAACGAGGTCTGTTCAAGCTCTCTAAAGTAGTTAGGGTTGATGGTCATTAGGACAGGATTCAGTGGGTAGTTTTTTGGATATAAATCACATACTTTTGGTCCTAAGTCGTGGTGGTTTTTGAAACAATACAGTGGTTGTGGGTAACTCTTAACACGATGGTTATGGTCGTTTTTTGGATGATGATTAATGTTAGTGGTCACATACATTGATTTGTTTTTTGTGTTGATATGTGTTTTGAAAAATATATCAGTCTTATGGTTTGTATTTACGACATATGATCTTCTCTGTTTTAATAGTTAGCAATAATTTGGGAAATATGTTTTTTTTAGCAATAGGTAAATATGGTTAATATGATTTATTTGCCATAATGAGAATTAAAATTTAGACAACTATAGATTTTACAAATTGACTTTTTAAAAATTGTTTATTAAAACTTAAATTTGGTAAATTACATTACATTAAGTTTTGTCATTCTCATTATTAACATACTAAAATTTCGTAACTTTGACTTTTTTTTTGAAAAAGTCCCAAGTTTTAATAGTTTCCATTTTTATAGACATATACATGTTTTTTAATACTTTAAAGTCATAATTAATTAATAATTTTTTTATTCTTACAGTTATATTGACTTATTATATATATGTTATATTAATTTTTTTATTCTTACAGTTATATTGAAAAGTTTTTATCTACGGAATCATCGTCTGTGCAACGATCTCTTGGATCGTCTGGTAGTATGAATATTAATGATGAATTCTTGAATAAAACCCCTTTCAGCACTATTCGTGATCTTCCTTTGATAACAGAGGTAAGATTCAATTGATTTATCATATCATTATATACAAGTTTTTTTTAAAATTCATTTTTTAACCGATTGCTGTTTCTTTTGTAGGTGAACAAACAGATCATTGTTCTTGGAACCATTAAGGGTGTCGATGATAAAGATGAGTGGTATTATTTGGGATGTGAGCACTGTAATCACAAGGTGGAGCCGACCTTAAGTTTACCTGATGATAATGAAGAAACAGATGTTACTTCGTTTAAACAGGTGTTAGTTTGCCCCAATAGAGAATGTCCAAAGCACATCGTCTCTGCTGATCCAGTGTATGCTTTATCTTAAATATGTACATCTTAAAGTAAAACAGTATTAAATTTGTTTAATAATATTTTGTAATTTGTAAATGTAGGTTCAGAGTACCTTTAAGGGTTCAGGATTTTACTGGTATTACATCCCTTACTTTATTTGATCGTGAAGCAAAGAAATTGCTGGGAATGTCAGCAATGCAACTTTTAGAAAAATCTAAGCAAGTAAGTTGTTTACACTCAGTCCAAAACAAATTAGTTATTTTGCTTTATATTATTTATGTCATTTGTTATTAAGGTTTCTGGTGAAGAAAAAACAACTCCAACTGAGTTTCATGATCTTGAAGACAAAAAGTTTGCGTTCAAAATTAAAGTGGGTCAATTCAATATTGACAAGCACCTAGACGGATATAGTATACGCAAGTTTACGAATGAGTCATCGATACTTTCTTCACTAGAACAAAAGTTCTCCGATATTCAGGTTTTTTATTCCCATCCTATATTCCTTTATAGGTTGCTTTTATAAAAATTTATTATTGTTTTACTATATAATGTGACACATACAAATCCTTTAATGTTTTTAGGTGGATCAACCTGGATTTGAAAGCTTGGATGGAGTTGAATCGTCTACACAAAATGCAGTCTCTCTTAAGGTTCTTTTCACCTATTAAATCACTCCCGCAATTTAATTTAAATTGCTACTATTATCAAACATTAAACCTTTCATTTACTTTTGTAGGATTCTGTTGGAGATAACAACACTCCAGAATCATCTTGCAGAGTTAGTCTGGTCCATGACGAGCAGGAAGTGAAGCGTAGCCTCGACAAAGTTTACGGTCTAGAAGATGATGCAAGTGAGTCTACTACCAAAGTGCGTAAGGGTGATAAGAAAGTTTGCACCGACAAATCAGTTGAGATCCCCCTGTTGATCCCAAAGCTTGAAAAATAAGAACATTTATCCGTTTTTTTGCTATTTTTTTGGGGATTTTTTCTGAATGTTTGTTTATGGTTTGAAACAATTTGGTTTTTATTATGGTTTGTTTGATGTTTGCTACTATTTTTCATTTGAATTAGTTGTTGGTTTGAACATTTATGTTTTTTTCCTTACCTTTGGCAAATAATTGTTCGTTGTTGAATAAATTTTAATTATTTATACGTTATGTTGAATTATCTATAAGAATCATAACATTATTCATAGGTCCACCTATATATAATTAACATTTTTTTATCATATTTATATTTTTTCAAACAATTTATCAAACATAAAGTTCTAATACATTCCATAACATTATTCAACAAAATATGAGTAATATTTAATTATATTACGTTTTTAAAAACGTTTTTTTAAGTTAGTTTAATATAAAATTCTAAGTATTATAACTAAAGAGATGCAAGGTGAACAATCATAATAATGGAATTCAAAATGTGCCGCCAACTACAATATTTAATCGTTACTCCGTTGAAACTTCCAACCATTATATTCATCAAAGCTCATCTTTCCAAAGTACATTGAATGTTTCTACACCCGGTAAATCAACGAATAACACTTTCTACTTTTAAGTCTTTCTATACAGTCTTAACTACCATTCCACATTTATAATTTAAGTCAATTTTATTTGTTCGTCTTTTTTTATAGGACAATTGCAACAAAATCATTTGTTTAATTTATCAAATGTTATTTTTATTTATTTAAACTACATGTTTCACTGTATACGAATATCCTATTTTCTTATTGATTTCATTATAAAAACTAATACTATTTCATACGTTGTTTCTACGATTGAAGTCAATAAAAATATTGCAACGGAGTGTCCAAAATCCAGAAAACTACAAATGGATTCTAAGAGACTCAATGCTAATCAATGTCAAAATTCAAACTCATCAACATCCAGAAGTACTTTAGTTTCAATCGATATGCCATCCTTTAGATCAACCTTCAACAACCCATTTAACGCATCCTTCTCTGGTAATAAATTTGTATGCCATTTAAATATTCGATAGCTTTACTTTTTAAATTGATGACAAATTTTTTACTCTAACACTTTCTCTTTGTTATTTCATTATGTATTATCAGGTTCCACACAAAGAACTCCTTTGTCCAATATTACAAACGGTATCATAATACTATGTTATACACGTTTTATTTTTACATTAGTCCTTTATTTTAACATTAAACGTTTATTGAATATACCACCTGATATTATTTTTATCCATAGTTTCCGTGCCTGAAGTCCAAAGACAAAAATCTGCAGAGTTACGAAACGTTAGAAAAGCACAACTAGATTCAAAAAGACGTAAAGTTGGTTCTGTTAGTAGACCTCGAAAACAACCCACTGTTGCACATGAGTGTTCAAATGATGACACGCTAAGAACTCCTACTTATCCAACCCCATCTGGTACAATTTTCTTTGTGTCGATTAATGTAATGAATTTCTGAATCTTATTAATACTAACTTTTAAATGTTATTATTAATTACAGGTGGACTTACTGATGTTAATACGGTCTCACTTGCATCATCTTCTGCTCAAAGAGAACCGATTAATACATCAAGGAATAATCGACGTTGCATCTCACCTGTCCGAATGGTTAGTTTGTCTGACGAAGAAAATGTGGAACCTCAAACAATTGAAGGCTTGCAATTTAAGGGTGTCTCTAAAGGTAAATATTAAATTTACAAAACATTTAAAAGCCTTTTTTTTCTTTTATAAGTTAATTTTATTTTATTTATTCTGTTTGCAAGATTATCTGGATCATGGTGATCAAACGGTTGTATGTCAAATGTGTAATGCAAAGTTGTGGAGGTTAGAAGCTATTAGAAGCGTAAATGTTTGTGGAAAAACAACCTATTTGCTATGTTGTGGTTATGGAAAGGTACAACTTCCAGATTTCAAAGAGAGCAATTCAGATTATCAGAACCTTTTCAAGAACATAGAATTAAAGAGCAAATATTTCTTAAAGCACATTCGCCGCTTCAATTCTATGTTTTGTTTTACTTCAATGGGAGGGAAGGTTGATTCAAATATCAATAGTGGAAAGGCTCCCTTCATATACAGAATAAGTGGTGAGAATTATCACACGATGGGTGGTCTTCTTCCTTATGATGGTTCGAAACCGAAGTTTTCGCAGTTATATATATATGACACTGAAAATGAAGTTTCAAACCGAAAAAACATTTATAGGTAATATTCTACAAATTTTATTCTACTTTTTTTTAGCCCTGTATATAAATTTTAATGTATTAAATTTTTTTTTTTCATTCTTTTCAGTAAGGAAAAGGAAAAGTGTAAGGATATTTCTGACCTCCTTGACATTGAAATCATTCAGTACCTGAAGTCGATGTTAGACTCAAATAATGCGCTTGTGAAAAGTTATAGGAGTGTACGGGATCGATTTCATGAAAATCCAGAAGTTACCCTTAAGTTGCGTCTTATTGGTAGGAGAACTAAAGATGGCCGAACATACAACCTACCAACTTCGTCAGAAATCGCTGCTCTTATTTTTTCAGACAATGATGAGCAGCTTGACAATAGAGATATTGTCGTCGAATCAAGATCAGAGGGACTTCAGCGTATATCTGAACTTCATCCGTCGTATCTAGCCTTGCAGTATCCATTGCTTATTCCCTTTGGAGAAGGACAGCGCATTCTAGGTTTCGTATACCTTTGAATGTTACTGAACAATCATTGTGCGGTATAAAGCCCAATAGTGATATTGCTGATTTATTGAAGCAAACTAAGTTAATTATTTGGGATGAAGCTCCAATGATTCACAAGCATGCTTTTGAGGCACTTGATCGTACAATGAAAGACGTCCTGCAGTCAAATTCTTCACCTAATTCTGATTTGCCTTTTGGTGGTAAGGTTATGGTTTTTGGTGGTGATTTTAGACAGATCCTTCCGGTTGTTCCAAACGGTAGTAGAAGAGATATTTTAAATGCATCAATAACTTCTTCTCCTATTTGGAATAGTTGCAAAGTCCTCACTTTAACAAAAAACATGAGGTTAACTTTAGGTAACAACACGTCTGAATCCGATGAAACAAAAGCATTTGCAAACTGGCTTCTTGAATTAGGTGAGGGTAAAGTTGGTGAGTCAATTCATGATGATGAGTTTGATGTGGAAATTCCAGATGATCTTCTTATTAAGGGTACATCAGATCCGATTTCTAGATTAATTGACTTCGTCTACCCTTCACTTATCCAACTTTACAAAGATAAGGATTACTTTGGAGAACGAGCAATACTTGCACCTACAAATGAAGTCGTACATGATATAAATGAAAGGCTTCTTGCATTGTTTCCTGGAGATGAAGTCGAGTATCTGAGCTCTGATAGTATATGTCAGATTGAGAATGGTAATAACCGTTCACAGGAAGACTTATACTCTCCTGATGTCCTTAATGGTTTAAAAATTTCTGGGTTACCTAACCATCGTTTAGCACTTAAAGTCGGTGTACCCGTCATGTTGTTGCGAAACATAGATCAACAAAATGGTTTGTGCAATGGAACGAGGTTACGAATCACCAGACTTGCAAAGCGTGTTATTGAAGCCGAGATCATATCAGGTGGAAACATTGGTACCAAAACTCTTATTCCAAGAATAAATTTGATACCATCTGATATCAAGATTCCAGTAAAGTTCCAAAGGCGTCAATTCCCAATAAGCGTATGTTTTGCAATGACCATCAATAAAAGCCAAGGACAGTCTTTATCAAAGGTTGGATTGTATTTAAGAAACCCTGTATTCTCACACGGCCAGCTTTATGTCGCATTATCAAGAGTTAAAAGCAGGGCAGGCGTGAAGTTACTTATACTGGATGCTGATGGGAAAGTGATGACTAAAACAAAAAATGTTGTTTATAAGGAAATTTTTAGCGATATTTGAATAACTGTGTATTCGTTGCTTTTAAATTTTAATAAAATGTTTCTACTTTACTTTTTCTTATACGTTATACTACTCCAAATAATCGTACGTTGGTAAACTGCGTGTAACGCGGGCAATTATCTAGTATATATAAAAAAAAATTGATATATGTTGACGTGGCGTGCAATGGAGGTCTCAACCTCCCCTTAAGAGTGTCACGTGGCTTAATAATTGAGAGTTTTTGATGTTCTTGAGTATTTTCGTTTTTTAACTAAAAAAAAAGGAAGATTATAAAACCCAAAAATTATATGCGCCTCCTCATTATCGCACCGTCTCTCTCTCTCTCACACCTATTGGAGACGCTGCTAATCTTCCTGTAAACTTATTAGTCTCTCTATTTTTACTTTTTGTATTTGTTTCTGTAATGTTAATATATTACGAATTGTAAAACCATATTTGTAATTTGGGGTTTTAGGTTATTTACGTTTATGGCCGAATAGTTTATTTGTTTATGAATTATTGATGTTATTAGTTTGCAAATTGATAAATGTTGTATGATGATTAAGATCCTGCAAAAAGTTTGTGTCTTGATTCTGTAACTAGGTTGGAACCCGGTGTATAGGGTTGAAGAAACCAAACGTTAATAGCTAACGGTTTATTTTTTGAAAATCTAGATGCAGGCAGTAGGAGGAATGCTCTAGCTGGAAAGGAAAACGAGATCAATCATGGTTCAGTTGATGGTGTAATTCTGCCTGCACCTTAGGATAAGAAGAATAAAGAGACAACCGTGGTTCCAAGATGTTGCATTCACTTGATTCCCTTTTTATTTGTTTACAATGTAACTGTTCCTGCATACTTCAATGACTCAACGCGTCAAGCCACCAAGGACGCCGGTGTTATTTTAGGGCTTAATGTGATGAGAATCATCAACGATCTGACGGTAGCTGCAATCGCTTACGGTTGGATAAGAAGGCGTCTAGCGTTGGCGAGAAGAATGTGTTGATATTTGACTTGGGAGGTGGTACTTTTCAGACAGGTACAAAGCCGAGGGTTTCAGCTCTGATTTAATCCGCAGCGCACTTAAAGAATGTGTCCTTGTTAACTATTGAAAAAGGGATTTTTGAAGTTAAGGCGACCGCGGGTGACACGCATTTGGGTGGTGACGATTTTGATAACAGGATGGTTACATGCGCTTTTAGAGTATGTTCCGAATTATAAACTCTCTTTGTTACATAAATGATAATGTTATCTAAGGTTCATGTTACATGATAATAATTTTTATTTTGATGTCTTATTGACTGTTGTTTATCATGGGATATTTTAGTACTTATTCTTTTTAATGCAGGTTACACCTCACTTTGGTGATCATTACAACAGTATGCTGCTGGTTAATGTAAGTTTGCCACCTTCATTGTTAGTTACAGTTTATTTATGTTGATTAAAAACTATGTACAGTATTTCGAAAGTTAGTTAATCAAGTATGTGTTATATACTTATATTGGATCATCTTCATCATACTATGATTTAATCCGCAGCACAAAGTTTCAGACAAGTACAAAAGCCGAGGGTTTCAGCTCTGATTTAATCCGCAGCGCACTTAAAGTTCAAGTTATCCATCATGGCCGCGTAACCTGCATCCTCATCGTCAAACCCTACGTATGCGTCTATATCTATACTATACTATAATACATATAGGAAGGGCACCTTAGTCATTTTACTCAATTTTCAACATGTACAAAGTATTAAAGCATATTGTACAACCATTTAAAGCATAAATGTTGAAAATTGTATTAGTGGGTTTTTCAAACACCCCTGAAATCTATTAAAGCGGGAAAAAGCTAAAAAGATCACTTTCAAATTTTGAATCCCAAAAGTCTGTATAGAGAGAGAAGGGATGGAGATCTGTAAATGGTGATAAAGAGAGAGAGAGAGAGAGAGAGAGAGAGAATGGAGAGGATAAATCAGCTATTGCCTCTGGCCAGCCACCTCACTCCAACTATAGCAATGATATAGCAATGATGAACTAAGGTTCTGATGACCAGGTCTACTTGAAATCCAGATGAAATGACAGCCGTTTTGGGCTGCTAAGGTATAACACCCGAAAATATTAAAATACAAAAAGAGGTATGATGCATAGTTAAGTTAGTTTGCTATAATTTCAAAGAACTAGGTGATGATTTATCAGAATACATACATATATATATTGATTAAAATTAAAATATTAAAATAGGATGTAAATTTGTGTTAAATATGTAAACGTGATCATCCTTGATTTTCAAAATAAATAATAGATATAGCATCTAAACCGAGTGATATTTGTTTTGTTTTTTTCCCACCGAAGTGATTGTTCCGACTCCATCGTAAGCGCAAATATCAAAACTAACAAAGCCAAGATTTCGATCATAAAATCGGGATCATATCGCCAAACCTCATCTCCTTGTTTTCCTATAAATAACGACTCTATATTCCTTTTTAAACCCATCAAGCTCTGTCAAAAATCACATTGTGATAACCTCTGTTACACTTAAACCGCAACCTTTCGTTTCACCGAAGACCAGCCGTTGCAACTCCGGTTCGCCGTAGGTCATCCGTCGATTCACGATCCGCCATCGAACCCCTGCGATTTGTTGTTGCATCGGACTTCTTAGTTTCGCCGCCACCAAATTTCTCGTTTGTCCCATCTAATTGAGGTAACGGGCTTGGATTTTATTCTTGTTGTTTCTTTAAATTTTTGGGAAAGGTGACCGGCAAGAACAAGCGTCGTTGGGTTGGGTTGGATTTCCGGCGAGTTATGAAGTCCAGTAGGTGTGATGTCCTATGCGTACATGTGATGTGTGTATATAAATAAATTAGATGTGTGTGTCTTTATTATGTATGAATGTGTTTGTATGGTTTCTTTGGTGAAGGTGTGTGTAGTAAGTTCATGTACCTATGTGCTTAATGTGTGTGGGTTATGATTTAAACAAAACTAGAACAAAACGTTATTTAAGAGAAACAATAGAGATTTTCTTTAGTGTTATGTTCTATTCATATCTTATTAAAATTTTTAATCATATTTATAATTAGAATATTTAGATTTTGTATACTCACTTTGGTGACATTGTTCAAACCAAATATTTCATATGTTTCAAGTTTTAAATGAAGCGGCTCGATTAAGTTTAAACTAATAAATAAAACCTTGGTTTTCGTTAGTTAATTTTGGTTTACTCGCCGGGAAAAATTTACAAATGAGTTACTAATGTGGTTAATTTATAATTATACTAATTGGGAAATTACGGGACTTAGGTTCACGTAATTGTTGAAGAAGAATTGTTTTTGCTTTTACGGTGCGCAACTAAGGTACGGATTCTGTTTTCTTTTAATCATAGAATAACTTTCGTTTCCTTCCATGTGTACGGGTTCGTTAGTCATATCATCATAGTATAAAATTCATATCCGTTACTTTGTAGTACGGACATTACGTCTATGTTTAGAGTCTGTTTGTCATTATTTTATACGTATCATCGGTTCGTATTTGGTTCATTATTTGGATCGGTGTGTATTTGTCAGTTTGTTGTTAGTGTGTCATAGCATGCCATGCCTCTGACTTGTACTCATGGCTGCATGTTCCAGTTAGTGTCATTTTTAGTTTGCCTGTAATTATTTACATGGCCTTTGCTTTTGTACTCTGTCACCCGAGCAGTTTGTTTTGACTTGTCGTTGGGGCGTCAGCGACATGAACACTTTCCGTGACAGTGCGTAATTAAAATCACGGCGTCTCTAGCATGGTCCCTTAGAGGCGTATGGATATATCCTAGATCTGTTTCTGATTTCTGACTTTTGATATATGATTATGTTTTGTGGAGATTGGAATAATGGGTGTACGCCACGCTCACCGTCTCATAGGTGCATGGACTAGCTAGCTATGTACCAGTTTGTAAGTTTGTTTAGGCTCTTGGGTGCTTCCGTTGACGTGACTTACTTTATTTGTATGTATAGTCACATAGTTTGATATCTATATTATATGCTTCGGTATGTGTTTGATTATGTTCCGGTCAAGTATCAGGTTTTGCCACGGATTATGTTCATCAACAGGGTCGTTACAAAAGGCTTGATTTCGAGTTTGAAATAGAGTTCGTTTGGTTTTCGTATCGCCTTTCATATGTTCGTTCGGTATTATTTTATGTGTCATTGTCAATTCACTTCGGTCTCAATTTATGTCTTGCTTTTCCGCTGCATTGAATTTACTTGTACTATTGATTCCTCCGTTACTGGGCAATTTTTGGCTCAGCCGTATTTTCTTTTGTTGTGTTGTCTTATTTGTTTCGCAGGTAATATGGGATTTTGGGGAATCAGTGAAGAGCGTTAAAAGAAGTTGAAGTTTCAATTTCTTTATTAATATCCGTATTGTTATAAAAAAAAATGTAATTAGGATTGCTTTGTTTAAACTTTTGGAATAGTTTTTGAATTTGATATCTGTAATAGTGACACGTCAGCCCTAGCCGGGTTGGGGTGTGACATAAGGTTCTATCACGAACCCAGGAGGCTAAACGACTCAAGAAGCCAAAGAGGTAACGGTGGTAAGATTACTAATTACAGTAGCGTGATATCTTTTTCCTATCGCCTCTTTTAAATATTTTCTTTTGCTTTCCGTTTTCAGGTTGTTTAATCATCCGAGGCTGTTTTATTTGTCTTTTTTTTGTCACTTGAAACTTTAATTCATTTATGGAGGAAGTAAGTGGCCTTTTTTCGTTCTGATTAGTTGTAATTATTGCTTAGATTGAGTTAATTTGACTTCTGAATCTCTAAAATGTTATGTGCAATTTGAATCCAGATCTTGGTGTTGTTTGGAACACAACAAAAATTGATTTTGTGGTTCCAATAACTGATAATCTTGTGTGTGAAAGAAGAAGTTAGGTGACGGTTGTATGCTCTTATTTCTTTGTTGCATGTTAAATTGATATTTTGACCTGAGAGCACCAATAAGAAATATTGCAACTAATTCTTTTTTTTTCAGTGCATGAAATTTGTTGGATGACAAGAATCAAGAAACATAGTCGAGGCTGTGAAGTAGCTTTTGAAGAATTTGACAAGGTTATATCTTACTATGTTAGTCTTTTTGTTTCTTAAAGCCGAATGTCACCATATTTGTGACTAAAAATGTTATCTGGTGTCCAACAAGTTTTTTTATTTCATAAGCAAACAAAGGTGGATGAGGTGAACCAAAAAAGACTAAAATTTTAATAGAGAAAATGACAAAAAAATAAAAATGCTCTCCTTGGTGAAAGAAAGTAGAGGGTCTCTTGGTTTAAAAAAGCACGAGTAGGTGTGAGGCGCAGTAAGGCTTGTCTAGCGCCTAATGTAGCTGCGCCTAGGCAGATTCCATGAAGCGCAAAAAAGGCCCGTCGCTTTTTGTGCCTCGATTTTAGACCCGTCGCTTTTTTGCGCCTATCGCTTTTTTGCGCCTATCGCTTTTTGAAACCAAGGAAGGTCTATGAAACGGAAATAGAAGGCTCTTATATTGTATTGGGTTAAGAGACAAGGTGAACAAGTAATCTTATGATACTCTTACAAAAACAATATTGTTGCATGTTAGTAAACTGATTATTAAACAATCACGAAACCAGAAGAAGAATTTTTTTATCCAACTTTACAAGCTAATTGTTATGTTTTCAGCCATTTTGCTAATACATATGTACCTGGCCTGCTTTAATAGGTATGCGAATGCTCTATTTTTTATATGTTTCTGTAACCCGAACCATGTAAACCATTAGTATATGTATAGTTTGAGTTGCTGTACGACAGGCATGTTAAACTCATTTATATTTTAGTTTGGTTCTTATTGGTAAAGGATGCAAACATTGGTGGGTGGGAGGTCAAAATAGGTGATTTGGCCCAACACACCTTTTGCCAAAAATCTTTGAACATTTTTTTGTAAATAATGAGTGTCAATTACAAAAACACATTGTTTCTGTTATATAAAACCCATGTTTCGCTTCAAGTATAGTAGGTTTTTTTTATCCTTCGGTTACTTTTGACCCGTTTACTCTGTTTTTCTACTAGATTAATTTTTCTAGACCATGAGTTATAAATCCTAATACTCTGATAATAGGAGGATAACTTTTTTTTTTTGTAAATAATGAGTGTGAATTAGAAAAACTCATTGTTTCTATTATATAAAATAACTATTTTTTGTAAATAATGAGTGTGAATTAGAAAAACTCATTGTTTCTATTATATAAAATCTATGTTTCGCTTCAAGTTTAGGAGGTTTTTTATCCTCTGGTTACTTTTGACCCGTTTAGTCTATTTTTCAACTAGATTAAGTTTTCTAGAGTGACCATGAGTTACAAATCCTAATACTCTGATAATATAAGAGTATATAACTTTAAAAGTTCTAATTATAAATAAAAGACTAAATTACTTATCAGTTATAAATTTATCTATCTTTTTTTTAAGTTTATAATTTTTAATAATATCAATCCCTTTTCATGCTTGCACTATGTTGTTTTTATTACCCTCCTTTGAATAAGTTGCAGGCTTAGATCTTGTAGATGAAAATGCCAAACTAGATGGAGCCCCTAATAAAATAATTGTTGTGCTTGCCTTGGGTGTTTAGTTTGAATATAATGTTAGCTTCACTCTTTTGTTTTAAATAGTGATTGTGGTTTTTGATGCTTAGCTATAACCTTGTTGATTATTGATTACTATTGTGCCCGTGTTCTGATTTTTTGTTGATTTATTTCTTCTTCTTGACCTTTAGTTTAGATTGTGGATACATAAATATGGCTTAATTTGTGTAATTTGAACATGTAGGATGCGATCCTTATAAACTGCATCAGAGGACCCATGGCTGATGAATAGGCTCTTGCGGAGCATTTAAAGCATAACCTGATGTTTCGAGTAGGCTTGAATCTACACATTATCTTACGACATAACGACCTCGAGGCTGGTTGAAGCAATCAACAATCAAAATGTGGAAAGAAGAAAATACCACTCCTGAAACTCACCCTTTCAACTTTAAGCCTTCTAAAGACATTAGGAGGTTTTAAGTTTGTCCGTATATGATGAAAAATGGCTATATATCAGTAATTGAGTTATATGATTCATTTGGTTCTAAGTTTGTCGGTATATGATGCAAAATTGACAGGCTAGGCACAGTGTATATATGTGCACAAAGAGGAATTTGGTGGCCAAAACTAAACCTCAATGTTGGCAGAAAAATGGCCTAGATGGATAGTTTATGTTGTATTTACATTTGAAGATAAGGTATTTGATACGCTTGTTGAAGTTTAGTTTTTTTATCCATATAAAATATATTTTCTTTGTTGGGTGTGAAGTCCTTAGGCTAGTTATGCTATTGGGCTTGTTTTATTGGATGTTTAGAAAGCCCATTTAGGTTTTCTTGTTCACCAAGCCTAAACCCTAGATTAGTCTCTATATATATCATGTCTATGTAATTGTAATACTTGTCACAGTTTAATAATAAATCCCTAGTTGCAGCCCGTGGACGTAGGTTCCCCACTGGAACCGAACCACGTAAAATTCTCGTGTTCGTGTGTCGTGCTTTATATTTTCTCGTTTGTTATTGCGTGTTCGTTGTGAATCGGTTATTCCGCTGCGCCACTTAATCCTAACAAGTGGTATCAGAGCTTAGGCTCGTTGGATTCACATACGTTTCGCAGACTTCTGGCTCTATAAAAAGAATCGGCTATAGAGGTTGTAAAAGGTGGGCACGATTGCTTTTCAGAAAGATTTACATCTTTGTTAGAATTAATTCAAGTGAGGTGAGGTTTTTTTTGTCTTTTGTCGTGATCTGCAACAAAGGAAAAACAAACTTCTTTTCTTTATTAACATAAAGGTTGAATTAATTCTATAGCAAGTGTCAACTATTTGTTTTATTGGCTATAACGATTAGTTTTGCTTTGAGAACCTTCTGCCGCCGTCGTAGTACTAGGTTAAACCGATTGAATCGACCCCGCTAATTGTGACGTGCTGGGAACGTGCCGTTTACAACCGTTTAGCCACGATCAGGAGAGACAGGTTCACTCGTTCTTGTTTTCTGATTAAGGTTTGTTTGGGTTGTTGTTCGGGTTTTGGGTGTTCAAGTTTTCGGGTTATTGGTCGGGTTGTTTGGGATTGGTTTGTTTGTCAGTTTTTGACCGGTTATTATCAACTTGGAACCGGGTTACTTTGATCTTATTTTTCGTTTGTCATTATGGCTGAAGATGGAAAATTGGTGATTGAAAAGTTTGACGGTTTGGATTTTAGTTGGTGGAAAATGCAGATAGATGCATTGTTGGGTCAAAAAGACTTGGATATGGTACTGGAAGAAAAACCGGAGAAAATGGATGAAGCTGAAGAAGCTTTGTGGAATGCCAAGGACAAGAAAGCTAGAGGTGTTATTACATTGTCGTTGACGAGGAGCGTTGCATTTAACATCATGTCTGAAACCACGGCTCGTGGTATGATGTTGGCTCTGTCGAATATGTATGAAAAACCGTCTACAACTAATAAAGTGTTCTTGATGAGAGAGTTGTTCACGATGAGAATGAAAGAGGGAAGCTCAGTGACCGAGCACATAAATAATTTGAATTCTCTTCTGTCCAGGTTATCGTCTGTGGGAATGAGATTCGATGATGAGACCAAAGTTGTGATTTTGCTATCTTCACTGCCTGATAGTTGGTCCGGGACAGTGACTGCTGTCACTAACTCAGTTGGGCCTGAAGGGTTAACATTTGAAAGGATCCGGGATTTGGTATTGGGTGAGGATGTTCGCCGCAGGAATACTAAAGGGTCGCCTTCTGAGATGTTGCATGTTGGCAGGGGAAGGGGTAATAGTAGAAACACTGGGAGCAGCAAGGGTCGGGGCAGGAGCTCGTCTAGGGCTCGTCCGAGTGTGCGTTGTTGGGACTGCAACGAAAAGGGGCATTATAGGAATGAATGTCCGAACAAGAATTCTGATGGAGGATCGAAGAATTCTGGTAGATTGAACACTGCTGCGGTAAGCGATTCTAAGGATGACGCTTTGATACTGTGTGTTGAAAGTAGTGTGGAATCTTTGGTCATGGATTCCGGTGCATCATTCCATGCTACCCATAGCAATGATGGCATGCGGAATGTTAAAAAGGGAGATTTTGGCAAGGTTAGGCTAGGAAACGGTGAATTTCTTGATGTGACTAGCATGGGAGATTTGGATCTGGTTACTACTTGGGGCACTACTTGGACTTTGTATGACGTCAGGATTATTCCGAGGCTTGAAACGAAGTTGATCTCCGTTGGGCAGTTGGATGAACAAGGTTTGGACGTTAAGTTTGGTGGTGGAAAGTGGAAGGTCATTAAAGGTAATCTCGTTGTTGCTAGCGGTTTCAAGAAAGGGTTGTTATATATGGTGCCTGTTTCGTCTGGGGAAGTGACCGCCCCTGTTAAGACGAACGCCAAAGTCGGGCTCGCCGATCCGACAGTTAAACGAGTCCAGTTTGCAGAAAAGGACTCTGGGACTTCAGGTAATCCGCTTGAGCGTATTCGGAGGTCTGAACATGTATGGGATTTTTGTAGCAGTGGGAGCACGGGGAGTGTTCCGACACCGTCTGGAAATCGACGTTGGGTTCAGAAGACCAGGTTTCCGAATGAAATCTCTCCTGAGAAGTTTCTGCTAGTGGGGAGTGTTCCTCTGAGAATCCCTGTATCTGATGGTTTGTGTGTAACATTTCGCGTAAATAAATGTACGGATAAAAACGACAAGTTTTATTATATATTTTGTGACATTTTAAACCATAATACCATGATAATTATTCACTATATATATATATATATATGTAATAATAATAATAATAATAATAAAGATAATTCTAAAATCAGTTTGTTGTCTAAACCAAGCCACAACCGAGCCCAACAAACCAGACATGGCCCAGCCCAGTCCAAATGCTAGGCCCAATCTCTGTTTTAAAAAAAAATATATGGCTTCTGCCGGGACTCGAACCCGGGCAGACAGCCATACCATGCCCACATTCAACCTACTGCTCCAACCCTTATACTTGATACCAAATAGACGCGAAATAATTATAATACTTACTTGATTCTTCACAGTTGACTTGGGAAGTCAACTGTGGAATCAATCAACCTTAATCATCTCAAAATCCACGCGTGATTGATTCAAGATAGGAAGGTTATGTGATTTCCGGCCTAATCCCTATCAATTACGTGTGTATTAACAACCAGGTTGACCAAATTGCTCGTTCATACGCGTAGACCATTCAAATCAAGTCAAACCTACCAATTATACGATCTGGACATTAGCATTATAAATTGGGCATCACATCACATTCTCACATCGCCGAATAACCTTTCCCAACCCTCAATTCCTCCTAAAAATCCCCTGTTCTTCATAAACGATCGCGAATTAGTTTTCAAGCTTGACCGAGCAATTCTGTATCTAAACGTGTTTGTAAGTATGATTATTGTGGTGGGTTTTGTTAATCGGAACCTACACAACATTAACCCCATGATCAATTGGGTTAATGTTGTGTAATTCTATTGATTGTGAATTCTAGGGCTCGAAGTTAATTTTTTTGGGGAAGAAACATCTGCGTGATTGTGTATTTAATTTAAACTAACAACAACCAAACACAACCACTGGCTTGGACCAGATGGTTGTGTCTGGTGCCTTGTACACATGCCACCCGGGTTCGAGTCCCGGCATGGCGTCCCTTTTTGTCTTTTTTTTTTCATTTAACCTTTAAAACAAACCAAATACTTATATATAATACATTTAATTTTATAAATTCATTTTTTATTATCAAAATCCTTTTATAAATTCTAAAAAAATTATTTTTAACAAATCTGATATAAATGTTCCACCTACAATTTTTAGTTTTCCGAAATTCATTTATTTAATATTTATAATAATTAAATCAATTTTATGCTATTATATTTATAAAAATCCATTAAAATATCAAAACAATTTTATAAATTTCCACAAATTTTATTCTAAGTTTTTATAACATTAAACTTTTCAGAAATGATTTTTATT
This sequence comes from Ambrosia trifida, assembly GCA_028751855.1. Taxonomy (NCBI): domain Eukaryota; kingdom Viridiplantae; phylum Streptophyta; class Magnoliopsida; order Asterales; family Asteraceae; genus Ambrosia; species Ambrosia trifida. Next base: position 69,213,816 of record CM054127.1, read on the forward strand.
TCTGAAAAATCATTTATTTAATATTTTTAATCAATTTTTGTTAGTTTTAATCATAATTAAATCATAATAAATCCAATTTTTAGTATTTTTGCACCAAAATTTTATACAAATTATTTCTGAATATTTAGAACAGAAAAAAATAAATTTTAAACTCATAATTATTAAATTTTAATATTTTTAAATATTAAAGTTAAATTTTGTCAATTTATAATAAATAGATTTAATAATCTATTTTAAAGAAAATAATTTTATAAAAATTATTTTTATACTTTAAACACATTCTTGTGACCATCTTAGATTTAAATCTCATAAAAAGATTTTTGGTTATTTATTTATTAATATTCTCTCATTTATCAAACAATTTTCATATTAATTAAACAGGCATTTATCCCCAATTCGAAGCCCTAGAAACTTATACATTTGTAGACTTGATAGACTTAGACATATTTATTACCTTATTATAGGGTGATACTTGACATATTTGGGCAACACACTATTCTATTTATCAACAAATACAACATTTTGCTAAGGTGAGTTTTACATAGCCCCTTTTCTATTTATCACCATTTTTGGGGTGAAACATGTTACAACATCATTTTATGCAATTCAATCATCAATGTGTCTATGTGTTTTCTATGTTGCATTATGTCTTGAGCATGATTAGAGTAAGCACCATTCTAGCATAATCATTAACTCCGTACAAGCCGGCGGTATACATTGATAGATCTATTGGACTGACAATCCCACCCGGATACGTGCCTCCTACAAAGGTAGCGTGGGTGTTTGTTATCGTATAACATATTCAAGTGAACCATGAGCGTATGGGATGTATCATATTATAACAGTCATCAGGGTTGGTTATGCACTCGATTTATTTCTAGTATGTTCTCACATATGGACTAGATTGACATGACACATGAATTGCACAACATTTTTATTCAATTATCAAAAACCTATGTAATTCTCACCAACTTTTGTTGACCCAAAATATTTTCAAATTAACATGTTTCAGGTTCTATTTGCTTGAAGATTTGAATTGATGCTTGAAGATATGTGTATAGTTTTATTCAATTTGATGTACAAATTCTAGAACAATTGTATGTAATTCATTTAAATTATTTAATGGAATTTATTATTCACCATGAGCTACTGAACAATCATCAATACGTGACATCCCGATGTTTCCGCCATCGGTTGGGGTGTTACATTGTGTCTATGGGAATCAGTTGGGATTGAGGATGTGAAGACGGGGTCTTTTGAGACTGGGTTGTAGCCATCTGGGGCTTCAACGGGCCTTTCTGTTTACTGATGATGATTGGCCGGCTGTAACTAGGTTGATTGGGGATACATGGTTTGAAGTTTGGTTTGTTCTTGGGAGCTGGACCTGGAAGACTTCTGTTCCTATGTGTGTTTGAACTTTACAGGTTACTGAAGACATGGATTGCTTTGTGCTTGTTGGCGGACTTGGTGTTTATCGCAAGGCCTTCAAGTGGGAGATTGTTGGGTGTGAAGTCCTTGGGCTAGTTATGCTATTGGGCTTGTTTTATTGGATGTGTAGAAAGCCCATTTAGGTTTTCTTGTTCACCAAGCCTAAACCCTAGATTAGTCTCTATATATATCCTGTCTATGTAATTGTAATACTTGTCACAGTTTAATAATAAATCCCTAGTTGCAGCCCGTGGACGTAGGTTCCCCACTGGAACCGAACCACGTAAAATTCTCGTGTTCGTGTGTCGTGCTTTATATTTTCTCGTATGTTATTGCGTGTTCGTTGTCAATCGGTTATTCCGCTGCGCCACTTAATCCTAACATTCTTGTGATAATTCAAACATTTTTTTAATTACTTTTAACACTAAGATGTGATTCTTTTAACAAAAGTGTTAATTAAATTTTGATATATTTTAATAGCAGAAGTCATCTAGATACTTATAACAATGAGAATCTTGATTATTTTTTTTACACTGAAATACCATGTAACCTAGAATTTGATGATTAGAGCATTTTCATGGGACGGTGGGTGCATTCCATGTGAAAGTAGGCGACGCAACCAAGTCAAAGATATCAACTCCACCTTGGGACGGTGGGTGCATTTTCATGAGACGGTGGGTGCATTCCACCTAAAACCATAAAACTAAACACATAGATCTAGAAGTAGTAGTTGGCACAAACACCTGATTTAAAATTCAAAACCCTTGACCTCTGTTTACTTTGCCATCCGCTCAAATTCCCCTAAATTCACATTTGTACCAAGTTGTCCCCCCTAAAGTTGTAGATTCAATTGTTTCCTAGATTCTGATCATTGTTTTTTCTTCGAATTCATCTTTTGGTTTCTATAACGATTGTTGGTACCGTAATGAACTGAACCGATACTGACCGAGTATCACATTGTAAATTGTCGTTGCCGCTGCATCGCACGGGTTTCCTACTAGTGTGTGTATATATATATATATATATAGGGGCGGTTATTCTACAAAGTAAAAGAAACGTGCGAAGGATGCGGAGGAACTTTCTACATGATAATTACGTAATGATAATTACGTAATGTTTTTTATGTTCATGAAAGCATTACGTAATTATCATTACGTAATTATCATTACGTAATTATCATGCACTTTGTACATGATAATTACGTAATGATAATTACATAATGTTTTTGTATGTTCATGAAAGCATTACGTAATTATCATTACGTAATTATCATGTACAAAGTGATCCTTCACATCCTTCACACGTTTGTATTACTTTGTATTTGATCCTGCCCCTATATATATATATATATATATATATCTTTGTTTAGCCCTAATTTCAGTTATTCGTTAACACATTGTTATTTGTTATGCAATTCCCATAGATTGACTTCGTATAAACATTAGAAATTGAAATTAAGAGAGAGAGAGAGAGAGATGTCAATGATGTATTATTATTTTAGTGTTTTTGGAAGGGATTATTAATGTGTCTATATGCTATGGCGATGGATTGTGCAGAACGCTTATAACACATTTCATGGGGGTGGTTGGATCGATAGCGGAGATAGTGGCCATAGCGTGTGCTAGAACTGTGGTTAACAAAGATAGAAGACTTTTTTCTTGGTGAATTAAGTGTTTCTTATCTAGCTGCTGCTGTTAGCCAAGTATGTCATTGTTACTTTTTTATGTCTGTCTAATTAGTTATTAAAATTGCGATGGTGATAGGAACTTGGGATTTCAAATGGAACAGAAAATAAATAGATAGATAGTCGGCCCGATTCGAGAGGGAAGTCTCCAAAATACAAAGTACTAATACTCAAAAAATAACAAGACAATGAAACTAAAAACAATAATCAAGTATTTAAAAGTAAACTTTGATGAATCAATTACTACCCTCCAACCATTCGGTTTCCTCCAACTTTTCAATACCAATTGTCCCTTTACATCCCCATATTCAAGATTAGGGTTGACCGGGTCAAACCCATATCTAAAGATAGTGCGGATCTGATCCATGGGAGCTGGGTTCGTATCACGGGGCCTGGGTTAATTAATTGGGTTTGTATCAATACTTCAAGCCTGGAAAATCGACTTGTCCTCAAGTCGGAAAGACGGGCATAATTGTACCAAGCAATAAGCCACTCTATGGTTGTCGAGATATGTCCCTTCATTAATCTTCGAGTTGTATGCTTCCAGAAATCATGAGCTTTAACAACTGTGGTCGACTTGAGAACTATTCCGGACCAAGTACCAATAACTTTGTTATGTGCTACTGGGCCAACCGACACTATATGAGAGCAAGTGTAGCTCCTCTTTCTAATTTTCAACATGTCTGAACCATTCCATCCACCAGGTATAAGCCATTTATCAGTTTCATCAGCCCGTGAAATCATGTGAACAAGAGGTAAATTGGTACGCAACTTCAGGGGATTTTGGTTTTTTTCCAAATCATTCGCATGTAAATTGGTACGCATCAAGTTCACTGGATTTTCGTCTTTTTCGAATTCTTTGACCTTCAATTGAACATCCAAAACATGCTCAGATCGATCTTCGATCTTCAATTGAACCTCCAGAACATGCTCAGATCGATCTTCGATCTTCAGATCTTCGATCTTCAGTTGAACATCCAGAAACTGATCTGTGTCACTGATAGGGCTGTGGTCGCAGGTTTCTTCTTTGACTCGCTCTTGATTGCTACACCGGAGGGGTGCTCCCAATATCACGGTCTTGAGTGCTGCAACATCACCCCTCAATTGCGACTCTATGGCGTCGAGTTTGGCAAGGATGGTGGACAATTGAGCAACAATTTGATCGGACGAAACACTGCTACCGTAGCTACCCCGGGTCTGCGCCATCTTTCCTTCAATTTCCCGGCAATGGAACCAATGATAGGAACTTGGGATTTCAAATGGAACAGAAAATAAATAGATAGATAGTCGGCCCGATTCGAGAGGGCAAGTCTCCAAAATACAAAGTACTAATACTCAAAAAATAACAAGACAATGAAACTAAAAACAATAATCAAGTATTTAAAAGTAAACTTTGATGAAGCAATTACTACCCTCCAACCATTCGGTTTCCTCCAACTTTTCAATACCAATTGTCCCTTTACATCCCCATATTCAAGATTAGGGTTGACCGGGTCAAACCCATATCTAAAGATAGTGCGGATCTGATCCATGGGAGCTGGGTTCGTATCACGGGGCCTGGGTTAATTAATTGGGTTTGTATCAGATGGTTGTTTCTATCTTAGCTTATAGAAGTGTTTAAATGTATAGTGATTGAACATAGATTATTTTGCAGTATTAAAGAAGTGTTAGATGAGTAAGGCAGCCAGTTGAGTTATGTCTAACAATGACTACCTAGGTATTGATTAGCTAAGTGGATATAAAGGGGATATTTAAATGTATAGTGATTGAACTTAGATTATTTTGCATCATTAAAGAAGTGTTAGATGAGTAACGCAGCTAGATGAGTTATGTCTAACAATGACTACCTAGGTATTGATTAGCTAAGTGGATATAAAGGGGATACCAAAATAAACGCATAAGTTTTTTGCTTTAATATGTTATAGTCATAACATAACCCATATTTATTATTTAGGTTATTTAAGCATGTGCAAAGTGGAATTTCAATATTTTTTTATGAAGTTACATTAGCAGTTCACTTTTTCGTTGTCTCTTTGATACAAAGATTTAGCCTAAGTCGATAAAAAAAAGGTTGACAATCACAATTTGGAAACAGCCATTTAACTCCACATTAGTTGTATAAGAATGTTGATTCAACAAATATTTGTGAATTAGCCACTTAATACCTAGGCTGTGTATGAGTGTAAACACGAATGCCTTATAGACAACTTATTTGTGTCAAGTCACAAAAAAAGGGGTTGGGTTCACGTCTGACGTCTCTAATATGATTTTTAGGTCCGTGTAAAATATTTAGGTTTGTTGGGTTCATCCAGGCAAACAATGAATATGAAACATGTGACATGTGTTTCTGCTTCTTTATTGCTTCGTTTGCATGCCTGGTTCTTTCTTTTTGGTGGTTTGCTTTTGGTTTTACTCCGGCTTCCTCACACAAGGTAAGGAATGGATAAATACGGATCATCGTCAAGTATTAATGCCGGAATTTTGGTGTTGGTTGCCATGCGTTAGGACTGGTATATATGTCGTTTACATCTTTTTTCTTCTGTTTTCTTGGTTTATTGACCTTATTGTGAGATGATGCTTATTCATTGGTTTATATTTTTTTTTGGTATGTGTGCCAGGCGTTCGATTAATGTTTCGAATCTTTCTGCAGTGTATGTTGCCTCTGTTAGCTGATAACTACTAAAACAAAAACTTTTACTGCAGCAAATAACATGCCCTCTTCTGCATTTTTAGCCGCATTAGTATTCGCCTAAAAGAGCACTTTTGCTGCGGTTTACCACATTTTTTTTCTTGGCAAAACGATGTGTTATCTGCTGTAAGATTGATTGAATCAGGCTGAAAATAAATGTACACATGTTCTTCATAGATTAATTGTTATGAAACTTCAGTTTTGTTAGTGAACAAAGCAATACACTTGTACACTATTTTTGAAAATTTACATGGCTATATAGTTTTTTACAGGGAGACATCATGGCAACTAGAGTCTACGTGCTGATTCCAAATTTGAAGTTACACCAACAACAGGTAAGTACCACAAAAATAAATATTCTTCATCATGCCCTACAAACCGACAAATATACTTTGTAATAATAAACGAAATGATAAATTCAGATTCAAGCATATAGGAAAATATGCATCAATAATGCATCCAGATATCATAGTTGCAATTGCTGAAATTCTCAACAAATGCACCCAAGACAGCTTATCATGGTTTTCCATTTTTATAAGCAATATACTAACTTAAACCCATTGACGGCAATTTGCATTTAAGTACTTTGAGTGCATTGCCATCTTCAAAATTATTTGCTTTGGTGATTTACTTCTTACCCAATAGTTACATAATGATAATCATCAGTTTTGAAGATGGTAATGACATTAAGATGATCAGATGAGTCAAAGTTCAAGTAACACTCTTTGCTTTGTTTAATATCTTGATGTTCTTTATAAATTGAATATGATTCTTAGTTATTTTGTAGTAGAATGGCAGAATGCATATGTTCGACTATTTTAGTTGTTAGTAACAGTCCATATTTCATGTTTTATCATCTAGCGAGTTTGGCATAGTTCTCATACACAATCTTAAAACCATATCACATACCTGGTTCCATAAACGTGAGGCACATAATTACTTATCAAATTTTTTTTTTTGATGTTGAGGTGGGTGTGTTTTCTTTCTTTACTTTGGGATATGATATTGTATGATTTAGATGTCTTGAGTTTTACAATCATGTAGCTACCTAATCAATAGTTTAAGGATAGAAAAACTTGGATTATTTTACTTTTGCCATGGTCTTTATAGACCTGTTTTCCTAGGTATGATTTTTTTTTTTTTCTTTTTTTTTGGTGAATCTCATTCCTATGTGCTTAGGATGCTACATCTAACTTGAAATAATATTCTGTTTTTTTCATGATCTAATCTCTTTTTTGTTGATGCAGATACGTATCTTGCATTACTTTTCTGGAAGTCTGTACTGAAGGTTCATTTTTTTCTACATTATTAATGTTTTCTTTATAATAAGTCACTTGAAGAGTCATTATTTTTTCAACATGTTTTAGTGACATATGTTTGTTAATATTAATCTTGAATTGAGATTAAGTGATTTTAATGTGACATTTACTATACTACATATGAAAGTGATATCAATCGTTTGTCTTTTTATTTTGCAGCCAAAACATTATGGGTATCGAGTATTGTTTCTTGATGATATGATGCTGAAATTAACCTTTCTCCAAGAATCAAGGTTTGATCTTTGTTTCAGCAATTTGATGTTAAGATTAGGGTTACGTCAATTTGTTTAGATTAGGCTTTGTTTTTCTTTTAGATTTTTTTCAATGCAATCTTGGCTCTATGTTCATACCAAAGAACTTTACTTTACTAGGTGGAATATTTTCTTCCAAGTTCAAATTAACAGGGAAAACATGACAATAAAGAGAAAGCTCAAATGTTCTGGCATCAACAAGTGTGACATACGTTTGTTTGTCTATTTATTTAGTTATCTATGATTTGCTATGCATTTGGAAATTATAGATGTGGCACTTTCTTCTTAGTTACTTATGAGTTGGTTGGTTCGAATTTGGTTGGGTTGGGTTGTGTTTGAATCGGTCAAAAAAAATATTTAACCATAAGGGAAATGGGTCAAATGAATCGAAGGGTTTGAAAGGTTTCTATGCAGTCAAACTTTTTAGTGTTCTTGAGCTAGAAAGAAAGGAGATAGGTTTTCATGTTCTTACATTGCAAAGAAATAAAAATGAACCCTTATCATGTAAATATTTGTTTATATATTTCTCCCAGCCTTGAGCTCGAGCTATTAACTTATTAGAGCTCGAGCTCGAGCTCGGATCGATTCATCAACGATGTCTGGAGGAGCAATCGAAGGTTTGGCTTCCGAATCATCACCACACCTAAAAGAGTCCTCGCCGTCGGCTAAACCGGAAACCAACAAACTGCGAGCTGATGAAACAGCCGCTAATCTGGCGAAAGCAAGAGGGATGGTGGTTCCAAGTCTAAATCGGTTCTTTTAACGGTGAGTTAGGGCATAAATGGGAAAGTGCTGATCAAGCCGGCGAAGTTTTAAGGTGATTATTTAATTAGTATATAAGTTTATTATTTTAATATGTTGTTAAGGTTTATTGATGTTTTTTTAATGTTTTTGTTATTGTTTTTTTTATGTTTTTTTAGGTTTTGCAAGGTTTGTAGTGAAGTAAGATTGGATTAGAGTAAACTATTTGCCGAAAAAGCGTATTGTAAATGGGAAGAAGAAGCAGGTAGCGCATGAGGAGGATAACGTTGGGGGTGCGGCAGCAGGTAAGTCGAGGAAGAAAGCCTTGGTGATTGATGACGATGAGTAGGTTCTTATCACAATCACATTCAGTATGAGATCAGTTTGGTTTACATATTTCATTTAATATTTCATGTTTAGTATGTTTTAGGATCCTTAGCTAAAGAACTGTCTTAATAGCTGTCTTGTCTTAACATAAAACACTACCCGAATGGATCCAAATTAACACTTATGCTTAAGTTATATATATCTCTATTCTTGGTAGGCTGTTGGCAAGGCTTTGCCAGCTCTTAATGGCAAGTTAATCTTTAATACTATTAACTTTGCCTTCTGACTCCTCCCCGAATTACAAAGAACCCCAAAAGTTATTTCAAAGCATCTCCCAAATATCAACTTTTAACATCAATAATGATAATAAATATATAATTTCTCACTACTTACTTAATGGCAGCCTTGACCTGCTCATAGGCAGCCTTCTTGTCAAGTCTCACAGTATATTTTTGGGTTTTTGCAGGTTTGCTTTGTTGGGTTTGTTAGATAATTCCCACACCTTGCGCCAAACAGTCAATTTATTCTGATTTTGGCCATGGCTTTCCGTAATTGTTATTTTTTATTTTTCATTATTGGGAAGTTTGATTAATTTACTTGATTTGTTTGTGTTTGTTGCAGGTTTGTTTGTTGCTAAGAAGTAAACAAGGCGCCTCAAGGTACTTATTTATCGCACATGCATAATTATTATACGATATAAACCAGACAAACAATAGTGTCATTATACTTGGATCATTATTAGGTTGTGTTGTGAACAATTGCATGTTCATCATTGTGTACATGAAGAAGGGGTGGACATACTTGTCTTTAAGCGTCTTACTTGAATATACTCGGTCAGTTTCTTAGGCTTATGTATTTGCCGCTTCTATGGATTGTTGTCGAGATGAATGCGGTGTCTACTAAAACCGCAGATATTCTTAGTGTAATGAGGATCATGTATCGCCACTTGGTATGCACCAAGAATCTTACTGATATCAAGGATATGGGTGTGCATTAGCGGAATAGAGCGCTTGAGCACAGTGGCATCATAAGGTTGATGGAATCGTGTATTTGAAGATGATGTTAGATGGATAATATATTTAAATTAGTACCTATGTAGATTACAATGAAAATAACAAGTTTGTATTCATCATAATGTACATTTTATTTCCTATTAATATTATAACAATTATTGCTTTCTAATATTATACTCCATTATTTTACTAACATATATAACAGCATACTTTATAAAATTTCGTAACACATTTTTACCTATCATATTAAATTTGTCAATCCCGAGACGTTGAAGAATCTGATTCTTACTTCATGATTCAAGAATGGAATAAAGCTGTAATTACATGTGATATTAAGGATGAAGATTTCTTAATATTTGAGGTGATTGGTGATCGTTGTTTTAACCTGAAGATTATAAAGAAAAACATAGCTCAAGAACTGCCAAACACATTCCACTTTGCCTTCTTAACTCTTGCCAACTCCATGGTAAAATCATATATATAATTGCAGTGATAAATATTGCTTATTTTATATTTTAGTTTCTAAATACTTTATTTTATTATTTCTAAATTAAATATGCAGCCGTTGCCATATGACCATGCTAGCCATCACTTTCAGAATAAGGACCTCCCTACTTCATTTCTCATTCGCTTTGGCAATGCTCATGAATGGTTAGTTAGGGTGGAGAATCTTATAAGATTTCTACTTAACTGATGGCTGGCATCAAGTTCTTAAAGATTCGAATATAGAAATCGGAGATGCATTGAGTTTTGAAAAAGACACTAAAACTTCTTTCAAAATACAAATGTTTCTTCGAGACGGAAGCAATCTTGAGCCTAAGAAAAATGAAGCAAAAGAACAAGTTCAGATTGAACCAGAACAACAACTAACATTCCCTTCATTAAATGAACACAATGTTGTTGAATTTCATAATGATCAACTTAATAGCATTGAAGTTGATTATACTGTTACTCTTGATGAAATCATCAATATATTGTCTAATGAATCTGATGCTGTTGTCCTTTATCATGAAATGAATGCTGATGCTGATGCTCCTGTCAATTCTCCGGCTGTTGAACAAACTGATGCTGCTGTCGATCCTCGTGAAATTAATGATTCAACTAATGCTTCTGTCGATTTTGTTACTGTTGAAGATCCAGCAGTTGTCAAACAAATTACACATAGATTTGTAATCTTTCCCTTTTTTAATCATTCATTACTTTATATTATCAATTGTAATGTTTACTGAATTCTTATTACAGATATTTCCTATACGCTTTGCGGAAAAAGTTGGCTTTGTCGATGGGGCAGAATTACTTTTACAATATGAAGATGGAAATGTCTTGAAGGAAAAATTCCGTGCGGAAGTATCATGAAATCAAGTAAGGTTTGTTGTTTGTAAATGGACAGCATGCATGGAAAAGCTTGGATTACGGAATGGGTGGAGATATCATCTCAAATATTACAAAAATGAAGGTCTATTGGCTATTCATAATGTGTAGAAGGTATTACATAATATTAGATGTTAAGTAAGAAATGTTAGCTTTAAATGAATGAATGTTACTTTTCAAAACCTTATGATGTTAATAGTTGATTAGTGGCCTAATATGTTGTATCACGTTTAGGCCAATCAATGTCTACACAAAAACATATCTTTTGAACATTTTTAATGCTAACTACTTCTCATGGTTTTAATTGTTGTCATATTATATTTCTCATGTTTTACACTACAAGCAATTCTATCCATACTTGCGTCACAAACGACATTGTTACGTTTTAAAAGTGACCATAAACAATTTGTGGTATCGATAGGATGGTGTTGTGATAAAAATTATTTAAAAAACATAGTAATAAATTTACAGAAATGGAAAATCTGTATATTGTTATTATAAGATATGTATAGACATATTTCACTATTTGTATCAGTAATCTAACTTAACATTCAAGGGAAGGATTCTGAAAGAACATTTGGTTAATTAAGTTGTTATTGATCACTTGGATAGTAATTTGATGTTTTAGCGGTTATATATATGTTGTTCTGCTACAAATAAATGACATTATTGTCGTTAATGATTGGTAGTCTTTATGCATTGTTCACAGTTAGGTTTGTAACATATAATTGATTACTGATTATTATAAACTCGACTAATTCCATGGCATGTTGTATACAACATGTGCACACGTAAAATTAGCGTCAAACACTTTCTCATAATGCTCAACGACAAGCGACATTAAATATTATTAAATTTCAACCCCGGGACGCTCCCGGGTAGTAAGCTAGTATATATATAAATCGAAAACAGTACTGGTTTAAAGTGTTGTTGCTGTTGTAATTAAGTAGACTAATGTCCATTGAGAGAGGCTATACATTACTAGATAACATACAAAGAATTTGAACATGAGAAGCGTAGAAAGAATTCACAACCAATAGATTAACAAGGTGGCAAGATGGTAATTTGTCACACCCTCAAATTTCCACTTGCGGAGTTTTACCGCGAGGCACATGACAAACCAGGATCTAAGTCAACGGTCACAATAAACAACTCTATATGAAGATACACGACATTCAAAAAAAGACATAGTTTTCATAAACTCAAAATCAGTAGCGGAAGCATTAGACGAGTTACAAACCATAGACCCAAATGTACCAAGTGTTTATTACAAAACATGAACTAAACCTAGACGCCAATGCAGACCCGTGCGCCTAGTTCCATTTGTTGCTACCTTAGCGACCTGAGAAAAACAAGCCAAAAAGACGTCAACATATAATGCTGGTGAGTTCACAGGTTTGTTCAATGTGTTACCAAGTGTTACCAAAACGTTACCATGTCCATACTATATCAATGTTACCAAGTACGCTAGCTAGGCGTATGTTTTATTACTACTACGATTGGAAACCATTACTAGACACGTTTAGCAATGTTTAGCATATGTTTAAGCAGCCCGAATGTTCAGCATGATACCAATGTTCAAGTTCGAGACAACATGCACTCGCCCGGCCCTCCAAGCCGACGAGTGGGGCAGGTCACGCCCAATAGATCTATCCACATTTCCCCCGTTGTGCATCCCCGCACATTCATGGTTTCCCCCGGGACTTCCAAAGATCGTATAGCAATACAAAGTTAAAAACCATAGTATGACATATGTTACCAAAATAGTTTAGCGCATGTTTTCTCCCCCAAAAGTTAAAGCAGTAAAAGTGGGGTCGTGAACTCACCTTAGATAGCGTTCTTCGGTTACAAATAAAAATGCTAAGCCCTTGATAATCCCTCTACCGGAGATCTATCAAAATGTTCACATAAGTGTTCCGACTAATAACCATAAGGTTATCTAGTCCCCGATTGTCCAGATCGTACCCAAGTATGTTTTAAAGCGTGTTTAAATGTTTAACCGACACACTAGACCGACCTGACATCCCGTTGGTGACTCATTACCCTAACTAATCAAGTACACATAGATTACACCCAAGGTTCAAGCATAAAACACTTAGTTTGTATCGAAAATCTCATTTCTGCATCAGAACGGTCGAACCAGTCAGATAAACTCTCCTTCGCCCATTTTAAATCTCCTTCGCCCGTTTTTAAGTTCTCCTTCGCCCGTTTTTCCACGTTCGACCGTTTGATCAGGTTCGCCCAACATTTTCCAGGTTCGACCCTGGATTTTCTCCTTCGCCCACCCGATTGGTCGAAGGAGTCCAGGTTCGCCCCTGTTGTACAAATTTTCCTAAAAACGCTTCAAACACATTCGAAACACCTCGAAACATCATCAAACACAGCAGTCAAGTATGAATAACTTATCCCTACAAAACCCCACCGATTTCCCCCAATAATACGTCCATTTAAGCCCTTTCCCAAAATGGTAAGAATTATGGAAACGTCACAATCATGCATGGATTCTTTATACAATTTGGAAACTTTTGAAATCGATCCATATTCAACTTAAAATGCTCAGTTTGTCGAGTGTTCGATTTTCCTTATTAGTTCTATTGATCATAAATATCATGCGTCAAGTCTAGATTCGTTAAAACCCTAAAATACCCACAACATCACCATCTATCCAATTCTAACCCTAAACAAGAATAACCTAGCATCGATAACAATCCTATATCATGTTTCTATCATAGATACAGCAACAAATCATTGAACAACACATAACACCACATAATACACAATTTACATATGTTTATCACCATGAAGACCTATGTTTAAATGATAAGGTTTTGATTTAGAAAGATGTTTAAAAGGTTTTTAATCATGAAAACACCCTTAGAACAGATCCGGACAATTAGGGTTAGATGAAAACGAATTAAAATGCTTTAAAAAGGATTTAGGATCAAGAACACACCTTGGATTCTTGTTTAGATGTTGTAGATAGGTTGAATTATGAAAAAGAAGAGCAAAAACTCCTTCCTTAGTGATTAAAATCGTTTGAGAGTGTTTTGAGATGGTTAGGGTTTGTGAAATGGTGAAAAATGACAAAGTTTGGTATTTATACTAATCCTCCTTCGCCCCCTATCAGTGGTCGAAGGTGGCCTCCTTCGACCCTTCCACAGGGTCGAATGAGCCCTGTCCTGGTCGAAGGGAATTCTTTCAATTCCACATCCCAGGTTCGCCCATTTACAAAGGGTCGAACCAAAACAAAATTCCTCCTTCGACCACTCGAGGTGGTCGAACCAGAACCCATGTTTATCTAGTTTTCCAGTTTGTCGTGTTTAACGCATTCTAACATACCTTAACATATGAGCATGCAACCTTAGTTTATGTTTAACACATTTAAGCACGGATAATCATTTACACATCATTTAAACACATCTATGTATATAATCCACCACACGACCTATAATCTACACATATACTTAATTAGTTCATGTAATGTCACCAACAACGGGACCCGGTACTAGTGTATTCCCAAAATGACTCCCAATGATCCTCCAGATCATTGAACCCTGGACAATCCTAACTTGACCCGACTCAACTAACCCAGTTAAGTCCGTTTATAAACGTTTCCCGCTAAGGTAGACTTAGATGTTACTAAAGTGTTTAAGCCAAATATGTCGGGTGTCACATAATTAAAAACGCTAATCATATTTGGGTCAAACTAACCAAGGGTAAATTAAGAAAAAGCGTCTAAATTTTTTTCAAATCATAAAAACAGATTCAAAATAACAAAAATCAAAACATAATTTTTCATCGATTGAGATCGATTAAACCAATCTGAATGATTACACAATCAAAATACAAAAACAAAATCGAATACATTCAATCATGTCGTATTATCACTAATTGAAATTAAAAACTAAGAAAAACATAGTATTATAATTATACAATAAATCAGTCGAAAATCATATGAATCATGATTAAAAACACATGTATTATTTGTCAGAAGCAATCGATTTTGATAATAGAAGAAGAATTAAAGATTAAAAAATGGGTTAAAAAAAGTTTAAAACAAAGAAGAAAAGTTAACTAATAATAGGGATATTTAAACGCACGTTATCTCTATATTGCTAGATAACGTGCGTTTAAAGTTAAACTGGTGGAACAAAAAAAAACGCACGTCTATAAATTTAAACTCACGTTTCAAAAAAGTTAAACGCACATAATATGGTTTTTAATTGTATTCATACATGTAATAATGAAAAATGCAAGTAGTATAGCTTATTAGCGATAAAACATCAACCTATCTAGTTGCATGAATATTTAAATGGTAAAAAACTCAAAATATCTTACTGAGAATTAAATATGATTTGATTAGTAATAACTATACTTATTAATTGAAATTCAATAATCAATATTCAACAACCACATATATTATATTATATTATTATCTATATTATCTTATTAAGGAGGAGTGGTGTACAAGATAGTAAATTTATCAAGCATACAACTATTAAAGCAACATGTACAAGTGAATTATGCTTATATAATAAGGGTATAATTGGAACATTATGTACATTTAAGACACTTAGAAGGGTAGAATAGTAAATATGTCATTGCATTTTAGTTTTTAACAAAAAATTTGTTCCCTTCCTATCCCTCCTCATCAATATACAGTTCCAGAATGTCGCCTATCATCTTTTCGATATGCCCTAATCTTCATGACTGATTAAATGGGATTGAATTCAAAGGTCAGTTTCTCTTACTCTACCCTTCAATTGAAGGCTGCATATGAATCGTTTCGCCTTCAACTTCTTATAAATTCAAGGTTAATCGTTCATCAAAGGGGTAACTAAAACGACGGCTGCAATGAAGGTGATTAGTTCTAATGCTTCGTATTTGATTAGGGTTCGATTGTTGTGACTCTATTTGGGAAGTGGTTTGAGAATTACCATCACACACACGCAGGAATTTTACAATTACATAATCAATACGCCGGGATCGCATACCGTCACTACCGCTTCTCTGTACTTCCGAGTGAGGTAATCGTTGATTACATTATTGGCTTCCTATCTTTATTTAAATGGGTGCGTGTGTATTTATGTGTATGTTTGATTTACAGACTGTGTTCATTAGAGAAGGAAAAAAGTTGTTCTCTTCATAGTCTTGGCAGAGGACTTTTGATGATCTGGAATAGGAAAACAAGAGGGTGTTCAATAATAAGCACGTATCAAATGTCAAAGTAATGGAGGATTGGTATGGTTATGGTGTTAATGTAATAATGGTGCAAGTGTTGTGTATGGTTCCGTGT
The DNA here is from genome assembly GCA_028751855.1 of Ambrosia trifida. Taxonomy (NCBI): domain Eukaryota; kingdom Viridiplantae; phylum Streptophyta; class Magnoliopsida; order Asterales; family Asteraceae; genus Ambrosia; species Ambrosia trifida. The sequence continues at coordinate 69,229,935 of CM054127.1, forward strand.
AGATCTTTGTTGAATAAAAGTGGTTTCCCTTCTTTGTTAAAAAAAAAAAATACAGTAAATAGTATGTAGAGTAGTTTCCTTTTGATGTGCAAAGGCCTTACACTTTTAAGTGGAATAGATGATTTCACCTGAGTTGTTTTATCTTTGTTTTCTCATTCTGATTGTTTGTTACATGGCTTAAATTAAATGCATATATGTTGGATAATCATATTTAGAAACAAAATATTACACCGTTACAAATTGATTATACACAAAAATAACTATTGTAGAGAACCAACCGCTATTTAAATTTTGTTTATATGTATAATATATTGATGTGTTCAATATGATTACATAAGTTATATTAAATAATCTTGATTTTTGAATAAAATGATTTAAGATTTGGTGTGTTGAATATGTTTAATAAACTTTCAGTGACTTGGACATTGGTATGTTTTTCTCTCAAATTCTTCATCAACCAGTACGGGATTTTGTATCAGTTTAGAGTCAGCCAAAATGATGAAAGCATAATGGTATGTATTTCGGCTCTTTTTTTATCAACGGGTCTATATGGGTTGTATTTTAGCTCAAATGGGTCAAATAAAAATTAATAAAAAAGGGAACATGTCAAATGTATATTTTTAATGGCATTCAAAGATTTTGATTATTATTGCATTATGTTATATTCTATATTTATAATCATCTCATTATTATTTTTAAACAGGGAATAAAGTGTTTATGTATCGTCAGGCTTGCAATACTCTTTCAGTTTCTTGGTCTTACTGTTGGGGGCATCTTTACAAGCTTACGTGTGCTTGATGTATAGGTGCAAAGGAAGAGGTACATCTTACAATGTGATGTCATATGCACACCTTTTATTACTTACTTTGATCTTTGAGCTTTTGTACACATTGCACATCTATTTTGATCAAGAAATTTAAGGCCGAAATAAATCCATGTAGCGAATATGTAAGTGTCCTCATGGTCGGTTCAGAAGTCACTCGAGAAGAGAATTCTTCTAGCGCATTAGTGGTGGACTTGGACACATAGATCTCATTTATGCAGGGTTAACATGTATAGGTGGTAGTGCACGAGCAACTACATAATGCGCTGCAGATATTGTTTTCATTGCAACGCTAAGGAAGTTGGCTTGGTGGACTTGTACTCATAGATCTCATTTCTATGGGGTTAACATGTATGGGTGGTTATGCATGGGCAACTACATAATGCACTACATATATTGTTTTCAACGCAATGCTAAGGAAGTTGGCTTTATTAAGGTATGTAAACAGTCTTGGAGGCATTTGGGATTGCGTATTAATGGGTTGTTTAGTCAAGGGTTTGGATTTGAGTGTAGATTACTCTTGATGGGTCACAAAGTTGGAGCTCCGTTTGTGGATGAACGTGTCAAATGGGTAGGATTGTTTACAACAACTAGGTCATTCATTCACATTTATTTCTATTTTATTGGGTCAAATTTAGTGGGTATAAATCATGTGTTTGTTTTGTTTATGTGGGTCTAGATGTGGGGTCATAGGCTTAGTAGATAGGGCTGTTTTTGTGGTGTTTTGTGGAGTAAGGTTGGGGAATGGTGTAAGGTACCTCCAATTTTTGCCTTCACATTCCGCGACCTCCTGGCGATACATTATAAAACCAAAATGAATCGTTTGAAAAGAAAGGCATTTCAATGTGTGACCCTCACTACTTGTTGGGTGTTATGGAAGGGGAGAAATGCGCGGATATTTGACGGCAAAAGATTAAATTTGGAGCAAATGTTATGTGAAATCAAGACGCTTTCTTTTATGTGGACAAAGAACCGTACGAACTACGAACGCACAAGACATTGAATGGAGGAGGTGGAATACTTTCGATCTGTAGTAATTAAGTGTGTTAACCATGTAATGATACTGGGAGTTAGTATGAGTGTGTTTCTTTGTAGCACCTTGTTATAAGAAATGTGTACATGTTTGGTGAGGAATAAAATGGATTTTGCCTTTAAAAAAACCCTTACAATATTTTTCTTTTTAATTTTAGAGTTAATGAGTTAGGGAAATATGCTATTATATATATCTCATGTGTTAGTTTTTTTTGTCCTTTAATTAAGTCTTAAAAGACAAACAACAACCCAGGGAACTAAGGAGAACGGCATCACTCACGTATAGTTAAAGTTATTTTGCTCATTATTTAAAAGCAAACAATCCATTGAACTGCCTCATCTCACCCTCAAAATCAACAATTTGCATGTTGTAACACGTCACGTCGCATGGGCACAATACTTAAAAAACGGATCATTATTCTGTGTACTTTACTGCATCAGTGGACAGTGATTTCTTGAATTATTTGGTATATTAAATGCTATATCTATTACTTAATAGACATGTGTAATGCTTATGATATATATCAACAACAATAATGCTACTAATCTAAAACCTTTCAGAAGAAAAAAAAAACATTTTAGATGATATATGAAAAGGCCTAGGCTAAATTTGCTACTCTTTATATTTTTGTTCCCTCTCCACCCCTCCTTTAATGTAATAAGTTAAAGAATAAATACATTATTAAGCATTTTAGATAGCAACAAATGTAATTTTATACCATTTTAAGATGACATGTGAAAAGGCTATGCTAAAATTGTTACTCTTCATATTTTTGTTCCATCCCCTCCTTCAACATAAAAAGTTAAACAATATAAGGTTAAGATGACAATGTCTTAAAATGTAACACTTCATTTGTTTAACCAACCAATGTATTGTCAAAATATATATTTTATGATGAGTGTATTTATTTTGATGAATCACTATTATGTGCTATGAACTAATAATATTTGTTAATTACACATATATTAGGATAGAAAATTTAGTAAGATGTGGTTTTAGAATTCAATATAAACAATATCCATACGTAAGTTTTTTATTTATATGATCAATAGACTATATTTTTTTAATCTTTTAATCAGTTAATCCAATAGATTGTAGGTTGATCCATTTAAAAGCCATTTTTTATACATCACAATTAAATCTGATACATATGGGACACCCGCCGCAACGCGCGGGCATTCCCACTAGTTTTATTATTAAGGAGGAGGAGTGATATACAATATGGTAATGTGTATTTCCATACAACTTAACATGCAACATGTACAACATATTTAAGAAAAAAATTAAAGGGTATTATGGGCATAGTTGTGACAATTAAGACACTTTGGAGGTTATGATAGTAATTTTATGTTTTGTTTTTTTGTTAAAAACTAAAATCCCATCTCCATGATACCCTCCCACCTTTCACCTTCCAAGAAATCAATATTCCATTGAGGTTTTATATTTTTCAGTAACCCACTTTATTGCAAATATTTTCAAACCCCCCGTCTCTTATTTCCCCTTCTTAAGATGTACACAAGAAATAGTTTGAAAATTGATTGCGCATGTAAACTTCGAGCATGTTTGGCTCCTTATTTCTACCTCCTTATAACTTTTTACAAAAAGTCATAAGGAGTTTTGAAAAGTTACTCTCCACTTACTTTTCAAAAACTCCTTTTTCATGTTATAAAATCTCATAAGTAGAAGTTATAAGTCACCTTTTCCAAACACTTTTTTAACTTATCAACTTTTTGGAAAAGTAATAAGTTATAAGGAGGTGGAAATAAGGAGAGCCAAACATGCTCTTCTTGTGATGGTGAAGAAACAGTTAGAAAATTGTTGAAAGCATATATCAACTCCACTAACATATATAATTTTGACTTGATGCCACTTTTCATTGTGTTTTTTATATTCCTAAATCCATATGGATGTTGCAAATCAAGAATAGAAAATTCTCCATGTTCAGTATGCCTTCTGCAACAACTGACAGAAAAACTTATGCCGGTAAATTCCTCAACTCTTACAATGATCAGAATGATTATGATTGGTAAATCTTGTGTTTTTTTTTATCTAACTTATTCAAGCAAACATTATGGTTCTATATTCGTGTTAGATTCATATATAATGGTTTCTTTAACAAAAAAAATTGATCTTTTTGGTGGGGTGAAGTGAGATGACTTTTGGTTCTATTTTCAGGCTTTCGACTTCCCTGGTACTCATCTTTTTCCTTCACGAGAAATGAAACGGTTCCATGAGTTAGTTGCAGAGCTTGATCATGAACGGAGAGCCCATGAGGCGGCGGAGAAATCTAAATCCGAATTACAAGTTTTGTTCAACAGATTGAAAGTTTTTGCACATGAAGCGATCAAAAAGCGCGACGAGGTTTTGCGGTGGAAAGACGAGTTATCGGTTCTATTAGTTGAAACAGTTAAGGAGTGAGATAAATTGGTTAAAGAGAGAGATGATGTTGTTAAGTAGTTAGAGGAATCTGTGAAAGATAAGGATTCGTCTAGATCAGAGATTGAAACGGCTGCACGGATGTTAGTTACTGGTATCGAAAAAGTATCGGGGAAAGTGAGTGGTTATAAGAATTTTGTGGCTATAGGTTTGCCTAGGTCTCAGAAGTATACCGGATTGCCTGCGGTTGCGTATGGAGTTATCAAGAGGGCGAATGAGATTGTCGAGGAGCTTGTTAAACGGATTGAAGCAGCGATGAAATTAGCGAAAGAGCCGCGGGAGCAGGTTGACCAAAGGAATTATGAGATTGCTATTGAAGTGTCTCAGCTTGATTCGACAATTAGTGAGCTTTGAGAAGATGTATCGAAGAAGGTTCCGGTAATTGAGGGTTTGGAGAAGTGTGTAGATGAAAAGGATGGGAGGATAATTGAATTGGAAACGGATATGAAGAGTTTGGCGGGTGATTATGATGTGAAGCAGAAGAGATGCAGATTGATTCGTAGCGGCCGTTACCGGTTCACCAGTTAAATTATGTTTCAAAACTACTTGAACAACTTTGTAGTGTTATTAAGATACTAGATGATGATGACAAAAGCCAGTCGATTGTATCAGATTCCGTGTTTCTCCCACAACAAACCGATGTTGCAGAGAATATAAGGGCTTGTTTAGCGGGGTTGGAATCTATAAGTGAATTGAGTTCAATGGTTCATCAAAAAGCAAAAGATTTGGTTTTTGAGAATAATCAAGAAGTAAAAAGGTTGAATGATAGTGTTACGCAGGTGATAAAGGAGAAAGAACATATTGGATCTTTACTAAGAAGTGCTTTATCAAGAAGAGTGTCAACTGATCTGTCATCTAAAACTAATGAACTTTTTAGAATTGTAGAAAACAGGTTGAAAGAAGCAAGGATCGATTATAAATTTAGCAATCATACCGATGATAAAGAGGCTTCGACTTCTGATTTAGATAACAAAGACGATGACATATACACGTTGGTGTATGTTCTAACTTCTAATGCCAAATTTAGAACTATACATGACCTTTTCGTTGTCTCTTGGCTAACACTTTAATATGGTTTGCGCAGGTTGGCGCTCTTGAAAACATTATAAAGCAATCTCATATTGAGATTATTGAGCTGAAACATACTATTGATGAACTGAGGTACAATTGTTTTCTCTTACATGATTTTATATGCATCTTTAGGGGTGTGTTTATCAGAAGTTGGTGGTCGTCATTATGTAAACATATTTGCTAACCACCAACTGTGGTTTGTTTTGTATGCTATTTGTAATTTAAGGGCAGAGACAAGGTTACTTAAGGAAAATGCTGAAGCTAAAGCAAAGGAGCTTATGCAAAGAAGAGAACAAGTAGAGAAACTTAAAGAAAAGGAAAGTGTGGCCAATGAAAATGGAAGTTACATATTTAGGATCAAACATTTTACACTTGTATTATTTTTGTGTGAAATAACCCAACATTCGGCCCTTCATAACAACCAATATTGTTTGCCTTGTCCACAAGGAGGTCACGTGCTTCTTTTTGTAGTACAAATGTCCTACCTTGGTTTTAAAAAGTTTGTGGCACTTCAATGCATTTTGTTCCCAAAAGCCGATGCGTGATGAGCATGACGTATGCGAGACGCTTGTTGCTAAAAAAAGTAGTAAAAGACTATTCAGATGTGCGTGAGGTGCAACATATTCAATGTGTTTTGTTCCCAAAAGCCTTTTTGCTTCTCTTCAAAAGCCCCACTTTTAGGCTAAGCTCTGGCCAATTTCTGGCCAAAAATAGTCTGAATAGGTCTGAAACAATTAATCTAGCCCTAAACAAACTTGAAGTCAACCTAAAGCAGTCTAAAAAAGCCCTAAACAAGACTAAGACATGTCCAAAACCCCTAAAAATTGTAATTTTAGACAATGTGCCTCACTTTTAAAAGCCCTCTATTATAAGAGCCTTGTGTATGGGTTAAAATGTTAAGTTGAACTTTTAAACACCAAAATATAAGCTAGGGGTGAGCAAATTAACCGCTATAACCGATAATCTAACCATAACCAACATAATCGAACCGATTTTAACCGATAACCATGAAAATCAATGGTTATGGTTATTAAATTTCTTTAACCGACCGATCGCTTATGGTTATGGTTATGAAGCTTTGGTTAACCGATATACCAAACTGAACTTGTAATGTTAACTTTATGTAATAGATTTAAGGTTTACTTTAACTATGTAGAGGTTTTTACTATAATAAAAGCATGTTATTAACAAGATGATCTTGACGTACTGCTCTTTTTTTGTGACGAATTAAAATTATAATCAAAGGCTAAGTATGTTTTTTCTTAATATCTTATTAAAAGGGATCCCACATTGGTAGTATAACTAGAAAGTGTAGTATTGATTACCTTGTACAAAATAGCACAAACTAAGTCCAACATTATAGGTTTTGGTTTTTTAGACTCATTGTCTTTTAATTTTATACTTTACCCTAAAGTTGGTTTTAGTTTATATTTTTAGTTAATAACTGTGACACGAGGCATGTTTAGGTCAACATTTTTACAAACACATAAGTCTACCTTAGCGAAAAACATTTATTAAACATACTTAACGAGGTCAGTTGAGTCAGAACACAGTTCGTATTGTCCAGGGTTCAATGATTTGAAGGATCATTGGGTTAATCACACACACACATCATGAGTCCCGTTGTTGGTGAATTACATGAATTAGATTAAGTAACAAACATGAATTGATCCGTATATGGTGTAGAAGATGCAAGTACATGTTTAAACGATGATTAGATGATTATCCATGATTATATATGCTTAACATAGGTTAGGGCATGTTCATGTGTTAGGATCTGTTAAAATGCGTTAAAACGACAAAACTGGAAAATCTGGAAAACACATGTTTAGGTTCGACCTTAAGGGGGGTCGAACCTGGGAATGAAAAGAATAAGAAACTCATTCGACCACATTTTTGCCTTCTTCGACCTCATCAAGGGGTTGAACCAAGAATTAGTATAAATACCATACTTTGTCATTTTTCATCATTTCACAAACACTAAACGCCCCTAAACACTCTCTAGCAACTTTAATCACTCGGGAAGGAGTTTTTGCTCTTGTTTTTCATAATCTAACCAACAAACATCTTCTAAATAAAGATCAAAGGTGTGTTCTTCATCCTAAATCCATTTTAAAGCTTTTTGATTCGTTTTCATTAAACCCCAAAGGTCCAGATCTGATTCAAACATGTTTTCATAGATAAAAACCTTCCTAACATCTTCCTAAACAAAACCTTTTCATAAACAATGAGTTTTCATATGAATTAACACGTGTTAATGGTGTCTTATGTTGTATTATGTATTGTTCGATTGTTTGATTGTTGTGTAGATGTTATAACAATGATCTAGGACTTTTGTTGATGATGATTTATGATTGAGATTGGTTACAATTGGTTATTGATGGTGTTTTGCTCATTTTGGGGATTTTGGGGTTAGATCTAGGGCTTGTTCACGATGTTATTTATAATGATATGATTGGGTGTTTTCTTGCACATGATAATCTAAGCATGTTAAGTTGATTATTGAATGAGTTCAGAAAGTTTCCTAATTGGGTAAAGTTTTCATGCGTGATGTGATATTTCCATAATTTTGCCATTTTAAGTAAGTATTAAAACGGATAGATTTTGGGATAAAATTGGTAGGGTTTTGTGGGAACATGTTAATGATAATTGATTGCTGTGTTTGGTGACGTTTCGTGATGTTTTCAGACTGTTTAGGTGCGTTTTGGTGCGTTTTAGGAAGATTGAGGCTGCAGGGGTCGAACCTGGCTCTCCTTCAACCTGCGTGGGGTCGAAGGAAGAGAGAAGTGGTTGAAGGTGGTTTCATATAGGTCGAATGTGCCTCTGTTAGGTCGAACGAACTTGATTTAGGTCGTATTAAGACATGTTAAGGTCGAATGAACATGTGTTAAGGTCGAATGAACTTATATTAGGTTGTATAAACTTGTATTAGGTCGAATGAACCATGAAAGGGTCGAACCAAGGTTAATTGGGTCGAACCTGGACTTGCCGTATGCTGATTCGACCTTATAACTCCGTCTGTGCGATTTTTTATGCGAACTAAGTGTTATATGCTTGAAACTTATGTGATAATCCTATGTACTTGACTAATTGATGTAATGGATCACCAACGGGATGTCAACTTAGTTTGGTACCTTCGGTTAACGTTCAAACACACTTTTTAACACACATAGTCAAGATCTGGACAATCAGGGACTAGTTAACCTTCAGGTTGATAGTTAATACACTTATTCAAACTCATTGATAGGTCGCCATTAGTCGGGGCTATCACACACGTATTGGATTTCTATTTATCGGAAGACGCACACTAAGGTGAGTTTCACGTACCCTCTTTTATACTATTTTCTCTCGGGGGAGAAACATGCCACACGTTTTAATAATACAACATTTATGTTTTAAAAACGCAACGCTTTTGGAAATATGACACTTTTGGAAACGCTACGCTTATGGCACTTGGCTTGTCTTTTTATTACTATACGATGCAACACGAAGTCCCTAGGGAAACCATGAATATGTGGGTATACATAATGGGGGAAATGTGGATAGATCTATCGGGCCTGACAAACCCCACTTGACGGCTTGGGGCCGGGCGGGTGCATATTGTCTCTACTTTTGGCACTTAAACATGGGCAGCAACTCTGAGCAACGTTTGTCAGTAATGGTTTCAGCAACATGATCGTAGTTAGTAAGGGAACGTTTGTTGTTTACTTCAAGGTTTTGCATAACATGGCATTTTGTGATGAAACCCTTTACGCATGGAAACATTTTGTGACCTTAAAACCTGTGAACTCGCCAGCATTATATGTTGACATCTTTTTGGCATGTTTTTCTCAGGTCGCTAAGGTAACAACATCGAGTTTAGGCGCACGGAGTCGCACTCGCGTCAAGGATCATGTTTCATGTTTTGGATTGTCGAAACTTTAAACTTATGTTTTATCGTTACTCAGTTTTGTAGAACTTAAATTGTTTCCGCTGTGTTTTGAATCATGTTTTTTAAACTATTGCATGGTTTGGTTTACGTATCTTTTCACATATAGCTGTCATTCGTTTTGACCGTTGACTTAGATCCTAGTATGGCACGCGCCTCGAGGTAAAACCCCGCACGTGGAATTTGAGGGTGTGACAATAACCGAAATAACTATTACCTAATTCATAACCGAGTAACCATAACTGAAGTTTGGTTATGGATATGGTTATGATTTTTTGTAAAAACCGAACCAAACCAAACTGACCCATGCACACCCCTAGACGACACAAAACAAAAATACCCGCAGCAACGTGCAGGAAATCCTACTAGTCATATGTAATTAACAACTTTTTTTGGTCTATAAATGCACTATAAAATACAGACTCACAAACCAACCAAAAATCTCAAAAAAAATGGAAAATAACTACAGTGATGAAATCAACAATATGCAAGTAAAAACTGTGATAATGGTGGATTCAATCTCTGAGGTCAGTGATGACCTAAACTCTTCTTGTGTTGTTCTAGGAGTCCAAAATGAGGTCCAAAGGCAATGATTTTAACCACTTATGCTTTGCCACATCACCTCACCAATTTACTTCACTGAAACAGCTTTTTGTAGGCAGCACTCCTCTGATTCATTTATTTATTTTTTATAATTTCATTAAACCTTTTATTATTATTATTATTATTATTATTATTATAATTATTATTATTATTATTATAATTATTATTATTATTATTATTATTATTATTATTATTATTATTATTATTATTATTATTATTATTATTATTATTATTATTATTATTATTATTATTATTATTATTATTATTATTTCACACGGTTTAGACTATAAGGAGTGGTGGGGGGGGGGGGGGGGGAAAGAGGGGGATGAAGCGCCATGTGGCACTTGTGGGACCCTTGAGGGGGGGAAAATAATTGTGGGGAGTGGAAGGGGGGAAGAGGGGGGGGGGGGAGGAAATAATATTATATTGTGTTAAAGTTAAAAAAAAAAAAAAACTGACCAATAAAAGCATGCCACCTCACCCCCACCCCAAGCCCCACGCCGGTAAAGCCACCCCCACCCCAAGCCCCACGCCACTCTCCACGCCCTAATGCGGCGGTGTTCCCCCCCCCCCCCCCCCCCCTTCCTGCCCCTCTCCCGCCCCCCACTCCGTTCAGTCTTAAAGGCTAAAATTAATTACCAAAACTATTTCAACCGTCCCACAACCTCACGGTCAGAATTTAGTATGGAAACCGTTCAATCGAATTCAATGGCATTGATACTGTTCCACTAAACCGTTTGAAGTTTTTATATATAAACATAGCACACTGTGGGGTTAAAACACACTTTTACCACAGTAGATACAAAGAAACACACACGAAGATGACTCGTTGGACCCCCGAAGAAGAGATTGCATTGGTGATATGCTACCAAGACGCCTCAAACAACCCGACACTTCAACAACGTCGTTCGTAGGTGTTTTGGGAACGTGTACCGGCCGATTTCAACCGCCACGTTGGCATCAATGACCGAACAACCGTCAGCCTGCAGCGGAAGTGGACCGATTTCACCAATAAGTGTGATCGGTGGACCAGCATGTACCGAACACGTTGAGGGAGGAGCCGGGCATTGACCCGGATTTGGCTATCGAGCTAACGCATGTGGACTATGCGGCTCGATATGACAACAGCTTTGACCATGTCGAGGCATGGCAACTGTTGCGCCGATCCTAGGTTTTTTTAATTTCTTTTAATGTATTTTATTTTTAGTTTTTTATGTTTAATAGTTATGAATTTTAGTTTTTTATGTTTATCATTAATGTTCTTATTATTTAAATAAATTTTAAACAAACGGTTAAAATAAGGTAAAGATAATTATAAAACAAACGGTGAAAAAAATAAAATAAAATAAAACAAACGGTTAAATACACAAAAAGGTATATATAAAAGTCAAAATAAAAAAGAAAACAACTGGTACCAGCACGGTAAACAGAACCAGCAAAACGGTCCACGGGACCACTACCAGCGTTGGTGGCGGCGGTGTTACCATGCTGGTAGTTGGTACCCGTGGACAATTCGGTAGGCGCCCCGTCCCCTCTTATCTATTTTGAACGTACTTATTGTTTTTATTTAAACGCGCTTGTTTACAATCAGACGCGCGTATTAAAACTTTAAAAAAATAACTGACTAAAAGAACAAACTTAAAACGCACGTTGTTCACATTCAGGCGCACTTATTAAAAAAACACTACAATTTACAAAGTAACAATGTATCTAAGACAACTCCTGATCATCATAATCTTCTAATTCAACCTCTTCAATATCTTCAAGGTCATCTTCGAAAATCTGATCATCTTGTTCAACCTATGTCTGGGTTGAACCAACCTCCTTCAAATGTTTACGTCGATTGTGGCCTTTCTCTCCGCATATCACACAGGTTTTCTTCCTTTTACTCGTTCGACTAACTTGTACTTCCTTGCTAGACTTTATACGCTTCTGTTTACCATGTCATTTGTTCTTGATCCCGTTAGGTAGTCGGATAGTGGGTTCGGCCTCTGATGGTTTCTCATAACCAAGAAGAGAAGCATACCTGTCATACTTCTTCTGATGGCTAGATCTATTAAACCATCCCTCATCAACCTTCTTAACCATCTCTTTCAGTTGATCATTAACCAAAGTTAACTCGGATAAATCTGCAATTAAAGTGTTTGCAAGATATTCACCAGCTAAGACTATCTCCCTTGCAATACGTCTAGCTTCTTTCGTCTTGTCATCACCAAACTCTCCTGTTTCAAATGAATAATTGCTTTCATTTGGAACAACATCTTTTGTCCACCTCTTCAGAATGTATCTCTTCGGGAATCTATTAAAGTTCATCATCCTTAATACAAAAAATATATGCCTACAAAGCAGCCCATACTGCTCAAACCTCCTACACGTACATAATGTAGTAACATCTTCTTCACCCTCAACACCTTCCTTCTTGAAAAGCACCTGTAGAATGATTAAAAAAACATTTATTGATTTTGGACACACGTTATATAAGATTTAAACACACATATTAATAAAAATTGATTTTGCTACATACCTCAATAAAACCTTGACCATGTGCTTGTGGATCTTCAACATAAATCTTTTAAAAAAACCTTATTCAGCCCTTTACATATGAACACCAATTAAACCTTCATATGTAGGGCTGTACACGAGCCAAGCCAAGTCAGGCTAAGCTCGAGCTCAAACTTAAACGAACCAGTTTTGATAAAACCTAATGTATCACGTTTATTCAAAACATTATAAAACCTTGCTTAACTTGCAATAACATTTTGAGGTGTCACTTCTGCCCAAATGTGATGTGTCACATTAGTTTGTTATAAAGATTTCGTTAAGCATTGTAGCTCGTTCACATAAGTGCCATAAGGTTTCACTTCTGCCCAAAGGCGATGTGTAACAGATTATGTTGGTGAACTGAGCGTATTGCATTAGGACTTTGAACATCTCACTTCTGCCCAAAGGTGATGGGTTACATTCACTGTGGGCAATTCAATACTTTAAATAATTAGTGTATAGCGAAAGCTAGAGCATGTTATTTAAGTAGCTTATGTTGGTTTTATGATATTATCACTTCTTCATTACAAAATTTATCCTTACAATTAATGATCCTTCATTAATATAATGATCATAATCTCTAAGTCTGCCTTACATCAATACCCGTAACTCGAAACTAATCTCATATTCTTCTATAAATTACAATCTCAACTAAGTGATCCACTCTAATTATCAAAACTAAGAAGAATTATCTTAAACTTTGTTCTTATTAAGTCTTAAATTACCTCTTAAGACATAACATTCATATGCTTTATCTGATAAAGTATTACAGAATAACTTTGAGCATAAGAAAGTGGGATACACAAAATGTCTCTTATGGTAATGAAGAACGCTTTTACTGATTCCTATCAGGTGAGCTGTAAAAGATTCTGAAATTCCTAAAACTATTGTATTATCTATGGAATGAAACCATATAACGAATTCCTAAGAAGCATGAAATAAATAAATCTAACTGTATGGTTAAATGGCATCTATGAATACATCTTAACATTGAATAACATGACCCATAAAGCTAAGGGGTTATACATGGAAATCAATAAATTTCTAGTGCATAATAACTTTTCCATCAGTACGATTAGATGCATTATGAATCAACTATAACACTCAGAAATATCAAAAGTAAAATGAGTGTGTTGATAGCGAATTACGTACAAGAAAAGCAACGCATTAAGCATGCTGAATTCATTAAGATCTCTAAGGTAAATGGGAGCAGTAAAAGTCCTTATTATGACTTTTCGGAAGTACAAGATGCGGGGGAGAGACTTATTAAGTTTAACTCCGAATTTAATTTTGATTATTCCTCTTGTACACCCTACTGCACCAACTCTTACACACTTAGAAACTAATATTGCTCATTATATACCTGAAAATAAAAAAACACCTAACTAAAGTTAAGTTTGTATCATAATAAACCCAATGTTCAATTCAAGAGGTCATCTGGGTCTAAAAGCCCATTAAATTTGATGATCATCTAACCTATCTGACTAACACAAAATGGATGTTTGGAAAGTTTATCAATCCTACCTCTTCTAATTAAATTATTAGTATCAATCAATCTTCATTAGAATAACGTTTGGGATTTGGTTGAATAATCTAAGTTATTCATAACTAAACCAGATCCGAATGGGAACTTGTAAGATAAGATTGATTGTAAAAGATTATACTCAAGAAGGGATTAGATATCATAGAATCTTCTTTTCTGTATTTTAAAAGATTTCTCTGAGGATCATTACCGTCCTAGTAGCTCATAATAAATAATAAATAAGAGCCACATTAGATGGACATTAAGACAACATTCCATAACGATAACCTACATGTTCATTAAGCAACCTGAAAGTTCTAAACTGAAGGGTAAGAACACTTAGTCTGTAAGTCAATAAGATCCATGTATGGGATTATACAAGCATAAAATGTGTTGGAATCATAATGAAATTATCTTCATCAAGAACTAAGTGGATTAAAAAACCTACCTGAAGATGAGTGGGAACAACTAATGAAAACTTGTCCTTACATAGATGACGTTTCTCTTGACAAGCATATGTTACCTAAGTCAAAGCATTATTCATGCATAATTTTGACATGATGAATATCGGGGATTCCTCTTATGTGATAGGAATCAAAATATACCGATATAGACCCAACGAGATATTAGTTTCATCACATAAGTTTTACTCTAAGCGGGTCCTTAAATATGTAACTGTCACACCCTCAAATTTCCACTGTGGGGTTTATACCGCGATGCGCATGACAAACCAGGACCCCATAGCCATAAGTCACATGAACGACTCTAAATGCCCAAACCATTTAGTTCGTTATTGTAAAACAAAGTTTAAAAGTTTTAACCAAACCAAATTAAGTATAGCGGAAGCGAAATAACAAAATAGTTAAATAGAAGTCTGCGCAAAACACCGCGCCCAAAACCATAGGTAATTATTTAAAAGTAATTTAAATGTTCGTCATCCCATGACCTAACATGATGCATGTCCTATTCGTGCTCCATACCTAGTTACCTGCAAAAGCATACTAGCGTGTGTCAACATAAAGTTGGTGAGTTCACAAAGTAAAGTAAATGAGTATGTAAATGCGCTGGTTTCCAAAACCACGTAACCAAAATAAAAGCGTAGGTCCTCCAGACCTAAAATGTTCAAGTGTTATTAGTTTAAGCGTGTCAGGGGTAGCTAACCCACTCATTGCAACTAAATAGTATTATTGGGACACCTTCAGTAGTATAATAATTTGTCTCGATAACTATTGTCTATCAACACTAGTTCTCAATTGTGGTCAGAAGTTCATGCCCATGCTCCCAGCATCGCAAACATGAGGTTGCTGCACAACCTAATAGCGCTATCAACTAATACCCCGCTCGCTCCCAGCAATTAACCCAATAATGTGCAAGGACTTTTCAAGTGATAGAGTGTTTAGTTCACAAAGGACCAATAAGTTTTAAACTGATCAAAGCGCAATCCTCCCCGAGGATGTAGTCCCAAACCGGACTAAAAAAACGTTTATCAAAGTTGTCTCACCTTGAGACGCATGCTTTTTGAGAAAAAGTAGTGAAACTCACCTTAGTATGCACGTAAATAAATCCAAACTCCAAATTAGGGTGCACTACCAACTCCCTAGTATAAGTGTCACTAAGTAAGTATATGTGTAAAACCATTACAAGACGTTTAAATGTTCAAAATCGTGTATGTGACACCTAGTGATTCTACTTGCATAAGTAAACCCTACGGACCCGTTGGTGAATACGTTGGTTATCATTAGTTTTACACTTTATATGCATCTCATATAAGTGCCTATTCAAGTACATGTCATATACATACCACATAGGACTCCAATTAGTCATATAAACTCACAATACACAATCTGCGTTTTCAGGACAGATTATGCGCCATGAAAACTAATTTATTAAAAATACTTATCCAGTGATTTAGACTCCCAAATTTTTACTAAATATTCTAAGGGGTCTACTGGGAAATCCATATTTTTAGTTTGTGATAAAACCTTGTAAAAAAATTATTATAATTCACGGAACACAGCTATGTTCAGAAAGTTTCAACAACAGGTCAGGTTAGTAGAAAAATTCCCAAAAATTGTGTATTCATCCAAACGGGATGAATCCCCTTGGAAAAGCCAAATTATTCCAATGTTAATCTACTGTAAAAATTTCATAACTTAATTCTTTATAAAACTCGAGTTATGATGATTTAAAGTTGATTCGGTTTGTTAATCCGAAAACCTGATATGACCTTTATTCAAAGAAAATTCCAAAAACTATTCAAACGACGTCCAAATCACTCGATTTTACCCATTATGAAAAGCTAAGATCAGGTATAATATAACCATGCAAAGAAATCAGCAAAACCATCATGTTAAAGTCACGTAACAGACCCTACAAGTTGACCTAAACATTTTGTCCAGATTTTAATCATGCATAAACTCTTATTTAAACGACTCACGTGTGCGTATAATCGATCAACAACAATCAATAATCATTACAAAACATTCATAAGACCTATCATGATCATAACCTATCATAACACATGCAAAATCATAAACCCTAATGATCAAAACATCACAAACTTGCGCAACAAGTAACCTATCATATCCCTAATCGCATATGATCATGTTTAACTCATTAAATCTTTATAAACTTCAAGTTTTAATCTTTATATAAAGGTTTCAGACCTGGAAAAACTTAGTTATAAGGTTTTTATAACATATTAAGAAGATTAAAGCATAATAGGTTAAGGATTATACCGCGAGCTCTTCGAAACAATCAACTGAATGCTCTTGATGCTTCCCGATCGATGTTCTTACGCCTTAGCAGGTGTTTTGGGGTTAATATTTCATAAATAGGGCAGTAGGGGCGATTAGGGTTTGAGTTTAGGAGATACAAGAGCCTTAAGGTTGCTTAAATACATGTTTAAGTCGGTTTGGTGATGTCTGGTACCCGCGCGCGGCCGCTTGAAGGCTGTGAGCGGCTGCTCACAGCTCTTCGGCCCGCGTCGGGTTGCCTGCTTCGTCGTACAACGTGTTTTTATCGATGTTCTCGCTATTTTGGACCATAATAAGTGTAACCCCATGTGTTAAGACTCCAACCATCCTACCGGTCCACCTATTACGATTTTTATTAACGTATTCGGTTTAAGTTCACGTAATCACATATAGTTTACACATAGTTTAACAGAGTATCACAGAAACACGTAATTGCAATTAATCTCAATCAATTAACTCACAATTATTAAACTTCATTGTTCACCAACGTCCGAGGTTCACTAATCATGTATACAGTCTGGTAATTCCTCGAATTTGTGACACCCGACATGTTTGGCTTAAACATTTTAGTAACACCTAAGTCTACCTTAGCGAGAAACATTTATAAATGGACTTAACCAGGTTAGTTGAGTCGGGTCAGGATAGGATTGTCCAGGGTTCAATGATCTGGAGGATCATTAGGAGTCGTTTTGGGAATACACTAGTACCGGGTCCCGTTGTTGGTGAAATTACATAAACTAAATTAAGTGTTATGTGTAGATTAATTCTTATATGGTGGATTATATGCAAAGACGTGTTTAAACGATGTGTAGATAATCATCCATGCTTAAATATGTTAAACATAGATTAAGGTTGCATGTTCATGTGTTAGGATGTGTTAAAATGCGTTAAACACGACAAACTGGAAAAACTAGAAAAACATAGATCCAGGTTCGACCACAGCATGGGGGCGAAGGTTCGACCACAGCGTGGGGGCGAACCTAGAATGTGAAAACAATAGAATTTCATTCGACCAGTTAAGACACATTCGACCCTGTGAAAGGGGCGAATGTGGGTACATTCGCCCAGGTGAAAGGAGCGAATGTGGACTAGTGTAAATACCAAACTTTGTCATTTTTCACCATTTCACAAACCCTAACTGTCTCTAAACACTCTCAAACGATTTTAATCACTAAGGAGTTTTTGCTCTTATTTTTCATAATCTAACCTACCAACAACTTCTAATCAAGAATCCAAGGTGTGTTCTTAATCCTAAACTTTTTTCAAGCATTTTAATTCGTTTTCATCTAACCCTAAATGTCCAGATCTGTTCTAAGGATGTTTTTATCAATAAAAACCTTTTAAACATCTTTCTAAACCAAAACCCTATCAATAAACATAGGTTTTCATATCAATAATCATATGTTAATTATGTGTTATGTGATATTATCTGTTGTTTGATGATTTGCTATTGTACTAATGCTAGAAGCATGATCTAGGGCTGATATTGATGTTAATATAGGATTGTTTATGGTCATAATTAAATGATTTATAATATCATGTCTAAATTGGGGGTTTTAATAAAGCTGGCAAACTGAACACTATTAAGATGATTATGGATTGATTTCAAAAAGTTAACAAATTGGGTAAAGAATTCATGCATGATGTGATGTTTTCATATTTTTTGCCATTTTGGGAAAGGTCTAAAATGAACATGTTTTGGGGTAAAATTGGTGGGTTTTTGTGGGGATATGTTAATCATAATCAAATGCTATGTTTGGTGATGTTTCGCGATGTTTCAGATGTTTTTGAAGCGTTTTTTGGGAAAAGTATTATGCCAGGGTCGAACCTGGGCACATTCGACCGATCGGGTGGTCGAACGTGGAATCCCAGGGTTGAACCTGGACAAAATTGGTCGAATCAGTTAAAAAGGGGCGAATGTGACTTTGAATGGGTCGAAGGTGGCTTCCAAAGGGTCGAAGGTAGCTTAAAAGGGGCAAAGGTGGATTAATTTTCCTGGTTCGACCCTATTGATTCAAAAATGAGATTTTTGATACAAACTAAGTGTTTTATGCTTGAACCTTGTGTATAATCTATGTGTATTTGATTAGTTAGGGTAATGAGTCACCAACGGGATGTCGGGTCGGTCCAGTGTGTCAGTTGAACACTTAAACACGTTTTAAAACATACTTGGTCACGATCTGGACAATCGGGGACTTGATAACCTTATGGTTATTAGTCGGAACACTTATGTGAACATTTTGATAGATCTCCGGTAGTGGGATTATCAAGGGCTTGGCTTTCTATTATTACTGAAGAACCCAACCTAAGGTGAGTTCACGGCCCCACTTTTACTGCTTTAACTTTTGGGGGAGAAAACATGCGTTAAACTATTTTGGTAACATATGTTATACTATGGTTTTAACTTTGCATTGCTATCCGATCTTTGAAAGTCCCGGGGAAAACCATGAATGTGCGGGGATGCACAACGAGGGAAATGTGGATAGATCTACTGGGTTTGACAGACCCTACTCGACGGCTTGGATGGTCGGGCGGGTGCATGTTGTCTCGAACTAGTAACATTGGTAACATTGCTGAACACACGCAGGGCGAACATTGGTAACAGTCTAGTAATGGTTTTCCAATCGTAGTTGTAATAAAGCATACGCCTAGCTAGCGTATGTAACACCCCAACCGATGGCGGAAACATCGAGGTGTCACGTAAGAATGAGTATACAGTAGCACATGGTAACCAAATTTTAATTGAAATAAATTTAAAGTGCAAATATCCAAAAATGAAAATACATAATGTGTTTTAAGTGGAGATCTAATACATCACAAAAACCAAACAAGCATAGACTTCAGTTTGCCTTCTCATGAAAATACTCTAATCTTCATGCATCATTATTACCTATTGAGTTGTAAAAATGGGGGGGGGGGTCAACTAGAAGTTGGTGAGAATACATAAGCCATGTCAAGCAAATAGTTTAAGTATAAAAGTTTAGCAATTCATATGTCTATCGTAAGTTTAAGTCTATATGAATAAGCATAATATGTTGAATCGACATAATCAAACCTCCGACTAGTTTAGGTCCATCCAGTCATCCACGGTTCACCTTAATAATATGTTGGAACGATAACAATCACCCACGCTACCTATGTAGGAGGTACACGTATCCAGGTGGGATTATCAATCCAATAGATCTATTATTGAGTATCGCCGGCTTGGCCATAGCTAATGATTATGTAATGTTGAAACTCGTTGAAACTCGTTGAAACTGTTGTTGTTGTTGTCTAATTCATGAGGCATTAAAGTTTACAACTAGACATGCATGTAGAATTGCTTAAGTGAAATGTTGCAAGTATGAAGAATTGCATAAACATGGTTACGTAAACTCACCTTAGTATAGTATTAAGTCTTGGGAAATAGTATGAGTGTAGCCCAAAAGATTGCCAAGTATTACCCTATGTATAAGGTAACAAATAAGTCTAAGTCTAACTAGTCTACAAGTATATTCTAGGGTTTCGATTTGGGGATAAACATTTGTTGGATTAATAATTAAAATGTTTGATAATTGAGAGAAATTTTATAAATAAATAAACAGAAGTCTTTTTATAAAATTTGAATTTAAGATGGTCACAATAATGTGTTTAAAGTATAAAAATAACCTTTATAAAATTATTTTCTTAAAAATAGAATATTAAATCTATTTATTTCAAATTGTCAAAATTTAACTTAAATATTTAAAAATAGTAAAATTAAAGATTTATTAGATTAAAAATTATATTTCTATTCCAAATAATCAGAAATAATTTATATAAAATTTTGGTGCAAAAATATTGAAAAATGAATTTATTATGATTTAATTATGATTAAAACTAACAAAAATTGATTAAAAATATTAAATAAATGATTTTACAGAAATAAAAATCATTTCAGAAACGTTTATTGTTATAAAAACTCAGAATAATTTTTGTGGGAATTTATAAAATTGTTAATGATATTTTTATAGAATTTTATAAATTAAATAGAATAAACTTGATTTATTTATTTTTTATATTAAATAAATAAATTTTTGAAAACTAAAAATTGAATGTTAAATTTTTTCACTAGATTAATACAGAATAATTTTTGTAGAATTATTGAAAGTGTTTTAGTATTTTAAAATGAATTTATGAAATACAAGTAATTATATTTAAAGTTTGATTATTTCAAAACATAACAAAACAACAAAAAAAAAAAAAAAGAAAAAGGAAGGTTGCTGCCAAGGTTCGAACCCACGTGGGCCGTGTCCAGAACACCAGGCACAACCACTTGGTCCAGACCAGTGGTTGTGTTTGGTTTTAGTTCGTTAAAATTATATAATATACGCGAAAACAGTTTTCTTCCCCAAATGAATCATACGAACCCTAGATTCAGCAATTGAACGATTTACACAACATTAACCCAATTAACCTTAGGGTTAATGTTGTGTATTTGCCGAACATCAAAACCCATCAAAGAAATCATACTTACAAATACGTTTTTGTATACGATTGCTCAGTCAAGCTTGAAGTCAAAATGCGATCAAACAGACTAAAGAACAGTGAATAATTGAGAAATTGGAGGTTGAGAAAGATTGATTGGCGAGTTGTGATTGTCCAGAAGTGTCCAATTTATAGGGTAGCGGTCTAGATTGTCGAATTGGTAAGGTTGACCATGAATTAATTGGGTTTCGTCAATTTAAGCATAATTGGTACGAATTAATGAAGATAATACGTGTATATGACTTATGATAGGCCGGTAATCACGATATCGTTTCTATTCTGGATCAATTACGCGTTAATGATGTTAATTATGGTAGATTGGCTGTCACAGTTGACTTCTCTAGTCAACTGTCAAGAAGCCAATGTCGGGTTAAATGAATTTCAAGCTGGAATTGAAACCAGATGATCGTGTAGATCAGATGGTTAGAATGTGTGGGCATATGGGCCGGCTTGGGCGCGGGTTCGAGTCCCGGCCCAAGCTTTTATTTTTTTGACATATTTCCTATATATATATATGTATATTATGTATACATATTATAGTATTAGGGTTCCAAAAATGCCACAATAATAAATAAGTGCGAACAATAACAAAAGAACTTGACGTTTTTATTCATGATAAAAGTAACGTACAAGCTATAAATGCGTAATGTTACAGTCTCCCCTACTTTTAGGAACTTCGTCTCGAAGTTGGAGTTGGAGAGTCTGGTGGAAAAAGATGTGGGTACTTAGACTTCATTTGATCTTTACGTTCCCAAGTGAACTCTGGACCTCGTTTAGATTCCCAACGAACCTTAACGATCGGAATGCGACTGCGCTTGAGTTTCCTGACTCCAGTATCAACGATCTCGACGGGTTTCTCGATAATGTGCATAGTTTCATCAATCTGCACATCTTCTAGAGGAACATGGAGGTTCTCGTCTGCTAAGCATTTCTTGAGATTCGAAACATGGAAGGTCGGGTGAACATTGCTTAGCTCAGGTGGAAGATCAAGTTTGTAAGCCACTTTTCCAACCCTGTCAAGAATTTTGAATGGGCCTACGTATCGAGGAGCTAGTTTTCCCTTTCTACCGAAACGAATCACTCCTTTCCAAGGGGGTACCTTAAGAAGTACAAGGTCCCCAACTTGAAATTCCAAGGGTTTACGACGTTTATCAGCATAACTCTTCTGACGACTTCTAGCCTTGAGAAGATTATCCTGAATGAGTTGGATTTTGTCTGTGGTTTCCTGGATTAGTTCGGGTCCAGTGATCCGGGCTTCACCAACCTCAGTCCAACAGACAGGTGAACGACATTTACGACCACAGAGTGCCTCGAAAAGAGCCATGTTAATGCTGGCATGATAACTGTTGTTGTATGAAAACTCGACCAAAGGAAGATGAGAATCCCATGCGCCACCAAAATCGATGATACATGCCCTGAGCATATCCTCAAGTGTCTGGATGGTCCGTTCAGTCTGACCATCTGTTTGAGGGTGATAAGCAGTACTAAGGTTCAACTTGGTACCCAAAGCATCTTGTAAAGAATCCCAAAAGTGAGAGGTGAAACAACCATCACGATCAGAGATAATGTCCAAAGGTATACCATGACGACATACGATTTCACTTACGTACATCCTTGCCAACTTTTCCACAGAATACTTCTCACGAATAGGTAAGAAGTGGGCTGACTTGGTCAAACGATCGACGATTACCCAAATGCTGTCAAAACCTTTGGGTGTGCGAGGAAGTTTGGTGATGAAGTCCATAGCTATGCTCTCCCATTTCCATACAGGAATTTCTGGTTGTTCGAGCATACCAGATGGTCGTTGGTGTTCAGCCTTGACCTTTGAACAAGTGAGACATTTTGCAACGAAAAGAGCAATATCTTTCTTCATACCAGGCCACCAATATGAATAACGAAGATCTTGGTACATCTTGTCGGCTTCAGGATGAATAGAATAACGAGACTTATGAGCCTCGTTCATGAGAAAGGTACGAAGATCATCACGGTCAGGGATCCAAAGTCGATTAAGAAAATAGAGTAGACCATCAGGTGTGGTTTCAAGTTGAGTCTCAGCACCACAAGACATTTCGTCGTACATGTTACCTTGGGTGACTGAAGTATGTTGAGCCTGGAGAATGCGATCCTGAAGATCAGTACGAACTCTCGCACATTGAAGTTTGATACGCTCTTTACGACTAAGTGCGTCAGCCACAACATTCGCTTTGCCAGGATGGTAGCGAATTTCGCAATCATAGTCGTTAAGTAACTCAACCCAACGGCGTTGCCTCATGTTGAGATTTTTCTGGTCGAAGACATGTTGGAGACTTTTGTGGTCCGTGAAAACCACACATTTAATCCCATAAAGATAATGTCTCCAAATCTTAAGAGCAAAGACAACGGTGCCCAATTCAAGATCATGGGTGGTATAATTCTTTTCGTGAGTCTTGAGTTGTCTAGACGCATAAGCAATAACCTTTCCTCGTTGCATGAGAACACAACCAAGACCTTGGTTTGATGCATCACAATAGACCACGAAATCATCATTACCATCAGGTAGAGACAAGATAGGAACTTCATAGAGTTTCAGCTTAAGAGTTTCAAATGCTTCATCTTGCTTTGGTCCCCACTCATAGGATTTACCCTTGTGAGTTAAGGTAGTGAGAGGAATAGCGATCTTGGAGAAGTTGGCGATGAATCGACGATAATAACCAGCCAAACCAAGGAAGGAACGGACTTCAGTTGGAGTTTTAGGAACACTCCAATTCTTCACAGCTTCGATCTTTGCGGGATCAACATGAATTCCGTTCATATCAATGACATGTCCCAAAAATTGAACTTCCTTAAGCCAAAATTCACATTTCGAGAACTTAGCATACATTTGTTCTTTCTTTAGGAGACCCAAGATGGAGTGAAGATGTTGTTCGTGATCGGATTTTGATTTAGAGTAAATCAAAATATCATCGATGAAGACGATCACGAATTTGTCGAGGTAGGGTCTACAAACCCGATTCATTAAATCCATAAACACTGCGGGAGCGTTGGTCAATCCAAAAGGCATGACCATGGATTCATAGTGACCATATCGTGTACGAAAGGCTGTCTTGGGAATACCTTCATCGTGGACTCTAAGCTGATGATAACCAGAACGAAGATCAATCTTCGAGAAGTGGGTTGCTCCTTGAAGTTGATTGAAAAGATCGTCAATCCTAAGCAAGGGATAACGATTCTTGATGGTGAGTTTGTTGAGTTCGCGATAGTCGATACACATTCTAAGAGATCCATCTTTCTTCTTAACGAACAAGACAGGGGCTCCCCATGGAGAAGAACTGGGGTGAATGAAACCTTTATCAGAAAGTTCCTGTAGTTGACTGGCAAGTTCTTGCATCTCAGAGGGTGCAAGACGATAAGGAGCTTTGGTGACAGGATTAGCACCAGGAACAAGATCAATTCTAAATTCCACTTGTCGAGCAGGAGGCAAACCAGGTAAATCCTCTGGGAAGACTTCAGGATAGTCCCGAATGATTGGAATGTCTTGGATACTTTTGCCCTTGTCCTTCTTTTCTATCACGTTAGCTAAGAAAGCTGTATACCCCTTTCGTAAGTATTTTTGGGCAGTAGTACAAGACATGAGCTTAAGCTCACCACAAGACTTCTCACCATAGATCTTCAAAATCTCACCAGATTCGAGAGGAATGCGAATGACTTTCTCAAAACATAGAATTTCAGCACGATGGGTTGACAACCAGTCCATGCCTACTATGACATCAAAACTTCCAAGATGCATAGGGATGAGATCGATAGAGAAAGTATGTTCGTCGAGATTCAGCACACAGTTACGAATAATAGAATCGATCGAGATAGACTTCCCATTAGCTACCTCTACCACTAAAGGTTACTCTAGGTTAGTTTGGGGTAGATTAAGTAAAGGTTCAAACTTCAGTGACACAAATGACTTATCAGCTCCCGAATCAAATAATATGGATGCATAGTGGTTATTGATGAGAAACGTACCATTCACCACCTCGTTGTTGTCACGGGCCTGGTTAGCATTGAGATTGTAGGCGCGACCTCGAGCACCTTGGTTCTGGTTGCGGTTCTGGTTTTGGTTTTGGTTGCGGTTTTGGTTCTGGTTTTGGTTACGTTTGGGGCAATTGTTGATATAGTGGTCTGGGCTACCACACTCGTAGCACTGACCACGAGCAGGTCTGTTGTTTTGTTGGTTGGGAGATGGGGCATTTCTGGCTGGGTTGTTTTGGTTGTTTTAGGCAGCAAGGGCTTGGCAAGCATTGGTGTAGTGTCCATACCGCTTACAGTTATTACATTGGCGGCATGGTCTGCCAGGAAGATGATGGTATTGACAAGTGTTGCAGAGAGGGTGACTCCCGCCATACGGCTTCTTGGCTGGGTTTTGTGCTGCAGGTGGAGTGGTAGCAACCATATAGTTCCTAGCCTTGCGCTTCTTGTTGCTTGAGGTCTCGGGCTTAACCTCAATAGCTGGCTGAGGAGTGTCTTTGGCAACAGTCTTCTTAGTGCCCTTGCGGAAGAGAGTACCGTTCTTCACATGATTATCAGTAAGAGTAGCCGCCAGACGTTTGGCTTCTTCCAAGGTGGCAGGATTCCTTCCCCACACCGTGTCCTGGATTTGCATGGGTAGACCACCGATATACTTCTCGATGGCTATGGGCAGGGGAGTGACTTTGTGAGGCAACAATAAGCTAAGCTCGTGAAAGCGGGTATTGTAGGCAAGGTTTTCCCCACTATCTTGAGCAAGGGTGTGGAACTCATCTTCTAGCTTCTTAACCTCGTTGCAAGGACAAAACTCATCCTTCATAACCTCCTTGACTTGATCCCATGTCATAGCAAGAGCAACTTCAGCTCCACGGGTACGCTTTTCCTCATTCCACCAAGTGAGTGCTCGTTTGTGAAGAACACTCATGGCGTAACGAACCTTAAAGTTGTCGGGGCACTCACTATTGATGAAGGTATTCTCAATACCCTCAAACCATTGTAGGAGTCCTGTAGCTCCTTCTTCTCCACTGAACTTTGGGGGATTACAGGAATTAAAGTGCTTGAGAGTGCAGGCTGGAAGACCATTCCCATTCCCGTTGTGGTTTCCATTTCCATTACCGTTGACGTTACCGTTCCCGTTGCCGTTCATCTGGATGACTTGAGCTAGTAAATTAGGAACCAGAGTCGCGATTTGCTGCGCCATTTGTTGAGAAATGATCGCAGCCAATTGGGCATCGACACCATTGTTGTTGTTGTTATTGTTGCTGTTATTGTTGTTGTTGTGGTTAGCGTCATGGTTGTTGCTATTCACTTCATCTTGATTGTCACCATTGTTAAAGCGAGTGCTGCGACGTGGAGGCATGATCTGTAAGAGACACAATGAAATGAATGAGGTTATATAAGGAATGTAATCATTTATTCATTAATTAAAACGAATAAACGAAAACGTTGACTTATCAAAGATTATAATTTCTAATAACATATGAAGACATGCTTTAGCCTATAAGTGAACACTCATCTCGAGAATTCCCAGGTAGGCATCCGGGTCCCTCGTCTGATTGGGATATATGCGCAATGCCAGCCTAGACAGAAGACTCAGAAAACAGGCGATCACCCTTCCAGATTGCACGTGTTCGTAAATTAAAATCTAGAACTTCGACGAGATCTCAAGGGGGTTCAGGTTAAACCTGAGGATTTTTGTCCTATTAATCTAATGGTGGATCAGGATTGCAGCAGACGAATAAGAGTAGTCACTTGTAGGCTTAGGGTTATATAAGGTATAGGATAGGGGTAAGATTAGGGAAGCAATTAGGGTTACAAGTAAGTTTAAGTCCCTAAGGTTATAGTCTAGATTATTTTCTAATAACCTAATTCCCTATAACCAAGGCTCTGATACCAATCGGTAACACCCCAACCGATGGCGGAAACATCGAGGTGTCACGTAAGAATGAGTATACAGTAGCACATGGTAACCAAATTTTAATTGAAATAAATTTAAAGTGCAAATATCCAAAAATGAAAATACATAATGTGTTTTAAGTGGAGATCTAATACATCACAAAAACCAAACAAGCATAGACTTCAGTTTGCCTTCACATGAAAATACTCTAATCTTCATGCATCATTATTACCTGTTGAGTTGTGAAAATGGGGGGGGGGTCAACTAGAAGTTGGTGAGAATACATAAGCCATGTCAAGCAAATAGTTTAAGTATAAAAGTTTAGCAATTCATATGTCTATCGTAAGTTTAAGTCTACATGAATAATCATAATATGTTGAATCGACATAATCAAACCTCCGACTAGTTTAGGTCCATCCCGTCATCCACGGTTCACCTTAATAATATGTTGGAACGATAACAATAACCCACGCTACCTATGTAGGAGGTACACGTATCCGGGTGGGATTGTCAATCCAATAGATCTATTATTGAGTATCGCCGGCTTGGCCATAGCTAATGATTATGTAATGTTGAAACTCGTTGAAACTGTTGTTGTTGTCTAATTCATGAGGCATTAAAGTTTACAACTAGACATGCATGTAGAATTGCTTAAGTGAAATGTTGCAAGTATGAAAAATTGCATAAACATGGTTACGTAAACTCACCTTAGTATAGTATTAAGTCTTGAGAAATAGTATGAGTGTAGCCTAAAAGATTGCCAAGTATTACCCTATGTATAAGGTAACAAATAAGTCTAAGTCTAACTAGTCTACAAGTATATTCTAGGGTTTCGATTTGGGATAAACATTTGTTGGATTAATAATTAAAATGTTTGATAATTGAGAGAAATTTTATAAATAAATAAACAGAAGTTTTTTTATAAAATTTGAATTTAAGATGGTCACAATAATGTGTTTAAAGTATAAAAATAACTTTTATAAAATTATTTTCTTAAAAATAGAATATTAAATCTATTTATTTCAAATTGTCAAAATTTAACTTTAATATTTAAAAATAGTAAAATTAAAGATTTATTAGATTAAAAATTATATTTCTGTTCCAAATAATCAGAAATAATTTATATAAAATTTTGGTGCAAAAATATTGAAAAATGAATTTATTATGATTTAATTATGATTAAAACTAACAAAAATTGATTAAAAATATTAAATAAATGATTTTACAGAAATAAAAATCATTTCAGAAACGTTTATTGTTATAAAAACTCAGAATAATTTTTGTGGGAATTTATAAAATTGTTAATGATATTTTTATAGAATTTTATAAATTAAATAGAATAAACTTGATTTATTTATTTTATATATTAAATAAATAAATTTTTGAAAACTAAAAATTGAATGTTAAATTTTTTCACTAGATTAATACAGAATAATTTTTGTAGAATTATTGAAAGTGTTTTAGTATTTTAAAATGAATTTATGAAATACAAGTAATTATATTTAAAGTTTGATTATTTCAAAACATAACAAAACAACAAAAAAGAAAAAGAAAAAGGAAGGTTGCTGCCAAGGTTCGAACCCGCGTGGGCCGTGTCCAGAACACCAGGCACAACCACTTGGTCCAGACCAGTGGTTGTGTTTGGTTTTAGTTCGTTAAAATTATATAATATACGCGAAAACAGTTTTCTTCCCCAAATGAATCATACGAACCCTAGATTCAGCAATTGAACAATTTAAAAAAATTTAAACCAATTAACCTTAGGGTTAATGTTGTGTATATGCCGAACATCAAAACCCATCAAAGAAATCATACTTACAAATACGTTTTTGTATATGATTGCTCAGTCAAGCTTGAAGTCAAAATGCGATCAAACAGACTAAAGAACAATGAATAATTGAGAAATTGGAGGTTGAGAAAGATTGATTGGCGAGTTGTGATTGACCAGAAGTGTCCAATTTATAGGGTAGTGGTCTAGATTGTCGAATTGGTAAGGTTGACCATGAATTAATTGGGTTTCGTCAATTTAAGCATAATTGGTACGAATTAATGAAGATATTACGTGTATATGACTTATGATAGGCCGGTAATCACGATATCGTTTCTATTCTGGATCAATTACGCGTTAATGATGTTAATTATGGTAGATTGGCTGTCACATTTGACTTCTCTAGTCAACTGTCAAGAAGCCAATGTCGGGTTAAATGAATTTCAAGCTGGAATTGAAACCAGATGATCGTGTAGACCAGATGGTTAGAATGTGTGGGCATATAGGCCGGCTTGGGCGCGGGTTCGAGTCCCGGCCCAAGCTTTTATTTTTTTGACATATTTCCTATATATATATATGTATATTATGTATACATATTATAGTATTAGGGTTCCAAAAATGCAACAATAATAAATAAATGCGAACAATAACAAAAGAACTTGACGTTTTTATTCATGATAAAAGTAACGTACAAGCTATAAATGCGTAATGTTACAGCGTACTTGGTAACATTGATATAGTATGGACATGGTAACATTATGGCAACACTGGTAACATTTTGTACAAACCTGTGAACTCACCAGCATTATATATGTTGACGTCTTTTTGGCATGTTTTTCTCACATCGCTAAGGTAGCATTGGTTGGACTAGGCGCACGGGTCTGCATTGGCGTCTAGGCTTAGTCGCATATTTCAAATAAGTGTCTGGAATGTTTTGGAACACAATTTGTAGTTGATTAAATTTTTAAATGCTTACGCTATGGTTTAATGGTTTGATAACTAAGTTTTTGAGTTTACGTATTTCATATAGTGTTGTTTATTGTGACTGTTGACTTGGATCCTGGTTTATCATGCGCCTCGTGGTAAAACTCCGCAAGTGAAAATTTGAGGGTGTGACAGATTGGTATCAGAGCCAATGGTTATAGTGAACTAGGACAGCGTGTAGAGTCTAGTCTATAGCCGAGTCACACACACTAGACGGTCACATACTTTGAGTCTCTTAGTGGGATACGTACTAGCCTTATCGGGGTGTCCTTACATCATCATCATACTTCTGTGTTACATCATCCGCTTTTACTTGGGTTCTTACCTACTCTTGTCTTCTTCTTCGGGATTGAAGAGGAAGAAGCTGACTTGTTGACTCTAGCACACACATGCTTTCTTACACTTGCACCTATCGTAACACGTTACTAGGCAACGATATTCGGTGGCCAGAATCTGAACTAGGGGTACATTTGGAGGACCATGTAGAGCAGTTTATCATTTCGGGTGCACACGAAATAATAAACTGAAATGCATGAAAAT
Organism: Ambrosia trifida; assembly: GCA_028751855.1. Lineage (NCBI taxonomy): Eukaryota > Viridiplantae > Streptophyta > Magnoliopsida > Asterales > Asteraceae > Ambrosia > Ambrosia trifida. The sequence continues at coordinate 69,260,336 of CM054127.1, forward strand.
CCCGGTGGACTTTGAGTTTAGATGTACAGTCCTGAATTTGTCCCTAAGTTAACTCTTGAAAATTTCTAGTGGTTGACACTAGAGGTGAATCTAAATCCCTCGATTTCTTGATTTGTTAGATCATGTCTGGTTCTCGTGGTGGTGGACGTCGTGGTGGCGGTCGTGGTGGCGGCGGTGGCCATGCTAGCGGCGGTGGTCGTGGTAACATCAACATGACCCAAGTTGAACTGAATAACTTGTTACAGCAGCAAGTGAATATGGCTATGAATACTTTCCAGGCTGGGATTATTGTCATGGGTGATGAGTTGATTCTGTCGACTTTACCTCATTCTTGGGTGTCATGTTCTTTCTTCTGTATTTTATTCGTGTATCGTGTTTCAGGTATCGCTGTCAATCCACCTCCACCTCAGTGCTCTTATAAGAAGTTTCGGGACTGTCAGCACCATAACTTCGCTGGAACTGACGGAGCGGTGGGATTGCTCCGATGGCTGGAGAAGGTAGAATCTGTGTTCGTTATGTGTAATTGTCCCGTTGGGGACCAGGTTAAGTATGCTACTGCGACATTCGAGGGGCCTGCATTGTCGTGGTGGAATGCTACTGCCCAGAACATGGGATTGGGGGAGGTTATTGCTATGCCTTGGGCGGATTTTGTGCATCTTTTGAGGAGTGAGTACTGTCCAAGGGAGGAAGTACAGAAATTGGAGCATGAGGTCTGGAGTTACAAGATGGTTGGGTCCGAGATTGAGGAGTACACTGTGAGGAGGAACGAGTTAGCAGTGTTGTGCCCTGATTTGCACACACCCGAGTATAGGAGGATTGAGCACTACGTTTCTGGGTTAGTGCCGGAGATTGCAGGGTTAGTGGCTGCTGGGAATCTTCCCACTCTTGCTCAAGTTTTTCGATTGGCTCATCGAATGACTAATCTGAAGGTGGCAGAAGGTGTTTTGCCTCCTAAGGGTACTACTGCGAAGGGTTCGGAAGGGAACAAGAGGAAGTGGGATAATGTGGGGAAGAGTGTCGTGCCAGCGCCATCTCAGCCGGTGAAGAAGTTTGATTCGTCTGGGTCTTCTTCGGGGCAGAAGTCGGGAGGGTATATTGGGAAGCATCCCAATTGCAACAGGTGTGGTTATCACCACACTGGGAATTGTGATCGAGCTCGCTGTCATCGGTGCCATCAGTTTGGGCACCTTGCTAAGGATTGTAGGGCATCACTTTCCTCGACCCAAACTCCTGCTGCTACTCCTGCTCCTGCTGCTTAGGGGACTCCAGGGAAGCAGGGGTGCTATAACTATGGTGACACGGGACACTTCAAGCGTGAATGTCCTAAGCTGAAGCAGGGCGATAATGGGAGGGGCGGGAACGGTAACGGGAACAACGGAGGCGGCGACAGGACTGCGCGTGCTTTCGTCATTGGATCTGCAGAGGCTAGGCAGGATCCAGACACAGTTACCGGTATGTTCCTTCTTAATGATCGCTATGTTTCTGTCTTGTTTGATTCTGGTGCCGATAAGAGTTTCGTATCTGTGGACATTATTCGATTGCTAGATATAGTACCCACACCTTTAGAGGCTAAGTACTTAATAGAATTGGCTGATGGTAAGAAAATCAAAGCGACACACACCCTTAGGGAATGTCGCTTGGAACTGTCGGGTTTGTCTTTCCCCATTGACCTTATGCCGGTACCCGTGGGTAGTTTTGATGTCGTTATCGGCATGGATTGGTTATCGTTGTATCGTGCGGAGATCGTTTGTTTTGATAAGATTATTCGGATCCCTCTCCCTGATGGAGAGACTCTTTCGGTTCATGGCGAGAAGGGCGGTGCTCCGCTGAGTATCATTTCTAGCATGAAAGCCCGTAAGTGTATACGAAAGGGTTGTTCGGCCATTTTGGCACTTGTTAATGTTTCGGCTGACGATGAGAAGAAGATCGAGGATATTCCGGTGGTTCGTGATTTTCCCGATGTGTTTCCTGATGATTTACCTGGTCTCCCTCCCCATCGTCAGGATGAGTTTGGCATTGATCTTACTCCGGGTGCAGCTCCTATTGCCCGGGCTCCATATCGTCTTGCACCTCCCGAGATGCAAGAGTTGTCCAGCCAGTTACAGGAACTCTTAGAAAAGGGTTTCATCCGACCGAGTTCTTCCCCGTGGGGAGCTCCTATTTTGTTCGTGAAGAAGAAGGACGGAAGTCTTCTCATGTGTATTGATTATCGTGAGCTGAACAAAGTGACAATCAAGAATCGTTACCCACTCCCTCACATTGATGACCTCTTTGACCAGCTCTAGGGCTCTAGTTACTACTCGAAGATTGATTTGCGGTCCAGTTATCACCAGTTGCGCATTCAGGAAGCCGACATCCAGAAGACTGCTTTTCGCACTCGTTATGGCCACTTTGAGTTCTTGGTCATGCCTTTTGGTCTCACTAACGCACCGGCGGTGTTCATGGACTTGATGAACCGCGTTCGCAAGCCTTACCTTGATAAATTCGTCATCGTGTTTATTGACGGTATTCTGGTTTATTCTAAGAACAAGACGGATCATGAGGAACACTTACGGTTGGTCTTGGAACTTTTGAGACGGGAGCAGTTGTATACTAAGTTCTCAAAGTGTGATTTCTGGTTACGTGAAGTTCAATTCCTAGGGCATGTGGTTAATGAGCTGGGAATTCATGTCGATCCAGCTAAGATCGAAGCTATTAAAGACTGGGAAGCACCAAAGACGCCATCTGAGGTGCGGCAATTCCTAGGTCTTGCAGGTTACTATCGTCGTTTCATTGAGGGATTTTCGAAGATCGCTCAACCCCTCACCACTCTTACCCAGAAAGACCGAAAGTTTGACTGGGGTGAACCATAGGAATCAGCATTTCAGATGCTGAAGCTTAAAGTTTGTTCTGCACCTATCTTGTCTTTACCTGAGGGTACGGATGATTTCGTTGTGTACTGTGACGCTTCTATTCGTGGTCTCGGTTGTGTGTTAATGCAACGCGGGAAGGTTATTGCCTATGCTTCTCGTCAACTCAAAGTTCATGAGAAGAACTACACTACTCATGACTTGGAACTGGGTGCGGTGGTCTTTGCGTTGAAAATCTGGAGACATTACTTGTACGGTACCAAATGCGAAGTATACACCGATCACAAGAGTCTCCAGCACATTTTCGACCAGAAGGTGTTAAACATGCGGCAGCGTCGCTGGGTTGAACTCCTGAACGATTATGACTGTGCTATCAAGTACCATCCTGGCAAGGCGAACGTTGTGGCGGACGCCTTGAGCAGGAAGGATTTTGTGAAACCTCGTCATGTTCGAGCCATATAGCTCACCATTCATTCCTCATTGCCTGACCGAATCCGTTCTGCACAATTGGAAGCTTTGAAGGAGGAAAAACTTAAAGCTGAAACTATGCACAGTGCTAACAAGCATCTTGAACTCAGGACTGATGGCTTACACTATTTCACGGGACGTGTTTGGGTTCCCTTATTCGGGGGATTACACGAGCTTGTCTTAGATGAAGCTCACGAATCTCGGTATTCTATTCACCCTAGCTCCGATAAGATGTATCAGGATTTGAAGATACTTTATTGGTGGCCAAACATGAAGGCTGATCTAGCTTCTTACGTGAGCAAATGCTTCACTTGTGCTAAAGTCAAGGTGGAGTATCAGAAGCCGTCTGGTCTCCTGCAACAACCATAGGTTCCAGAATGGAAGTGGGAGCGAATCACGATGGATTTTGTCACCAAGCTACCGAAGTCACCAAGTGGTTATGATATGATTTGGGTGATTGTCGACAGGTTGACAAAATCGGCGCGTTTCATACCTATTAAGGAAACTGATGGACTCGAGCGGTTAGCTCGACTCTACCTTAAGGAGGTGGTTGCTCGGCACGGGGTGCCTGTTTCTATTATCTCTGATCGTGATTCTCGTTTTGCTTCACGTTTCTGGAAGGCTCTGCACAAGGCTTTAGGTACTCAGTTGGATATGAGTACGGCTTATCATCCGCAAACTGATGGACAGAGTGAGCGGACGATTCAAACCTTGGAAGACATGCTTCGGGCATGTGTTATCGATTTCGGCAAAAGTTGGGAGATTCACCTACCGTTGGCGGAGTTCTCCTACAACAACATCTATCACTCTAGCATCAAGGCAGCTCCGTTCGAAGCACTTTACGGACGGAAATGTCGATCACCTCTTTGTTGGGCCGAGGTGGGCGAGAGCCAGCTCACTGGTCCGGAACTGGTGTATGAAACTTCAGAAAAAATCGTACAAATTCGTAACTGATTGGCAGCTGTGCGGGATCGTCAGAAGAGCTATGCCGATCGCCGTCGCAAACCTTTGGAGTTCCAGGTTGGGGACAGGGTACTTCTGAAAGTTTCACCATGGAAGGGCGTCATACGCTTTGGAAAGCGTGGCAAGCTTAACCCTCGTTATGTCGGACCGTTCGCAATCCTGGAACGGATTGGACCGGTGGCATACAGACTTGACTTACCGGCGGAGCTCGGTAGTGTTCACAACGTCTTCCATGTGTCTAACTTAAAGAAGTGTTTGGCTGATGAATCTCTCATTGTACCACTGGAAGAGATCAAGGTTGATGATCGTCTTCGCTGTAACAGACCGAATTTTTTTTTTTTTTTAATAATACATTCACAACAAAATACTTACATACCAACCATTAATATTTACAACTAGTTCAACTTTTCAAAATATAGTTTGGATAAGTTGTCATGGGGGATTTATCCCAACATGTATCAAACACTAACCAAGGACATTGTAGATTATCAAAAACATTGTTCATAAGACAAATCCCAAGACTTTAACCATGACACCCAACCCAACAAAACGCGTGTGCATTCCCACATCCTATCCGCGACTTGATCTTCAAGCATGCGCCTTACCTAGTACATAACACAACCAAAAGAGAATTAGCTATGTATTTTACCATGGATTGTTCCATTATTGACATTCACCATTCTAAAACATCATACATACTTCCGTGTTGACCCATTAAGGTCATTCCACCCTTTTTGACCCATTAAGGTCTTTCCAACCATTTGACCCATTAAGGCCATTTTATTCATCCTACATAATTTCCACCTTTGACCCGTTAAGGTCTTCCCAACCATTTGACCCATTAAGGCCATTTCAATCATCCTACAAAATTTCCATCCTTGACCCGTTAAGGTCTTTCCAACCATTTGACCCATTAAGGCAATTTCAATCATTCTACAAAATTTCCATCCTTGACCCGTTAAGGTCTTTCCAACCATTTGACCCATTAAGGCCATTTCAATCATCCTACAAAATTTCCATCTTTGACCCGTTAAGGTCTTTCTACATACTACATAGCCCAACTATTTAACTCATTTATTCAAGGCACATTATGGTACACAAAAGTGACTAGTTGGAAGTCAAAACCAACTTACCTTTGTCTTGCGCGTCGTGTCCTCCTTGTTTGCTTGATCCTTCCGTCTTAATACCTACACTTGATGAACTCATAGTTTAGAACTCATGAACTCATCTTTTCTTCAATACAATTCTAGCCATAACTTATTAATGGCTTCATATTTGCTACCCATTTTCAATTAATCCGCATAATATTAGACATGATGCTTTTCTTCTCATTCATTTAAGCATTTCAACATACACTTGGTGTGCATAAATTTTAATTAACATTCGTATACCAATTTATGGACACACAACCCTCCTATCAACATCATACATTTCTACTATCATTATAACTAGCAATATTACAACATAAAATTTCATCTTTACTAAGCTATAACCTCGTTTGACTTGCAGAAAGTCAAACATGGTCATCCTTCTAAAAACCTATTCTTACATACTCACATTTTCATACAATTTACCTTCAATTAACAAAAATCATACATGAAACTTAGTACATTTTCTTAGTCAAACATGATACTTCCAGTTTCTAAGCTAGATTATCATTAATCATACATTACTACCATCATTCAAGAATCTAATCAACATAAAACAACCATCAAATACATTCTACAACTTACCTTGTGTTTATAATGACCTAAGAACTCGAATTCCCTACACATGCAGGTTCAACAACTGATTATTGCTTGGATTTAGGGTTGATTTGTGGGTTTTTAGGTTGGGGTGTTCTTTCTTTTCATCAAAATCGTGAACTCCATTTCCTGGAGTTTATTTCTTGTATCAAACCCCCACTAATAACCCATAGTTTAGTAATTATACCATTTCAGCCCCTCCCCTTTTGACTACTAGTTACTTTAGGTTACAATTTATGTTACTACTAATTACCCCTTTATTTTTCAACATTAGCAATTTTAGTCTATTCATTTATGTACATGCTTACCCACTACCCTCTACTTGTATTATTTTAAATTTTGGGGTGTTACATTCGCATTGTGGAGGAACCTGTCGAGATCCTCGACTACAAGATTCGTAGCCTTCATCGGAGTAAAATCCGCATCGTCAAAGTTCGTTGGAACTCGAATCGTGGACCGGAGTTCACGTTGGAACGGGATGATCAGATGAAAGCTAAACATCCTCATCTTTTTCCGAAACGTGCATTCGAATCTACGCATGTTACTGCTAAAGCTGAATGAATCTCGGGTCGAGATTCCTTTCAACGTGGGGATGATGTGACACCCGGTAAATTTTATTTTCGTTTCCTTCTTTCCGTCGCTTTCATTTTTGGGCTTTGTGCAATTTTCGGGACAAAAATTCTTTCAACGTGGGGATGATGTGACACCCGGCATGTTTGGCTTAAACATTTTAGTAACACCTAAGTCTACCTTAGCGAGAAACATTTATAAATGGACTTAACCAGGTTAGTTGAGTCGGGTCAGGATAGGATTGTCCAGGGTTCAATGATCTGGAGGATCATTGGGAGTCGTTTTGGGAATACACTAGTACCGGGTCCCGTTGTTGGTGAAATTACATAAACTAAATTAAGTGTTATGTGTAGATTAATTCTTATATGGTGGATTATATGCAACGACGTGTTTAAACGATGTGTAGATAATCATCCATGCTTAAATATGTTAAACATAGATTAAGGTTGCATGTTTATGTGTTAGGATGCGTTAAAATGCGTTAAACACGACAAACTGGAAAAACTAGAAAAACATAGATCCATGTTCGACCACAGCGTGGGGGCGGACCTGGAATGTGAAAACAATAGAATTTCATTTGACCAGTTAAGACACATTCGACCCTCTGAAAAAGGCGAATGTGGGTACATTCGCCTAGGTCAAAGGGGCGAATGTGGACTAGTATAAATACCAAACTTTGTCATTTTTCACCATTTCACAAACCCTAACCATTTCTAAACACTCTCAAACGATTTTAATTACTAAGGAAGGAGTTTTTGCTCTTATTTTTCATAATCTAACCTACCAACAACATCTAATCAAGAATCCAAGGTGTGTTCTTAAACCTAAAACTTTTTCCAACATTTTAATTCGTTTTCATCTAACCCTAAATGTCCAGATCTGTTCTAAGGATGTTTTTATCAATAAAAACCTTTTAAACATCTTTCTAAACCAAAACCCTATCATTAAACATAGGTTTTCATATCAATAAACATATGTTAATTATGTGTTATGTGATATTATGCGTTTTTTGATGATTTGCTGCTGTACTAAAGCTAGAAGCATGATCTAGGGCTGATATTGATGTTAATATAGGATTGTTTATGGTCACAATTAGATGATTTATAATATCATATCTAAATTGGGGGTTTTAATAAAGCTAGGGCTTGATGCATGCTTGTATGATCAATAGAACTTTTTGAGATGTTTAAACACATGGCAAACTGAACACTATTAAGATGATTATGGATTGATTTCAAAAAGTTTCCAAATTGGGTAAAGAATTCATGCATGATGTGATGTTTTCATAATTTTTGCCATTTTGGGAAAGGTCTAAAATGAACATGTTTTAGGGTAAAATTGGTGGGGTTTTGTGGGGATATGTTAATCATAATCAACTACTGTGTTTGGTGATGTTTCGCGATGTTTCGGATGTTTTTGAAGCGTTTTTGGGAAAAGTATTCTGCCAGGGTCGAACCTGGGCACATTCGACCGATCGGGTGGTCGAACGTGGAATCCCAGGGTCGAACCTGGACAAAATTGGTCGAATCAGTTAAAAAGGGGCGAATATGACTTCGAATGGGTCAAAGGTGGCTTCCAAAGGGTCGAAAGTAGCTTAAAAGGGGCAGAGGTGGATTAATTTTCCTGGTTCGACCCTATTGATTCAAAAATGAGATTTTTGATACAAACTAAGTGTTTTATGCTTGAACCTTGTGTGTAATCTATGTGTATTTGATTAGTTAGGGTAATGACTCAGCAACTGGATGTCGGGTCGGTCTAGTGTGTCGGTTGAACACTTAAACACGTTTTAAAACATACTTGGTCACGATCTGGACAATCAATGACTAGATAACCTTATGGTTATTAGTCGGAACACTTATGTGAACATTTTGATAGATCTCCAATAGTGGGATTATCAAGGGATTGGCTTTCTATTATTACTGAAGAACGCAACCTAAGGTGAGTTCACGGCCCCACTTTTACTGCTTTAACTTTTAGGGGAGAAAACATGCGTTAAACTATTTTGGTAACATATGTCATACTATGGTTTTAACTTTGCATTGCTATACGATCTTTGAAAGTCCCGGGGAAAACCCTGAATGTGCGGGGATGCACAACGGGGGAAATGTGGATAGATCTACTGGGTTTGACAGACCCCACTCGACGGCTTGGAGGGCCAGGCGGGTGCATGTTGTCTCGAACTAGTAACATTGGTAACATTGCTGAACACACGCGGGCCGAACATTGGTAACAGTCTAGTAATGGTTTTCCAATCGTAGTAGTAATAAAACATACGCCTAGCTAGCGTACTTGGTAACATTGATATAGTATGGATGTAACACCCCAACCGATGGCGGAAACATCGAGGTGTCACGTATGAATGATTGTTCAGTAGCTCATGGTAATACATATGTTTACATAATCCTTTATTACAATATTGAATTACACTAAATGTCTAGCACATCCAATAATCAAACACAACTTAAGACTTCAAATATCTTCTCATGCTAGCTCTAGACTTCAAGCATCAGTAATTCCTGTTGAGTTTGGAAAAATGGGGGGGGGTCAACTAGAAGTTGGTGAGAATACATAAGCCATGTCAAGCAATTAAGTTTAAGAATAAAAGTTTAGCAATTCATATGTCTATCGTAAGTTTAAGTCTACATGAATAAACATGAAGTGTTGAATGCACATAATCAAACCTCCGACTAGTTTAGGTCCAACCCGTCATCCACGGTTCACCTTAATATTATGTTGGAATGATAACAGTCACCCGCACTCCCCATAAAAGATGGTCAACGAATCTAGGTGGGATTGTCAATCCAATAGATCTATTATTGAGTATTGCCGGCTTGGCCATAGCTAATGATTATGTATGTTGAAGCGTAAGTCTAACTGTTGTTGTCTAAATCATGAGGCATTAAAGTTTACAACTAGACATGTATGTAGAATTGCTTAAGTATAATGTTGCAAGTATAAAGAATTACATAAACATGGTTACGTAAACTCACCTTAGCAAAGTATTAAGTCTCGAGAAAAGTATAAGTGTAGCCCCAAAGTTGTCAAGTATTACCCTATGTATAAGGTAACAAATAAATCTAAGCCCTTCTAGTCTACAAGTATTTTCTAGCGTTTCGAATTGGGGATAAGTATTTGTTTGATTAATAAATAAAATGTTTAATAAATAAGAGAAATTCGATAAATAAATAAACAAGAGTCTTTTTGTAAATTTTAGATTAAAGATGGTCACATTATAAAGTTTTAAGTATGAAAATAATTTTTATAAAATTATTTTCTTAAAAATAGAATATTTAATCTATTTATTTCAAATTGTCAAAACATAACTTTAATATTTAAAAATATTTAAATTAAAGAATTTTCAAATTAAAAATTTTATTTCTGTTCTAAATGGATAAAAATAATTTATATAAAATTTTGGTGCAAAAATATTGAAAAATGAATTTATTATGATTTATTTATGATTAAAACAAACAAAAATTGATTAAAAATATTAAATAAATGATTTTTCAGAAATAAAAAATCATTTCAGTAATGTTTAGTGTTATAGAAACTCAGAATAATTTTTGTGGGAATTTATATAATCGTTTTGATATTTTTATAGAATTTTATAATTAAAATAGAATAAACTTGAAATATTTATTATATATATTAAATAAATAATTTTTGGAAATATAAAAATTGTATGTTAAACTTTTCTACTAGAATAACATAAAATATTTTTTGTAGAATTTATAAAGGAGTTTTAGTATTTTAAAACTAATTTTAAAAATACAAGAGAATATATATATAAAGCTTAAATGGTAAAAAAAATGTTTTGTTGATGCTGGGAATCGAACCCGGGTCTGGGACCGGTTCGCGTTTTAATCACAAGCCTAGCCACCAACTGGGCTAGACCCTGAGAACGAATAAACTAGATTTGAAATTAATTATATAGTATATGTGAAAACTGATTTATAACCTTTTAAAAGAAAAGAATAAAAGTCGTTTAGTGTGGGACTCGAACCCGCGTACTCTGGTTAACAAACAGACAGACACAACCACTTGATCTAGATCAGTGGTTGTGTTTGGTTTGTTTCTGTTTAAAATATATAATCATGTCTGCAACGTGTTCTTCCCCAATTCAAATCGTTCGAGCCCCAGTTTCACAATAATCTGATTTACACAACAATAACCCAATTGATCATAGGGTTATTGTTGTGTTGTGGCCGATGAACAAAACCTACAAAATAATTGTTACTTACAAAGCTTGAGTCGTGATTATCAACTGGTCAAACAGAAAGTCAAACACGCGATCAAAAGCTTTGAAAGATGATTTTAACCAGAAATTGGAGGTGAAGAGAGAGTGATCGGCGAGTTGAGAATGAATTGGAGGGTTCAATTTATAGTGTGAGGGCTCGGGTGAACGAATTGGTAAGTTTGACCGTATTAAAACCTATGACGCGTTAATTGACAATAATTGGGTATGTTTTGACGATGATTGATCGTGTAATGGACGCGTATCAGTCAATGATTGACTTAATTTACCATAACAGGGAACAATCGTGATTAAGATGGACTGATTATGGTAATCCGTCTTCACAGTTGACTTTCCATGTCAACTGTTAAGATTCCAAATACGATATATAATTAATATGTGTTGAAAACTAAACAAGTGTGTGGTGTAGACTAGCTGGTTTGTGGCTTGGTGTTAGTTGAACCGGCTATGGGCTCGGGTTCGAATCCCGGCCCAAGCCTTTAATTTTTTATATTTATTTTCCATATATATGTATAATATATATATATATAGCATAGTATTAGGGGTCCAAATGCGTCACGAAATATTTTTATAAAAGACGATAAATGATGAAACTTGGCGTTTTATTAATAATAATTGTAACGTATAAGAATTTAATGCGAAATGTTACAGTCTCCCCTACATTTAGGAACTTCGTCCCGAAGTTTATTGAAAACACAGGGTTGAAGGTGATTGGGTAGAAATCAGGATAAGTGTGGTTTTGTGTTAGGACACGACATGAATAGAAAAATCTTGTTTCAAATAATTTGGATAGGAGGGTAGGATTAGGTGTGTCTTGAAATCGCAAGGAGAATAAGAATCTTAAGTTTTAGGAGTCCTAAAAGGAATGGGTTGAAAGACTAAATGAACTACCAGGTAACTAAGGTTTATAATTGGTCAACTACCGAAAACCTTGATAGAATTTCACACTACCTTAACGTTCCTGTAAATTCATGATTACGTTCCGGACCGCAATCACCAATTTACCTTACATTAGGGTTTTGTGTCCTTCTATGTCTGTACCGATTGTTGAGCAGGTTCGATAGCCTCCACCAGTCGTTGAGCAGGTTGTAGGGCCTCTCCCGACTGTTGAAAAGACATGATGACCTCTACCAATCGTTGAGTAGGTTATTTGGTAGTCAACTAACTATTGAACAAGTACTCCATCCACTATCAGTGTAGCATTTATTGCCAATTGATAGTATGTTTATGTAAGCAAGTTTATAAGTATAATGAGTATGTTTTAGATATTGATATAGCAATTAGTTCACATTCGAACAAGCATGCATCCAAGTGTTGTGATCATACTAGATAAATGACTCTCATGTAAAAGACAAAAATTCCAATACTTGAATCAAAGCATCAATACATAGAATTTTAAATGCAAAATAACGTTCAAACGGTGGAGCTTGTTGTTAAGTAGCTGGAGGGTCCCTAGCAGGGTTATTCGGAGCAGCTAGGGCATTTGCAGCAGGAATTCGACAAGCATCCGCAAGATGCCCATACCTTTGACAATTAGTACACTGACGGCAGGGCACTTGGGTTGGGTGGTGATACTGACAGGTGTCACACTTAGGTTGGTTCCCGTTATATTGTTTCTTGTTGGGTGGGACAGTGGCGTCTATTGCAAAATTCCTGAACTTGCGCCTTCCATTGGTTGAGGCCTCAGTTTTAATTTCAACGGCAGGTTGGGGAGTATCCTTCGCAACCCCTTTCCGAGTCAAGGTTCCTGCCTTCACATGGTTATCTGTTAGGGTGGCCGCCAACCGCTTTGCTTCCTCCAGAGTAGCAGGGTTCCTTCCCCAATGTATTTTTCGATCGCAATAGGCAAGGGGGTGACCTTGTGTGGTAGCAGTAGACTAAGTTCGTGAAAACGAGTGTTGTAGGCAAGGTTTTCTCCACTATCTTGGGCAAGATCATGAAACTCATCTTCCAACTTCTTGATTTCATTACGAGGGTAGAACTCTGCCTTCATAATGTCTTTAGCTTGATCCCAAGTTAAGGCCAGTGCGACTTCAGCTCCACGGGTGCGTTTTTCCTCATTCCACCAAGTGAGTGCTCGTTTGTGAAGAACACTCATAGAATAATGGACCTTGAGGTTATCAGGACACTCACTATTAATGAAGGTATTCTCAATACCCTCGAACCATTGCAGAAGACCCGTAGCTCCTTCATCTCCACTGAACTTAGGGGGATTACAGGTATTAAAGTGCTTAAGAGTGCAAGCTGGGAGACCATTCCCGTTTCCATTGTGGTTTCCATTACCGTTTCCTTTGCCGTTTCCATTACCATTTCCGTTCATCTGGATGACTTGAGCCAGTAAGTTAGGAACCAGAGTCGCGATCTGTTGCGCCATTTGTTGAGAAATGATCGCAGCCAGCTGGGCATCAACACCATTGTTGTTGTTGTTATTGTTGTTGTTGTGGTTAGTGTCGTGGTTATGGTTGTTGCTACTTTCCTCTTGATTTTCACCACTGTTATTGCGAGTGCTGCGACGTGGAGGCATGATCTGTAAGAGACACAATGAAATGAATGAGGTAATATAAGGAATGTAATCATTTATTCATTAGTTAAAACGAATAAACGAAAACGTTGACTTATCAAAGATTCTAGATTCTAATAACATAGTGAAGACATGCTTTAGCCTATAAGTGAACACTCATCCCGAGAATTCCCAGGTAGGCATCCGGGTCCCTCGTCTGATTGGGATATATGCGCAATGCCAGCCTAGACAGAAGACTCAGAATACAGGCGTTCACCCTTCCAGATTGCACGTGTTCGTTATTAAAATCTAGAACTTCGACAAGATCTCAAGGTGGTTCAGGCTAAGCCTGAGGATTTTGTCTTATTAGTCTAAGAGTGGATCCAGTGATAGAGAGCAACCTTCTTGTAGGGGTTAAAGTAGGGATAAAAAGTAGGAGGGAGATAGAGAATAGCAAGTAAAAGGAGCAAATACCGGTTATAATCCTATGGCTATAGACTAGATTATTTTTCTAATAACCTAATTCCCTATAACCAAGGCTCTGATACCAATCTGTAACACCCCAACCGATGGCGGAAACATCGAGGTGTCACGTATGAATGATTGTTCAGTAGCTCATGGTAATACATATGTTTACATAATCCTTTATTACAATATTGAATTACACTAAATGTCTACTACATCCAATAATCAAACACAACTTAAGACTTCAAATATCTTCTCATGCTAGCTCTAGACTTCAAGCATCAGTAATTCCTGTTGAGTTTGGAAAAATGGGGGGGGGGGTCAACTAGAAGTTGGTGAGAATACATAAGCCATGTCAAGCAATTAAGTTTAAGAATAAAAGTTTAGCAATTCATATGTCTATCGTAAGTTTAAGTCTACATGAATAAACATGAAGTGTTGAATGCACATAATCAAACCTCCGACTAGTTTAGGTCCATCCCGTCATCCACGGTTCACCTTAATATTATGTTGGAACGATAACAATCACCCGCGCTCCCCATAAAAGATGGTCAACGAATCTAGGTGGGATTGTCAATCCAATAGATCTATTATTGAGTATCGCCGGCTTGGCCATAGCTAATGATTATGTATGTTGAAGCGTAAGTCTAACTGTTGTTGTTGTCTAAATCATGAGGCATTAAAGTTTACAACTAGACATGTATGTACAATTGCTTAAGTATAATGTTGCAAGTATAAAGAATTGCATAAACATGGTTACGTAAACTCACCTTAGCAAAGTATTAAGTCTCGAGAAAAGTATAAGTGTAGCCCCAAAGTTGCCAAGTATTACCCTAGGTATAAGGTAACAAATAAGTCTAAGCCCTTCTAGTCTACAAGTAATTTCTAGGGTTTCGAATTGGGGATAAGTATTTGTTTGATTAATAAATAAAATGTTTAATAAATAAGAGAAATTCGATAAATAAATAAACAAGAGTCTTTTTCTAAATTTTAGATTAAAGATGGTCACATTATAAAGTTTTAAGTATGAAAATAATTTTTATAAAATTATTTTCTTAAAAATAGAATATTTAATCTATTTATTTCAAATTGTCAAAACATAACTTTAATATTTAAAAATATTTAAATTAAAAAATTTTCAAATTAAAATTTTTATTTCTGTTCTAAATGGATAAAAATAATTTATATAAAATTTTGGTGCAAAAATATTAAAAATGAATTTATTATGATTTATTTATGATTAAAACTAACAAAAATTGATTAAAAATATTAAATAAATGATTTTTCAGAAATAAAAAATCATTTCAGAAATGTTTAGTGTTATAGAAACTCAGAATAATTTTTGTGGGAATTTATATAATCGTTTTGATATTTTTATAGAATTTTATAATTAAAATAGAATAAACTTGAAATATTTATTATATATATTAAATAAATAATTTTTGGAAAACTAAAAATTGTATGTTAAACTTTTCTACTAGAATAACATAAAATATTTTTTTGTAGAATTTATAAAGGAGTTTTAGTATTTTAAAACTAATTTTAAAAATACAAGAGAATATATATATAAAGCTTAAATGGTAGAAAAAAATGTTTTGTTGATGCTGGGAATCGAACCCGGGTCTGGGACCGGTTCGCGTTTTAAACACAAGCCTAGCCACCAACTGGGCTAGACCCTGAGAACGAATAAACTAGATTCGAAATTAATTATATAGTATATGTGAAAACTGATTTATAACCTTTTAAAAGAAAAGAATAAAAGTCGTTTAGTGTGGGACTCAAACCCGCGTGCTTTGGTTAACAAACAGACAAACACAACCACTTGATTTAGATCAGTTGTTGTGTTTGGTTTGTTTCTGTTTAAAATATATAATCATGTCTGCAACGTGTTCTTCCCCAATTCAAATCGTTCGAGCCCTAGTTTCACAATAATCTGATTTACACAACAATAACCCAATTGATCATAGGGTTATTGTTGTGTAGTGGCCGATGAACAAAACCTACAAAATAATTGTTACTTACAAAGCTTGAGTCGTGATTATCAACTGGTCAAACAGAAAGTCAAACACGCGATCAAAAGCTTTGAAAGATGATTTTAACCAGAAATTGGAGGTGAAGAGAGAGTGATCGGTGAGTTGAGAGTGAATTGGAGGGTTCAATTTATAGTGTGAGGGCTCGGGTGAACGAATTGGTAAGTTTGACCGTATTAAAACCTATGACGCGTTAATTGACAATAATTGGGTATGTTTTGACGATGATTGATCGTGTAATGGACGCGTATCAGTCAATGATTGACTTAATTTACCATAACAGGGAACAATCGTGATTAAGATGGACTGATTATGGTAATCCGTCTTCACAGTTGACTTTCCAAGTCAACTGTTAAGATTTCAAATACGATATATAATTAATATGTGTTGAAAACTAAACAAGTGTGTGGTGTAGACCAGCTGGTTTGTGGCTTGGTGTTAGTTGAACCGGCTATGGGCTCGGGTTCGAATCCCGGCCCAAGCCTTTAATTTTTTATATTTATTTTCCATATATATGTATAATATATATATATATATATAGCATAGTATTAGGGGTCCAAATGCGTCACGAAATATTTTTATAAAAGACGATAAATGATGAAACTTGACGTTTTATTAATAATAATCGTAACGTACAAGAATTTAATGTGAAATGTTACAATGGACATGGTAACATTATGGCAACACTGGTAACATTTTGTACAAACCTGCGAACTCACCAGCATTATATATGTTGACGTTTTTTTGGCATGTTTTTCTCAGGTCGCTAAGGTAGCATTGGTTGGACTAGGCGCACGGGTCTGCATTGGCGTCTAGGCTTAGTCGCATATTTTAAATAAGTGTCTGGAATGTTTTGGAACACAGTTTGTAGTTGATTAAATTTTTAAATGCTTCCGCAATGGTTTAATGGTTTGATAACTAAGTTTTTGAGTTTACGTATTTCATATAGTGTTGTTTATTATGACCGTTGACTTGGATCCTGGTTTGTCATGCGCCTCGCGGTAAAACTCCGCAAGTGGAAATTTGAGGGTGTGACAGAATTACCACCTCATGCAGTTATTAACCTATAACTGTGCAACGTGTGTCCTATCTAGCTAACCCTAGTTAAGTAGAATGCAATGAATGTAACTAGAGTTTAGTTAAAGTGAGAACCTGAAATTGCGGGGTATCACATCATCCCCAAGTTGAAAAGAATTTCATCCTGAAATTCAGCAAGTAAACGATAAAGCCAGCTAGAAAGTGTGCGCTTGGTTCCCGGATGTCACAGTAACATACAACATTGCTCTCCTTTAGAGGATAATAGGATAAATGAGATTATTACCTTACGCTTCATTAATTAGAAGACTTATGTAAATTTAAGTCTATGCTTGTTTATGATATTGTTTGTATTGCTTGATACTAGACTTGTTTAGATTGATGAAAAGCATCTAATGGAACATTACAATATCTTTAAGAAACAAGAGACTATAATCTAAAGAAGAAGTGAGAACCAAAAGTGATTGACTACTCTTATTCTAACTTTGTTATATTCAAAGGAAAGCAAGTATCAATTTCGGGGTATATTATAACGTCAGCAGACATAACTATCTTATGGAGGAGTCATAAGGAACTGTAACAACAACCTAAGTTATCATGACATAATGTGTTGCTGATCATAACAGAATGGTCATTAAATGTTGTTGGTAAATTTATCAATTGACTCATTACTTATTAACTCTATATAAATACTAAGTTGAAGACTTACTGTGATAAAGTCAACTGCCCTAATTTCTCGAACAGTAACAGTTTGAGAGGAGCTGCATTAGAGTTCGATACGAAATTATTGTTCGCTTTGATTAAGAACAAATAGAGGAAATCATAATTTTGTATCGAATGCATTCATGATATGCTTATGGATCCAATAACTAAAGGTCTATCACCCATAAGTCTCACTAACGGGCCAACTAAGAGAAAATGGTATTACTAATGACCATGTACAATTGCATATCGTACTATGAATGACTTATGACTAATGACTAATGATTAATTTTCCTCATTATGATTTGTTTGTGTATTAGTATGCTAAGCTAGCATAATGGCATAAAGACAATTATATAACAAATCAACTAAGGGCATAACATTAATTGATCCTAATGTTAAGTTTTAAATTTGGGTGTAGTATGATTAATGGGGGTCCTAAGTCGAATAAAGACTTAACGGCTGTATTTCTCTGCTACATTTTGGGTTCCGAACTAAAATGAGTATTAATCTCTGCAGACTTAAGTAATACTCATAATAAATGGTTACTCGGCTAAGTAGGAGAATGTTAGAATAAATATACGTAACGTTTGTATATTTATCGATAGCCATTATAATCATTTATATAATGATGATCAATTATTAATATTATCCTAAGCCCAATAACATATATGTCTTTGATGGGCGGACTATCATTAGATGAGCCTTATTAGGGTGTCCCCTGGGTATGTATAAATAGAGGTTATTATGAGATTAGGGTTGACTCACAATCATAACAACATAACACCATTAGTCTCTCTCTCTCTCTCTCTCTCTCTCTCTCTCTCTCTCTCTCTCTCTCTCTCTCTCAATGTGTTCATAACTCAAGAACACATAAACCATCAGAACTGCATACCCTAAAGGGAACTCAATCAAGATGATGGTGTCTTCCATTACTGAGGTTCCTGAACAGTTAAGCATATCAGGTACACATGATCAAATCTTATGTTTATTCTTTATGTTCTCATTAATATAATCAACATATGTTGGTTCGAGTTTATATTGATTTAGTTGTTTAGATCCAAACTCGATGGATCCTTTGGAGCTACATGTGTCGCATTTCATGACTCAACTTTCAACTTAAGTATTTTAACAAAAGCAACGCAATGTTGCGTGAAAGTGGTGTCACACTCATACTACCTATGCTAAACATTACAAGTGTCTACAACATCTGCTTCAACCTTAACAAGTTTTTTTTTTTCAATTAAGGATTACCCGTACAATTGAAGTGGTCATAGTCAGGCATACATAAGAAAAGAACGATTAAGCATACCAGTGTGTACCTCCATCTCAACAAGGGATTATGTGTCCTCAATATGAATAATCAGTAAGGTTGGTGGGTCGGGGCATAACTTAACCTCCAAAGTGGTACGGTAGAATATCACACTACTTGAGACCTTCCTTGGACAACATAAGCAAGAACAGTAGTTGTGAAATGGAAATGTTAATCTCATGTTATATACAACAGATTGAATTATTTAGACATCTTATTTCATATTTGTGAATGTGATAGCACCACAATTCTCAACGCTAGTGTCCACTGTTTTGGCACATTCTACTCCCCTTGGGAGCCGAATATAGACAGCGACAAAGGGCACCACGATGGGCAGAAGCAAAATATGAACCTACTCGTCCTTAACCACCCTCGACGAGCATCTCGTTCGCGCAGAGTAGAGCCAACACCAAGTTTAAGTTAAAGATGTCCAACAATGTCAACTAGTATGATGCATCCGAAGACCCTATACATCACATAGGTATCAACTAGTTTGTTCCAACCCCTATTTGTATACATCTTCTATTTAACAAATAAAACGTGTACACTCATTGTTGTTGGTATGTACATCTTTTATTCGTCTGGTATCTTTTCAAATCCTTCAAGAGCCGCACACATGTTTTATACTTGACGAATGTCTAATATTCTTTTCCATTTTTCGTACGTTCAAATATAAGTATTACTTTTACCTTGATATTTAACTTGTATTTATTTTAATATAGTGCGGGTTGCAATTGTAATTTCAAGCTTCATTTATATCAAGCTTCATCATAAACATCACCCACTCTGTCAACCACTTTCTCCACTAGTGTTTTCACTGCAGATAAGCCGCCATCACAAATTAAAGGGATCTAGGAGAAAGAAGCAATGCTTCAATAATTTATACATACAGGAGTTGGAGTTTGATGATGAATGGAGGTGTATTTTGATTATTATACATTTAGGCTAAATGGTGTGAACCCAACCCAAGCACCTCCAAATGGAGGGGAGGCTTCTCACTAGCCAGCCACCAAGGTTGCAGAAATGAAATGGGATCCACAACTCAAACAAAGAATTTTATCTAACAAATTAGTCTTCTGAGGCTATAAAAAATCAAACCATCTTTTTACCAAATTTCATCACCATTTTGGGATACATCCTGCATGTTTTATCATATCAAAATAAAGAAAACCATGTATAAACCCAACCCCTAATCTTCTTTCTTGTCTGAATCATCCTCATCTTCATCCACCACATGTTCTTCCTCGTCATCGCTGTATTCGCTTTCGTCGTCATCGTACTCATCTTCTTCCACTTGTTCCTCTTCAACCCCATCCTCTGCACCCTCCTCTACCTGACCCCCCCTGGTCCCCGCTCTCGCCCGTTTCAAAACCTTTATCTTCAAACTCATTTTTGTATCACACCCTAGCCACGAGTCACTCAAACAGTATAAAGTCAAATTATAAGTACCCTCTTCAGGAGCCAAAAACCGTCCTATAACCAATCTCGAACCATTTTTCACTTTTTCAACTGCTTCTTTAACAGCCGAGTTAAGTTCTTTTGGGCTAGCCCCAGCCCATTCCTTTGATTCCCGGATTACTTTTGGAGCAGCAATTAGTGCAGCGGATTCATCCATGAAGCTCACTTTTTGTGATATCCAGACGCTGTTGGAGTTGGGATCAGCAAGTAGCAACCAAAAGTTTTCTTCTTTATGGAAAGGGTAATAGGGGCAATGTGGAAGGGCTCGAACCATGCGGTTCTTACGGTTAAGCGTCACCCAACCACGCATTGTCACTATGTCCCCTTCTTGTATTGCTTCTTCGCCTTCAGTTTCACATTTGATATCAAAGGTGATGGCAGGCATCATTTCTAGAACCGTTTCTACATCTTGCGACTGGGATGGAGAGAACCCAGCAACCTTTGTTAGTAAGTCTGCACGCTCTTGTTGGTTCAACTCTCGGAAATCCTCAAAAGTACGAACTTTCTGCAACCAACCAACCACAGATATATATATCACTACTTACCTATGAATATATTGACTTCTCTCTAGCAGGTCAAAATAGCCCCGAACCAAAAAAAAAAAAAAAAAAAAACAGGTCGTTTAAAGTGTTTTTTTAATTATATTTTTATTATTCAACTCAAAAGGCTAACATTTTATGCATGAGTTATGACCAATTACATCAAGGGGGTTGGATACGTATTTTGAAAATGTTTTTGTAATTATATTTTTATTATTTAATAAAAAGTTCAAACATGGGAGCATTCAGACCCAGACTGTAAATTGAACTATTTTCACAATACCCGTTTGAAGAAACACGAATCCGGGATTACCGTATAAACGCTAATCCTGATGGTGGTTCTACTGTATTTTGTAAAGAGGAGTGTTTATAAAATACGTGGGGGTATAAGGACAAGACCAAGGAGTTTAGAAGACTACCGATTAGAAGAGCCGACCCTCTAAAGGTTAGTGTAATAAACAAGAGGTTGAAAAAGGTACGAAGAAGTTCGTAGTCTTTTTGAGTGAAAGTGTATGTGAATGTCAGCTACCAATAAAAGGAGAAGGAGCTCCTCCTTTTATAGTAACTTGGCATCCCACTTTCTCAGCCCATCCTCTACCCTTAACGGGGACCGGCCCAGGTAGAGGTGTCTCCAAATTTCCGGCCCAAGTCCTTAAGCCCAATTTGGTGCAAGTGGGTCTTGGTAAAAAAAGGAGAAAGTCAAATACAAGGGGGGATGTTACCGTCCTGACGATAGTACGCGTGGCGTCCAATGAATGGACGCTGGTGGGCGGCGGACAGGTGGCGTCCGCCTATTGGTAGACCGAGGGCGGTAGGGGTGTTCAGAATTCGATTCGGATTCGAAAAATTCGAAATTCGACTTAGTTCGATTCGATTACCAAATATTCGATTCGATTATTAAGAATTCGAATTCGATTCAATTCAAATTCGAGTCCAGTAAATCGAATACGAATCGAATACGAATTTATGATTTTAAATTCGATTCGATTCGAAATTCGAATAAAAACTGTAAATGTATATATTTTTTAAATATATAACATACACATTATTATATACATAAATATACACATTGAAAAAAAGAATTTCTAAATTTTGGTCAAACTCTAAGAACCCATAGTCTTTACAACTTTTACCATAACCATATTTTACATATTTACCTTATACATCACAAACTCTAACAAACTATATTCTCTACTATTTTTACTATTCCCGTATTTGACATATTGTTGTTTATTAATTTTGTAGATTTGTATTTTATATGTTAAAAGTAATGAGTTTGTATTAGTTTTAAAACAAAAAGTAAAACAATTTATTTTTTATGGTGAATTTGAACTAAATCGAATTTATTCGAATTCGATTCGAATTCGAGTTTCTTATTCGAATCGAATACGAATCGAATAAATTGATTTTTAAACGAATACGAATCGAATACAAATTCAGGTAAAAATAATTAAAATTCGAGAAATTCGATTCGAATAATCCGAAAATTCGTTATTCGATTCGTTGAACACCCCTAGAGGGCGGTGGGTAATCATTGGCTGGGAGGCTGCCACGTCATCGTCCTTTCTGTGTGTCAGACTGGGAGCAGTCTTTGATTGGAGGGAAACTCTGACGGGCAGCATGCTGCGTCAGGAACAGTTGTCTGGGGCAGGGGTGTAAGTCCCAAGGCTGCCCCAGAAGGCATCTTCTAATCGTGCTGGCGAAGCTTCATCTGGCTTGCTGAGGAAGCTTTGAAGCGTAATGGGTCCGCCGACGTAGAACGGGCGGACGAGTTTGTGCCTGGCGTTGATCGGACGCCAGGTGTATCGCCGATGTAAAACGGGCGGGTGAGGTTGCGTCTGGCGTCAGTTGGACGCCAGACGTTCCGCTGACGTAAAACAGGCGGATGGACGCCAGTCAATGCCGGCTTTAGTTGGGCGATGATAAAGTATTTATGATGTTTTGGTACCATATCCCTTCAAGTCCCCCAGTCCAGTGCTTTCATGCACCTTTAGTAGGGGAGTGCTGGACTTGATTTCACAAGTGTACTTTGAGTTACATCCAATCGTCACTGGGTTTTCATGTAACAAAGTGGACGTGTGTTTTTGTATAACCTCGTCAACTGGTGCGCGCACAGTGATCAAGCTGCGGGCGTATGACAGAATGAGCGTTTATTGCGCGACCTAGGATTAGGTCCGGGCGGTAGTAGGGGAATGAGGGAAACTCATTTGTTTTGTGTAAGGCCTGAAGCAGGATGAAGAAAGTTATTTCTTCATCCGTAAAGCTTGAAGCAAAGAGTTACCTGAAAAGCTTGGAGATGACGAGGAAAGTTAACTCCTCATGTGTGAAGCTTGAGGATGATGAGTAGGTTTTGAAATCCTTGCCATAAACTGTTGTCTTCCTTGTGATTTTGATAGTTATGTTCATAGGATTGGTGAAAGACTCATCGAGTGGTATCAGGCTGGCTTGATCAGTATGTTGAAAGCCATTCGTGTGGGAGAAGGAAGTTCTTTGTTGTTTCCTTTCTGTGCGCTGGCGTGGGGCCTGGATAGACGTCGGGCCTGATTGCGCGTCCCGAAGATTTGAAAGTGAAAATCTTCAAAAATTTTGATCAGGCGCAGGCGTGGAGCCTAGAGAGGCGTCGGGCCTGTTTGCGCGTCCTCAAGATGTGAAAATAAAAATTTTCAAAATTTTTGATCTGACGTGTAGGCGGGGAGCGTAGAGAGGCGCCGGGCCTGTTTGCGCGTCCTCAAGATGTGAAAATAAAAATTTTCAAAATTTTTGATTTGGTGCACAGGCAGGGAGCCTAGAGCGGCGTCGGGCCTGTTTGCGCGTCCTCGAGATGTGAAAATAAAAATTTTCAAAAATTTTGATCTGTCGCGCAGGCGTGGAGCCTAGAGAGGCGTCGGGCCTGTTTGCATGTTCAGAAGATGTGAAAAGGTGTTTTTTGTCCCTGTCTGCGCTTGCATTTACTCCGCATTGAATTTGTCTTTTTGAATTTCGTGTGAATTCAAGGTGGGAATGTTTTGAAGTTGAAGGGACGTGTCTGACGGTTAGTACACCTGCCTTGGAGAACGTGTCTGACAGTTACTGTGACTGTTGAGTTGGTAGCCTGTCACGTGTCGTGCATCTGTTGCATGTGGACAGCTGTTGGTGATAGATCTAAACGTGGACGTACATGTGTCAATCATCGACATCAATTGCCAGCTGGGGTAGAACAACCGTCAAGCAAGTGGGCCACGCGCGGCGCGTGAACCGTTTGGTCACGTGGGCTCTCTGACGTGTCTGTCTGTGATTCGACCCTTGCGCGAAAAGCCTGTTCGTGATGATTCCTTTCTCTGTCCTTGCATTAAATGCGATGGGTATATATATGTTCCCTTCATCCTCCCTTTGTTTCATTTTCTCATTCCGAAAGAACTTTTCAAATTATCTCCGACGAGTTAGTGACTTTTCCGATCAACTTCTAAAGGAGAATTTCTTGTTTTTTGTTCTTCTGTGTCGAAGATGTCTTCTGAAGATAAGAAGGCGGATTTGGTGATGAAAGATGCTCAAATTTCTTGGTCCAAGGACAAGTTCCGGTCCTTGGTCAAGAAGTTTAATATTCTTCGTGAGTGGGGGCCGGAGTTGCTGGAGAAGGGGAAGACTCCGGTTGATTGCCCGGAGGGGAAAATATGCCTGTACGAGGCGTATTTTTTGAAAGGGCTTTTCCGGCTGCCGGTGTCGAAGTTCCTGATCTCTGTCCTGCAGGAGTATGGAGTACATATTTCTCAGATGAGCCCCTTCGGGGTAATGAGAGTTATGCACTTCGAGGCCACGTGTCGATCAGTGAGAAGGGAGCCGGAATTTGAACACTTCAATGTGTTCTACAAGATTGAAGTGAAGGAGTCTGGACGGGTGTCTTTTGTTGAAAGATCGAAGACCGTAAGTCTGATTGTGCCGAAGAGTTCGCCCAAGACTCTTCGTGAATGGAAGAAATGTTTCTTCTTTGTGAAGAAGGAGGCTATTGCGGTGGACATGGAGAAACTGGAGCTCCGTGCTGGGCAGAAGGCACCGTCCTTCGAAGTGATGAAGGATTTTCAGGAGGAGGCCTGGATAGGCTGGACGAGGGTATACTTCGTCTGTTGGGACTGAGCCGCCTAGGCGTCAGGGAGGGTTATGATGTGGCCCCTGTTGGTGATCACGGGTCGTTATCTGTTGAAGGTAAATTGTTTATTATTATTATTTACTTGTATCATCCTTCGTGTGTTGATGTGCATGTCTGTTTGCAGGTGAGTTGTTGTTTGAGATTTTTGTTGCTCGCGGTACCCAAGGGAGGTGTGTCGGAGTTGGAGCAGAAGATGGAGAATTTCCTTTTCCCCGCGCCGATGGAAGGTGCGCCCTCTAACCTTGAAGTCGGTTTCTTGATCAATCCTGAGCCGCTGTCCGTGCGCACGGCGGCTGGGATTGATTATGTGTTTTTTATCCGACGATGAGTCGAGAGGGTCATCGTCCGGTCTAATTCTCCGTACGCGTCGCTCTGCAGGTGATGGTGGTTCCAGTGCGTCTGCAGCCGTGGCACAAGGATTACAGTAGTTTAGAAGACAATGAAGAAACACGAATCCGGGATTACAGTATAGACGCTAATCCTGGTGGTGGTTCTACTGTATTTTGTAAAGAGGAGTGTTTATAAAATACGTGGGGGTCTAAGGACAAGACCAAGGAGTTTAGAAGACTACCGATTAGAAGAGCCGAGCCTCTAAAGGTTAGTGTAATAAACAAGGGGTTGAAAAAGGTACGAAGAAGTTCGTAGTCTTTTTGAGTGAAAGTGTATGTGAATGTCAGCTACCAATAAAAGGAGGAGCTCGGAGAAGGAGCTCCTCCTTTTATAGTAACTTGGCATCCCACTTTCTCAGCCCATCCTCTACCCTTAACAGGGACCGGCCCAGGTAGAGGTGTCTCCAAGTTTCCGGCCCAAGTCCTTAAAAGCCCAAGTTGGTGCAAGTGGGTCTTGGTAAAAAAGGAGAAAGTCAAATACAAGGGGGGATGTTACCGTCCTGTCCTGACGATAGTACGCGTGGCGTCCAATGAATGGACGCTGGTGAGCGGCGGACACGTGGCGTCCGCCTATTGGTAGACTGAGGGCGGTAGGTAATCATCCCTTTTCTTGAAACTCGAGACTGGTTGAGAAAACCTGCTGTCACGTCGTCCTTTCTATGTGTCAGACTGGGAGCAGTCTTTGATTGGAGGGAAACTCTGACGGACAGCCTGCTACGTCAGGAACAGTTGCCTGGGGCAGGGGTGTAAGTCCCAAGGCTGCCCCAGAAAGCATCTTCTAATCGTGCTGGCGAAGCTTCATCTGGCTTGCTGAGGAAGCTTTGAAGCGTAATGGGTCCGCCGACGTAGAACGGGCGGACGAGTTTGTGCCTGGCGTCGATCGGACGCCAGGTGCATCGCCGACGTAAAACGGGCGGGTGAGGTTGCGTCTGGCGTCAGTTGGACGCCAGGTGTATCGCCGACGTAGAACGGGCGGGTGGACACCAGACGTTCCGCTGACGTAAAACGGGCGGATGGACGCCAAACGATGCCGGTTTTAGTTGGGCGATGATATGGTATTTATGATGTTTTGGCAAGATTGTAGAAGGCGCTAGGCGCTAGGCAGGCGGTGGGGTCTAGCCTAGGGACTATTCGGGACTAGTCGGGATTAGGCGGAATTAGGCGAAATTAGGCGTTGATATTATAAATAGTTATTTATAATTTATAATACATATATAATGTTGATATTATATTTTTTATGTATAAATTTATAAGTTTTAAGAGTCAAATGTAAAATATTAAAGATTGAGGGGGTTAAATGTTTAAACACACAAACTTATTTTAAACTTTTTGAGTAAAATTTATAAGGTTTAGAGACAAATGTAAAATAGTGAGAAGAAGAGGGGTTAAATGTTAAAACATTTAAAGTTATTTAAACCCTAAAACATACAACAAAATATACGCAGCCTCCATCCCATCTTTTCTGTATCTTCATCTTCCTCTGGATTCTGACAGAACTTGCAGATCTGACGCCGTCGCCGGAATTTGTTGCCGGAAATCAAGAATCCGGCGCCGCCTAGCACCGCCTAGGTCCGCCTAACCACCGCCTAATCCCAAAAACGCCTAATCTCCGGCCTAGGGTTGATTTCCGATATTGGGTCCCGACTAGCGCCTAGGCGCCGCCTAGGCGGTCGCCTAGAGCGCCTTTTACAACCTTGTGTTTTGGTACCATATCCCTTCACCGTTTAACAAGTTACACAACTGTCCATCTTGCCACCTTCATATATGACTGTTTTCTCAATTTGGGATTTGTTTTATGTTAAAGCTTTAATCGGTAAACTCAAAGAAAGTTAGCCAAACAGGAAATACTTTAAAGGTTGCCCCAAGTTTAGTTTTAATACATTAAAACCTCCCAAATCATTTTAACTTTCAATTATTACTGATTTATTGTAACAATAATGCTTTGTAATTATACTTAACACATTAGTTATTTATACAAGGAAAAAAAGGGTTTGCAAGCCAAGCTAACCCAGCCTGGCCCGTATCACCCTGTACTAAAAGGTGAGCTGTTCAAATCATGCAACATGTTACCCCCCAACCCGCACGTCTTGCCACCTCTAGTATTAATAAAACTTGCTTTACTTTCCAAACAATCATATGGACTAGATTACAAAGATTAAACGAAGAGCCAGTTTGTACCAGACCTGAACTAATCTAACAAAAATTACAGACTTCGGTCAGAAAAAAAGAAGTTATAAGGAACACAGATATGATTCCTCATTTACCAGTGCCGGGAAGACAACAATTTGGGAAACATTGGGAAGACCAATTGGCAATGAAGCGCGGTTTATGGAAGTAAAAAAACAAAGAAACATGTGTATTTTTACACATGTTAATGTATTAGTCCTACATTCTCAAATATATATATATATATATATATATATATATATATAGCGAGAGAGAGAGAGAGTAAAGATCAAATACAAACTGTTTTTCGGTAAAAACTGTGAGAATCAAAGGGGGTAAAAAAAATTTATTTTTTTTTTTAGAATTTTTTTTCCCATGTGCTTAAACATTCTTTCTAGATGAATAATAAAAAAAAAATTAAAAAACATTTTTAGTGTAATTACGTCATTAAAGTAAATACATTAGTTTACACTAGAGGAATTATGTAATTACTCTACACATAATTACTCTACACCAAAAAAAATTTTATCTTTTTTTTTAGTTTTCAATACTATAATACATGTTTTACAATATGGGAAAAAAAAAATTGAAAAAAAAATAAAAAAAAATACCCTCCTTTGATTCTCACAGTTCTTACCGAAAAAACACTTTGTACCGGATCTTTCCCCTATATATATATATAGGATCCGGATATTTTGAAAACTCCTCTGAGTTACGAGAACTTGAGAACTCGTCTGGACCAATCATCAAGCAACACCTCATCACCTTTATAATATTTTGTATTTTTTTAATTAGGGGCAACAAAGACTTTTTTACATAACTTTTATGGGTATTTTGGTAATAACACCCCTCCACACCCCACCCCACCCCACCCCACCCCACCCCTACCCCAACAAACCTACTATAAATAATAATAATAATAACTATAATAATAATTCAGATTCTCTCTCTCTCTCACACACTTCAGACTCTCTCTCTCTCTCTCTCTCTCTTCTCTCTCTCTAAAAACAGATCTGGGTTTTCAAAATGGGTGAACGATGATGGTGAAAGAGGGGGAAGGTGGTCCGATGGGTGGCGACTGATGGTGGTTTTGCAGAGGTGGTCGATGATGGGGTTTTTGCAGAGGTGGTCCGATGGGGGGCGGCTGATGGTGG